>QCXZ01000064.1:21967592-22374972 GCA_025024175.1 Rhyzopertha dominica | reverse complement strand
CTTTCTTTTGCCGTATCGTACGTGTTTCTGCGATGTCGGGGGCGCGCGGTGAATTTTTCAATTATGCTCTGCATCCTTCGCCTATGCCCGAATTCACCTTATTCGCGAGAGGTCCTCACTGTGGCTGTCATAAGCGACGCTGCATATGAACCGATCCGCAATGTTTGCATACGTATGAAAGCTCAATTCGGGGCTATCTTTTGGTACCACCCTCACTCCCCTAGCGCTACTCTTTCAAAGATATGACCTTCAAAACTTTGATTTTTTTTACATTTCGATTTAATTTAATTTTTTCCGATAACTGCTGCTTTTTTCCACCGATCTCGATGAAATTTTGGAAATTTCTTCTGTTCTACCCTTACTACTTACTTACGGGGTATCGCACCCCTACCCTCCCTTTTTTTGTTTAATTCATTTTTTAGAAAAAGTAACGAAACGCATACTTCTCAATGTGGTCCACAAAAGCGAGTTAATTTGCGTATGGCGGTAGGTGCGATGGATTGCTCAAGGAATGCTTTTTGACCTGCACCTTTGGGATTTTTTTTTCCAAAAACTTACAACTATATACGTTATTTTTTATATTACACGTTTTTTTCCCTTTTTTGCCTTATTGTGCGTCTGGGCAACGTCGGGATGGCTGCGATTAAAATTTCAAGAATGTTATGCATTACGTCAGAAACGATTCCATTACAGTTTTCCGACGGCAGGTTGATATTCGTACTGCTATGGTGATTGCTTTTATATACCGATCCGCATCGTTCGCATCCCGCAGGAAAGCTCTCATTCCGGGCTATCTTTTGGTACCACCTTCGAATTTGTGGCGAGTATATTTTGCACGGCTATTTGCTGACTTTAATAAAAAATTTGAGCAAATTATTTATATTTTTTTACAATCAAAACATGTCGTGTATATCCAACTTAAATTGCACAAGAAGATTTAATAAAAATACTAATGTACGGTGTCCCCTAAAGAATAATTACATCACTGATTATCGCAGGTGTTGGCACCCTTATCTCCTAAATTATTAAATCCTATCAGAATTATTAAGTCCTATCGGAATGTGGCTTTTTGAAAACGACAACTGTTTTAATATGTTACTTGGAAATGTGGCTTCGTAACTTCGGGCAAGCGCCTCTTTACGGGGTATATATTTTCAAATATGTCTTGCATCGCGTTCGTCGTGTTTGCAGTTCGATACCTTTTGCGGTGAAAGAATGAAGGATTTCGTGTACAGATTCGCTTCTTTGATGTACCGCAAGAAGCTCAGATTCGGGCTATTTATTCATGAAATAATTTATTTTCCGATTTTCAACTTTTTTACAATAAGTTTCCTCAGTGATTTCCATTACATTTAGGGAAATCCCTCTTTTTACATCCACTATTTATGTACAGGGTGTTGCGCTGCGATCCCCTTTCTTTTTAGTTGGCTTACAGTTTTCGCAAAAATAACGGCCCTGGAGGAGTAGTACTACATGTCGTTTGTGAACGGAAGGAACATGTATGTGTTTTTCAAAACAATTGAATCTATTAAAGTTTTTTACATGTAGACAGCAAAGATATACATTTAGGGTATTTAATGCAAAAAACCGCGTTCACCTGACCATTATGGTTTTCTCATTATGTTAGATTTAGCTGAAAGTTTCTTTTGCCCTATAGTGCGTGTCTGTGCGACGTCTGGGATGGCTGCGATTAAAATTTCAAAAATGTTTTGCATCGCGTCGGAAACGATTCCATTACAGTTTTCCGACGACAGGTTGATATTAGTGCTGCCATGGTGATGGCTTCTATATACCGATTCGCATCGTTTGTATCAGAGGTTTGTATCACACAGGAAAAGCTGTCATTCCGGGCGACCTTTTGGTACCACCTTGAATTTGTGGCGAGTATATTTTGCAAATTATTCCACGGCTATTTCTTGACGTTAATGAAAAAGGTAAGCAATTTATTTTTTTACGTTCATAATAAAACTAAATAATGTTGCAACCGTTGCTGTAGTTCGCCGTGCTTTTTTTACAGTTGGAACTACGCGTGGACTACGCAGGATCAGAACTATCTGACGTTGTCGGATTGTGTACTTTTTCTGATATTGTTTTTCCCCGACGTAGAAGAACTTCCGCGCGAGTCTATCTTTTGCTACGCAGTGATACATGGAATGCGCAGAGTCAATTTATTTTTAGTAATGGATATATAATCCATTTACTCATTCGTATTGCATAATTAACAAATCTTGATTTAATTTTTATTCTTTAATAGTAATAGCAAAGTAACAAATCCTTTTCTAAGTGAGTTGAATCCTATTATAAAAGAATAAACAGGTACGAGGTCCGGGGGGGCAGAGCCCCCGGGAACGCGATCAATTTTTGCTAATAGATCTACAAACTAACAAATCGTTCTAACAGAGGATTTAAGGTCTACGTTATGGATATATCGATATAATCGACAACTGTTAGGGTGAGCGGAATCCAATGTTTTGTAATTTACTTTTGCCGATGGATGAACAATCCAAACAAGTCTTTCTTACAGAGAGTTCTTATACAAAGTTCAGGTCTATATTAAGCGATATATTTCTTTCTTTCATAACGCACAACTGAAAATCTTTAAAGGTAGATAGAATCTGTACTATACGATGGATCTATTTATTAACAATAGGAAAGTAAACAATGTTCTTAAATGGAGTTAACCTTATGTGACATAAATATTTAGGCGCGGGGGGGCTTTGCCCCCCCGGGAACACAATAAATTTTCCAAACGATAAGCAAACCAAAAAAATTGTTGTTATACAAAGTTCAGGTCTATATTAAGCGATATATTTTTTCGTTCGTAAACGTACAACGCAATCTTTTTAAGGTGTGTWTAATCCTATGTTATGCGATTGATTTATTTATTAGCAATGGGAAAGTAAACAATGTATCTTAAATTGAGTTGGAAACCTTATGCAACATACCTTCTTTTTTTGTACGGGGGGGTTCCGGGGGGCAGAGCCCCCCGGGTACTAATAAATTTTCCAAAACGATAAGCAAACCAAAAAAATTGTTATACAAAGTCAGGTCTATATAAAGCGGTATATTTCTTCGTTCGTAAACGCACAACTGGGCAACTCTTTTTAAGGTGGCATAAATCCTATGTTATGCGATTGATTTATTTATTAGCAATAAGTAACCAATGCTTCTTAAAGTGAATTGAACTTTATGGAGCATAAATATTTAGGTACACGGGATAAACCATTTATTTTTGCGAACGAATGGACACTGTATTATGTTTCCAAATATGATATTAACGTACTTCAAGATGGGGCTAAGGAGTTCATATAAAAGTCAAGTAGATTAACCATGTATGTTCTATATGAGTAATAGGAGAAATCGCCGGTGGATGGGGATCAGCGGTGGTGTATTTCCAAAACAATGTTTTAAATGATTTCATTACAATTTCAAAGCAAGATTAGAGGTTTTATTTAAAAAATAAAGTTGGCTAAATATAAGTGTTTACTATTTACAACCAGGGGAATCGGCGGTGGAGGGGAAAACAGCGGTGGAGTATTATATTCCAAAACACTACGTTTACTAATTAAGTTAGTATTTTAAAATGGAATAATGTTGTTATATAACATTAAATAATTGTTATAAAATTTATTTAGGTAAGGCAAAATATATAGACAGGGTGGGGGGCCCCCCGGGTAAAAAAAATATTTTTGCGGTGAATGGGGCAATGGCGACAAACACGACATTAACGTATTTTACTTATATTTCAAGACGGGGATAGAGATTTCCACCATAAAAGTTAAGTAGGTTAACTATGTATGTTCTTTATATCACGTAACCGGGGGAATCGGCGGCGGAGGGGGAAAGACGGTGGAGGGGAATAGACGGCGATGGGGGAACGGCGGGTGGAGTGTTATATTCAAAAAACATAACTTTTATTAAATTTTTATCAATTTCAAAGCGGGATTAGAGGTTTTACATAAAAATTAAGTTGACTAAATGTAATTGCTTTTCTACTACAAACCGGAAAGACTCGGCGGTGGAGGGGGAACGGCGGTGGAGTATTATATTCAAAAACATAAACTCTCAATAATTTTATACAAATTCAACAGCGGGATAGAGGTTTTACATAAGAATTAAGTTGACTAAATGTAATTGTTTCCTACTACAAACCGGGGGGAATCGGCGGTGAGGGGAATCGATGGTGGAGTATTATATTTCAAAACATAACTTTTATGAATTTTTATACAATTTCAAAGCGGGATTAGAGGTTTTAATATAAAGTTAAATTGTTATCAAATTTACTTAGGTAAGCAAAATGAATAGATACGGGGGGGGTCCCGGGGGGGCAGAGCCCCCCCCCCGGGTAAAAAAGTAATTTTTGCGGTGGGTTGACAAGGGCGGCGGAGTTATTATATTTCCGAACACGACATTAAACGTATTTTACTTATATTTCAAGAACGGGGATAGAGATTTCCACATAAAAGTCAAGTAGATCAACTATGTATGTTCTATATCAATAACCGGGGGAATCGGCGTGGAGGGGGAAGGGCGGTGGAGGGGAATAGGCGGTGGATGGGGAACGGCGGTGGAGTATTATATTCCAAAACATAACTTTCATGCATTTTAACACAATTTCAAGCGGGATTGGAAGTTTATATAAAAATCAAGTTAGCCGAGCATATGTTTACCCTACCTATAAACCGGGGGAATCGGCGGTGGAGGAGGAATGGCGGTGGAGTGTTATACTCCAAAACATAACTTTTATTAATTTTTATACAATTTCAAAAGCGGGATTAGAGGTTTTATATAAAGTTAATTGTTATAACATTTATTTAGGCAAACAAAATAAATAGATACGGGGGGGGTCCGGGGGGGGGCGGAGCCCCCCCGGTAAGAAATTATTTTTTCGAATGGAATGGACAAGGGCGGCGGAGTATTATATTTCCAAACACATTATCGTATTTTAGTTATAATTCAGGAACGGGGATAGAGTATTCACATAAAAGTGAAGTAGATAACTATGTATGTTCTATATAAATAACCGGGGGAATCGACGGTGGAGGGGGAAAGGCGGTGGAGGGGAATAGGCGGTGGATGGGGAACGGCGGTGGAGTATTATATTCAAAAACATAACTTATATTAATTTTTATACTATTTCAAAGCGGGATTAGAGGTTTACATAAAAATTAAGTTAACTAAATGTAATTGTGTCCTATTCCAAACCGTGGGAATCGGGCGGTGGAGGGAAAAGGGCGGTGGAGGGGAATAGGCGGCGGAGGGAATAAGGCGGTGGAGGGGAATCGGCGGTGGAGGGGAAAAAGGGCGGTGGAGTATTATATTCAAACCACGATACCCAATTATTTTATTATATTTTCAAAAAGGAATGTAGCATTTACCCCATCTTACAATTTATAACCCGCAAAGCGGGTTGACACCATACTAGTCTATAATATAATGAAATTACAATGTTTTTCGAGATCACCCACTTCCGAGAAGGTTAGAAAGATGCGGTTTTTTGCATGTTTTTTTTCCGAGCGCCGTAGGCGCGAGGAAAAAATAGGAGCGCTTCCGGCGGAGCCGGAAGTGCCCGAAAAATGCAAGGTCCGGGTCCGAAAAGGGCTCTTTTAGGGGGGTGATTTTTTTTTAGAAGTGGGGAAACGAGGGTATGGGCGCTCGAAAGGGGCAGATTTATAGTTGTCGTTTGAGTGGTCGCACGTCCCGATAGGTGGCGCCCTCTACGAGTAATCGTCGTTTGTTTGTGATTTTATTGCGGGTCAAAAAAAACACGTTTTTCGCGAATAACTTTTGCATTTTTAAAAGAAGCGGGAACGAAAATTTTGGTGAAGGGTGGTGTGAAGGGAAGCCGCAGTAATTGGTAGTAAAAATTTCCCCCCTCCCCCTCCCCATCTCTTGGTAAAAAAGGGAAAAATTTTTTAAAAAACGACCTCGAAATTCTCGAAAACGGGCTGAATCCGGTCGATCACGATTCGCCGATCGGTTAGATTCCGATCACGTCATTGTCGCCTCGTGCGCCGTATATGCGGGAAAAATCTGTGAACTGAGATAGAGGGCGCTGAAAATGCGACGTGGCCGATTTCCACCTRGAATAACTTGGGAACGCGCAGACCGATCGGAACGCGGTTTTCGACGTTCGAAAGATCTCGACGAAATCTCTCGGAGTCGTCGGTTTTAGTTCGCGCGTCGTCCGCCAGGGGGCGCACCTGGGGGGGCTCAAAACGCGACATTTTTCGACGGGCCGTGGCGCGTCCCATGATTCGGGGGGAGAACGGCACCCGTCGTACGTTAAAGTTCGCTTCGCGTACCTAATTATGAAAGAAAAAAAAAATTTACTGACGTACAGTTTTCGAGCAATGTGCCTTCAAAGTGGGGTCTGCAAATTCCATCGATTCTTCTCTGTTTCGAAAACGGTGCGTCGGAGCGAAAAATACCAGAGAACAAAAAGTCGTTATTTTACGAAGGGGATCTTATATTCGGAAGCTCGCGTCGATCTGGCCCGACGAGATTTTTTCCTGTGCCGGCCTTGCGTCTCTTTCGACGATTTTCGCGCGATAACTTTTAAACGCGTGACGGTACGACTTTCACTTTGGTATGCTTTTTTGTCGAGAACGACGAGTTCTACCCGACGGTGAAACTTTCCGTTCGATTCCGTTTATCGGGGGGGCACCGGGGGCCTTAATTTTTTAAGGGGCCCGTTTTTTCGAACGTTCGGGGGGATTTCCCCGAATATCTCCGGTGTTTTTCGAGCTACGGCGGTCGTTTTTACGCGGTCGTTTAGAGGAAATCGCTGGCTTTCTAACGAGGTGCCGCGAGACCCGTTTCGTACTATCCTTAAAATTTTGGGGGTTGGAAAAATCGGGAAAATTCATTCCTTTTGGAAAATTATCGACGCTCGAAATTTTCTCGACGTTCTTTTTGGCAAACGGACACTTTAGACTTTGAGGAATTCGTTTCCGTTGGAATTTTTCATTTACGACGTATTTTCATCCCCCAACGAGGCCTTCGAAAACTACCTTTTCCTATGAAAATTTTCCGCTTTTCTTTAGCCTTTTCCGATTAAGCCTGCGTTATCGCTTTCGTCGAGACGATTCCGACGAGCCCTCGCGCGTCCCGATACGACTTTTCGTTCCCGAGATACGGGGCTTCAAAGTTCGTCGCCGTCAGAGCCACCCCTTGAAACTAGGGGGTGCGATATTTCGAAAACTAAGCGTCCGATCCGATCCAAAGTTTGCAAATCGATTTCTACGCGCCAGAAGACTCCGGATCCCGAATTTCGCGGTCCCAGCTCGAAAGGGGTAGGTTTCGATTTTTTAAAAAACCGCCCCCGCAGCCGAAACTTTAAGGGCTGATATCTCGGAAACGGTGCGTCCTAGCGCCTCAAATACCAGCGCGTTCGAAACGAACGCACTGAGAATTGCAAAATCTATTTAGGAACGGGGCTTTCGATTGAGCCCGGTTTGGACGCTCCATTTTCAGTTTCCACCCCCCGGCGGGGTCGGCACCCGGGGACCCCCTTTCGCTTCGCGACCTGCCCCCTTCGGAGGCCCGTAAGTTCCGAACGGAAAGAGATAGCGACTTGCGGTTTTCACCGTCGCGTCCGGGAGGTCCGTCCGCTTCCGAGGGTACCGAACTCGACGGCTCCGGGACTCCGGAGGTCCGGATCGTTCCGGGTCGACGTTCGAATTCTCTGCCGGAAACGAAATTTTTTTTTTTCGCGAAGGAGCGTTTTGCCTGGTTCTCTTCGCGGTGAGACGATGTCGGGTCCGAGCCCTTTTCAAAAATGCGTCTTTCTCGCAGGTGGCGCCCTCTGTTCCGGTACGGCGGTCCGGTGAAGTTTGGGGGGTGGTTTTACGTTTTTTCACTGTTATCTCTTTGTTATTTGAGCTAGGGGGATGAAATTTTGTGTGCGGGTGTAGCTTATTGAAAGACATCGTCTGGTGGAAAAATTTCCAATTTTGCTTTACCCGTTCGGAAAATTTATTGGAAAAACCACCCCCAAAAGTGATGTCGTTGTGGCGCACGTAAGTAGTTGGATTTTCACAGAATTTTCGTTATCAGTAGTACTATGTGAGTCGATTTCGATGGTCGAAGGAAATTTTCCGGAAACGTCGGAAAATGGGAAAATTTTTGCCGCCTTTTTTAACCCTCATATTTTGACGGCGCCTAACTTTTACATTTTTTTAGATATCGAATCGGGTAAAAGTGCGTTAGAATCAGTTGCGCGAGTTCTTTTCGTCTGTACAGTTAGTTTTTCATTTTTTTCCCTTTTCTAGACGGGGGAGGGGGGTCGATTATGGGGGTAATTTGGTATTTTTTTTTAACGCGGATGATTTTTTCCGCCATATTTCGTTACCACCATCGAAAAGTACGGTCCTTCGGCCGTCTTTACTGATTTTGTAGATCTTTTAAAGTTGCACGCTTTCCTTCTGGAAAACTCGGAAAATTTCCGTACACGAAATCTTCGATCGCCCGTATCTCGAAAACGGTGTGTGGTAGCGAAAAATTTTTTTCTTTAAAAAATGTTTATCTGGACGAGTACTATAGGATACGGTGGTTGGTGGCGCCCGCAGGCGGATTTTTAGTCCGACCCTGTTTTCGGGGCCCTTTCTTACGCCACGGAATTTCAAACTTTCGCCCGTAGCTCCTCCGCTATAACAGCTGGAGCTTCGACGCCTTATGATAAATTTTAGCCACCGTTACGGGCTATCGAATGGTAGTTTTGTTTTTGCGATTCCACCCCTAGATTTTTTAGGGGGAGGGGGTCAAATGCGAATTTTCCACATTTTCGAGTAAACACATCTTCGCTTTTCTTATGAAATACGTTTTTTTACCTGGATCGTAGTTTTTCTTTTAATGCTAGATAGAGCCGTCTTTCTGCTTCCAGAATTGCCGTTGTTCACCCCGTTCCACCCCATACGAGCCGAACGGGGGTGTTAAACGTATAGTTCTCGCTTCCCGTATTTCGTTTCCTTTTAGCGTCGCGATTTTTTGCAAACCTACGTTTCTCGATGTGTCGAATACGATTCCGTAACGATTTTCGCCCCAACTCGCCTCCTCATCCCCTAAATTAGGGGTGAAAATGAGAAAAAAAATCCTACGAAAAATACCGTTTGTCGAAATTTCATTTTTTCGCCACAGTATGATAGAGAAATCCTTTCCGATTCCAACGGTACCTCGCACGTCCCGATAGCACCCTCCGTTGCCGAGTTATGGGGGTCGAAGCGGCCGGGGGTGGTTTTTCGACCGTCCGAAATCGCCATTTTCCGATCATTTCTTCGAATATCTCCCAAACGGGACCTCCTATCGGAATGCGGTTTTTTGCGTTCGACAGCCGTCCGGCCGCGCTACCTGGGCGTGTGCTTCCGGGACTCCGGGTGCACCTTCGACTCCGGGCTAATCCGGGTTGTACGACCCGAGTTTGCGACATCTCTCCGTTCTCACCCCCGTAGCGATCTTATTTATGTACCGATCCGCTCCGTCTGGGTATCGTCGGAAAGGGCTGGTTCGGGGCTATCTGTAGGTACCCGCCCCGCCCCCCTTGGGGAAACTGTTCCGGAGGTATGACCTTGAGAAAGTCACGGGTCGAACATKTTTCATTTTTTATTAAAATTTTTGCATTTCTCGACGGATCTCGCTCAAATTTTGGCGAATCGCCTTCCTTCACCTTCGCTACTTAAATCCGGGATACCGCGCCCCCTCCCCCTCCCCCTTTTGTTTAATTCGAGTTTTCGAGGCACTCCCGAAACACACATTTTCGTCTGTGGACCCCAGTACGGGTATAATTTGCATATGGCGATGAATGCGATGGATAGCTTTCGAGATGCTCTTTGTCGTGTACTATGTGCTATACCCGGGAAAAATCGTAGTTTTCGTTGCCAGGGGTTTCCGTTTTTTTGAAGGTCGTTCGTAAAATTTTATTTTTTCGGAAATTTATATCGGCAATTTTTTTAAACGTTCGTTAAATTTTTTATGCCAGATGTGAAAGTA
This sequence comes from Rhyzopertha dominica, assembly GCA_025024175.1. NCBI lineage: Eukaryota > Metazoa > Arthropoda > Insecta > Coleoptera > Bostrichidae > Rhyzopertha > Rhyzopertha dominica. Next base: position 22,364,985 of record QCXZ01000064.1, on the reverse strand, counting down.
CGTTTCTTTTCCTTTCTTTTGCCCTATCGTAGGTGTTTCTGCGACGTCGGGGGCGCCGGCGGTGATTGTTTCAATTATGCTCTGCGTCGCGCTCGCCGACGCCCGAATTCGCGTTCTTCGCGACACGTCCTCGCTGTGGCTGTCATAGCGTCGCCGCATATTAACCGATCCGGACCGTTCGTATACCGTATGAAAGCCCAAATTCGGGGCTATTTTTTGGTACCACTCCCGCCCCCCTGGCGGTCACCCTTTCAGAGATATGACCTTGAAAATATCGCGTTCTTTAAATTTTCAATTTTTTTCGATAACTGCTGTTTTTTTCAACCGATCTCGATGAAATTTTGGGAAATTCTTCTGTTCTATTCTTACTACTTATTTACGGGGTATCGCGCCCCCAACCCCCCCTTTCTTTTGGTTCATTAAATTTTTCGCGAAAATGACGAAACGTATACTTCTCCATGTGGTCCGAAGCAACGGGTTAATTTGCATATGGCAATAGCTGCGATGGATAGTCTGAGGGATGCCCTTTGCCGTGCACTCACCCTCATATCCGGGAAAATTCGGGTTTTCCATTGGCGGGGGTGACTTTTTTTTCCAGAACGTTTAACTAATTTTATTCATTTTAAAAATTTTTTCGCCAACTTTTCCAATCATGAAGGTCATTTTCTATAGTACACGTGAAAGTACGTTTCTTTCACTTTCTTTTGTCGTATTGCACGTGTTTCTGTGACGTCGGGGGCGGCGGCGGTGAATTTTTCAATTATGCTCTGCGTCGCGCTCGCCGACGCCCGAATTCGCCGTCTTCGCGACAGGTCCTCACTGTGGTTGTCATAGCGACGCCGCATATGCACCGATCCGCACCGTTCGCATACCGCATGAAAGCCCAAATTCGGGGCTATCTTTTGGTACCACCCCCTACCCCTTGGCGGCCACCCTTTCGTAGATATGACCTTGGAAAAATCGCATTTTTTAAAAATTCAATTCGATTCAATTTTTTTCGATAACTGCTGTTTTTCTCAACCGATCTCGCTGAAATTTTGGAAAATTTTTCTGTTCTACCCTTACTACTTATATACGGAGTATCGCACTTCTATCCCCTCCCTCTTTTTGTTGTATTAAATTTTTCGAAAAAATAATGTAATGGATACTCCTCTAAGTGGTCCAAAGTAACGAGTTTACTTGCATATGGCGATTGGTGCGATGTATAGCTTAAGGGATGCTTTTAGACGTACACCTACCCCCATATACGGCAAAACTCGGGTTTTCCATTGGCGGAGGTGACTTTTTTTTCCGGGACGTTTTACTAATTTTATTCACTTTAAATTTTTTTTCGCCAACTTTTCCAACTGTGTAGGTCATTTTCTATAGTATGCGTGAAAACATGTTTCTTTCCCTTTCTTTTGCCGTATCGCACGTGTTTCTGCGACGCCGAGGGCGGCGGCGGTGAATGTTTTAGTTATGCTCTGCGTCGCGCTCGCCGACGCCCGAATTGGCCTTCTCCGCGACAGGTCCTCACTGTGGCTGTCATAGCGACGCCGTATATTAACCGATCCGCACCGTTCGCATACCCCATGAAAGTTCAGATTCGGGGCTATCTTTTGGTACCACCCCCGGCCCCCTGGCGGCTACCCTTTAAAAGATATGACCTTTAAAACTTTGCATTTCTTTAAATTTCGATTTCATTCAATTTTTTACGATAACTGCTGTTTTTTTCTACCGATCTCGATGAAATTTTGGCAATTTTTTCTCTTCCACCCTTACTACTTACTTATGGGGTATCGCACCCCTATTCCCTCCCTTTTTTTTGTTTCATTAAATTTTTCGAAAAAATAATGATACGGATACTCCTCTAAATGTTCCAAAGTTTATTGAGTTTATTGGCATATGGCGATAGGCGCGATGTGTAGCTTAAGGGATGCTTTTTGACGTACACCTACCCCCATATCCGGGAAAACTCGGGTTTTCCCATTGGCGGGGAAGACTTTTTTCCGGGACGTTTTACTAATTTTATCCATTTGCAAATATTTTTGACAAATTTTACAACTGTATATGTCATTCTTTACAGTACACTTGAAAGTACGTTTCTTTCCCTTTCTTTTGCTCTATCGCACGTGTTTCTACGAAGTCGGGGGCGGAGGTAGTGAATGTTTCAAGTATGCTCTGCATTGCACTCGCCGACGCCCGAATTCGCCTTCTTCGCGACAGGTCTTCACTGTGGTTGTCATAGTGACGCCGCATATTAACCGATCCGCACCGTTCGCATACCGCATGAAAGCCTAGATTCGGGGCTATCTTTTGGTACCACCCCCGTCCCCCTGGTAGGTATCCTTTCGAAGATATGACCTTGCAAATATTGCGTTTTTTTTTCATTTATATTTGTTTGTCGCATTTTTCAATCGATCTCGAATAGAATTTTTCTTTGCATTCGTATTAATTATGTAAAAGGTGCTCAAGCAGGTCCATTCCGACATTGGTAATTTTAGCAAAAAGACGGGCAGGAAGATCCAAATGGCCGTCTGGCACGCAGTCAACGAAGGTACCGAGGCCGTCGTCACCACTACACCAGCTCGAAGTCAGCCTGCCGTCCAAAGCGAAACGAAGGAAAGAAGAATTAAAAAAAAAAACGGTTCTTTTCTGAACCACAAATCGCATTCAAGCGATAAAGCTTTCATCGTTTAGTACGTATCCCATTGAAATTGCATAACAAGAAATAATAAAAATATTGAAATAGTCTTCCAAAAAAAGGTAATGCTGTTGACGAATACGAAACAAAGCAAATGATAATAAAAAGCGCTTCTTCAATCAATCGCATCCTAGCGACAAAGTTTTCGTCATATCGTATATATCCAACCTAAATTGCACAGCGAGAAATAATAAAAATACTGATGTATGGTCTCCTCTAAGAAAACAATTACATTACTGATTATCGCAGGTGTTGGCACCCTCATCAGTAGGTCTTTCCTTTGAATATCTCCTAAATTATTAATCGTCCTATCGGAATTTTTTCTTTCGTGTACGCATTCGCTTCTTTGATGTATCGCAAGAAAGCTCAGATTCGGGGCTATTTATTCATGAAATAATTTATTTTCCGATTTTCAACTTTTTACAATAAGTATCGCATTTCTTCAGTGACTTCCATTACATTTTGGGAAATACTCTTTTTAAATCCATACTATTCATGTACAGGGTGTCGCGCTGCGATCCCCTTTCTTTTTAGTTGGCTCACAGTTTTCGCAAAAACAAGGGCCCCGGAGGTACCTACATATCGTTTGTGAACGGAAGGAACATATCTGTGTTTTTCAAAACAACTGAATCGCCTAAAGTTTTTTACAACTGTACACAGCAAAGATATACTGTTAGGCTACTTAATGCAAAAAACCGCGTTCACCTGAGTATTATGGTTCTCTCATTATGTTAGATTTAGCTGAAAGTTTTGAGAAAAACGTGTATTCAATTTTTTTTAGTTTCGATTAAAAGAAAACGGAATGGCTAAAACTGTCCTAAATCGATTTATGGGATAGATACAACATTGATATCTTTATAGCAAGAAACCCCGTTCGCGTAAACCCCATAATAACGGAAATATTCCAATTTAATTACGGTTTTCGCAAGGATCACGACCCCGGAGATTTGCGAACGGAAGAGAAATATATGTAAGGCGTTTTAATTTCATTCGGTCCACTTGGAGGAAATCCTGCATGAATTTCGATAAGAACGTGATATGTGAAACAGGCTATTTCAAAACATAATACGTTATGGTTTTATTTCGATTCCACTAATTTAAAATAAAGGTTGCATTGTTATTTTCAATTTGATGTGGTCGTCAAAAAAGTGTGTTATTCAATCTCGATGTACAACTAATTGAATTGCGGAAAGTTTTTGAAAATTGAATACCCGATAGATATAATCTTGCCCCATCCAAATCCAAGAACCGCATCCCAATATTCACAATACTTTCTTCAGTATAGCAATAATAGTGGAGTTCTACATTTGCTGAATAATCACGGGTTTCAGCGCACTTCGACCTCGATTTTGAGACAGGTGAATAGGTAGAGATTTTTTTAAAGTGTACACGGTAAAGGTACACTTTTAGGCTGCTAAATGCAAAAAACTGCGTTCACCTGAGCATTATGGTTCACTCATTATGTTAGATTTAGCTGAATGTTTTGTGATGAAACGGTGCTTCCAACTTTTTTAGCTTCGATTAAAAGAAAACGGAACCGCTAAAATTGTTTTAAATCGATTTATGGGATACATACAAAGTTGATCTCTTTTTACCAAAAAACCCCATTCGCCTACACCCCGTAATAACGGAAATATTCCGATTTTCGTTCCTATTTTTCATACGAATTTATCCATTTTTCAGAGGCCTTTCCGTTCTAGCAAATGCCCACATCGAGCATGTGTTTTCGGTACGTGCACTTCAGCACATACCCCAGCTTCTAACCTGATGATTTGACAGTTTGTGAATAGTGATTAGTGAATTAGTGTAAACTTCTTGTGCAGTGCCCCATATATATACATTTATTGGATATATCTTCATTTTTTTTGTACAAGGTGAGTAGTGCTATTAATTTTAAGAGCTTATTTTTTATGATAGATTGCTTAGTTAACGACATATCGCCGCGTAGTTCGTGTTGATCAGTGTTTTTGTCCGGTTCTAACTTTGGGGTATAATATTACCTGTTCAAAAGAGAACCATACAAATCGATATTCACTTCGGTCCCTAAAATTTCAACGCCCTGTATTACGATTTTCGGCGCAGTAGTTATTTCGAGGTACGATTTTAAATATTGGCGTAATGCTTAACCTTCGATACGACCACGGTTTTTCTCTGGGATCTGACTATTTTTTGACACTTTTAAAACTTCTCAATGCAGCATATTCTTTGCTTAAAACATTTACGATGTTAAGGACCATATCTGCATCACGGGGGTGTGTTTCAAGGTTAGAAATTTGTCACTGAGCTTCGCACATCTCCATGTATTTATTCATGTTAATTTGTGCTATGCAAATTTACAAATGTGCGAGGTGTTTCAGTTTTTTATTTCATAAATCACACGGTCGCTTTGGGTTTGTTATTGCGTTAATTTTTTATTGTAAACGGTTTGTCGCTGTTTCATCACCTGTTCATTTCTGCTGTGCCACCAGTATTGGAGGCCTTTCATTATTTACCCATTTATTTAGTTAAATTTGGAGCCGTGTTTTATTCGTTTCAAGAAGGGCAGTACTAATTGATTTTCATTTCGGTTGGGACTCTTGGTATGTTTAATTTGGGGCTCCAAAATCAGGGGTTATACGCGTTTTTACAACGATCCGGGCCCGGAGATACTAACCAGTTAGCGGCCAGTTGTTTTAATGACGCCAACGTTTACGAGGTGGCGTTGGCGTCCCGGAATTTAAAATAATACGCCGGCATTAGGTGACGCGTTGTCAAGTTAGGTTAAGTAGCGAGAGTAAAGTGTAATCATAAAAGAAAACGGATAAACGTTGTTGAAAATATAATAGCATTTGAGTGCTCCGTGCCGCATACATTTCCTGGATATTTCATTTTTTACAGGGTAGGTTCATTTTTAGAGCTTATTGTTTATGATTGTTTGCTTAGTTGATGATTTATCGCTGTGCAGTTCATATTAATCAGTGCTTTTGTCCCATGTTAACTTTGGGGTATATTATTACCCATTTGAAAGAGAGCCGTGCAAATCGATATTTACTTCGGTCCGTAAAATTTCAACGCCCTATATTACGATTTTCGGCGCAGTAGTTATTTCGAGGTACGATTTTAAATATTGGCGTAATGCTTAACCTTCGATACGACCACGGTTTTCCTCTGGGATCTGACTATTTTTTGACACTTTTAAAACTTCTCAATGCAGCATATTCTTTGCTTAAAACATTTACGATGTTAAGGACCATATCTGCATCACGGGGGTGTGTTTCAAGGTTAGAAATTTGCCACTGAGCTTCGCACATCTCCATGTATTTATTCATGTTAATTTGTGCTATGCAAATTTACAAATGTGCGAGGTGTTTCAGTTTTTTATTTCATAAATCACACGGTCGCTTTGGGTTTGTTATTGCGTTAATTTTTTATTGTAAACGGTTTGTCGCTGTTTCATCACCTGTTCATTTCTGCTGTGCCACCAGTATTTGAGGCCTTTCATTATTTACCCATTTATTTAGTTAAATTTGGAGCCGTGTTTTATTCGTTTCAAGAAGGGCAGTACTAATTGATTTTCATTTCGGTTGGGACTCTTGGTATGTTTAATTTGGGGCTCCAAAATCAGGGGTTATACGCGTTTTTACAACGATCCGGGCCCGGAGATAATTTATGCTATTCAAATTTACAAACAGGCGGGGTGTTTCAGGTTTTTATTCGATAAATCACACGGTCGCATTGGGGTTGCTACTGCGTTAGTTTCTTACTGTAAACGATTTGTCACTGTTTCATCACCTGTTCATTTTTGCTGTGCAACCAGTATTGGGGGCTTTCCATTATTTACCGATCCATTTAGTTAGTTTGGAGCCGTGTTTTATTTGTCTCAAGAAGGGCAGTACGAATTGACTTTCATTTCGGTTAGGGCTCTTGGTATATTTAATTTGTCCGAAATCGAGCGTTATACGCGTTTTTACGATACGGGCCGGGATACACTGACCAGTTAGCGGCCAGCTGTTTTAGTGACGTCCCGGATTTTGAAATATTACGTATCTCGAAGGCGAGAATCGTGTGTGTTTATTCGATAAGGTTTTTCGTGAATCGTTTCAAGTGATTTGTACTAGAACATTAATTGCTCCAGAGAGTCGAAGAGCACCAGGTTTATACGTGATGAAAAAAGTGTACACTGGTTGTATTTTTTCAAAGGATAACTTTTATAACGTGGTATATTAACGCAAAACATAGGCTCGGAATAGTTTAAGTTTGCGTCACGTGTTTTTTTTTATATGATGCTGTAGGTCGCTAGATAGAKTRCAATTAAAATAGGMTGATTTCTAAAGGTTGTCTTACACTGGGTGATTTTTTTTTGTAATCCAACTGCTTCCAATGGAGGTTGCAAGGTTCCAGTTGCTTCTACTATAAAAAAATTAATACCTCCAGAGGATTCAAAACTTCTAGGAGTCTAGGTTACACAAATGTTTTTATGTATTGGTCGATTTTCTATTCAGGTGAATTTCAATAGAGATTAGATTTTCAATTAGTTATTCATGTTATTGTCTGGAAATTTGCATTCAGCATTTTTTCACACTCCTATAGTAAACATTCGATACCATTTTGTTTTAATATAAGTTGCAATATGTCTTTTGTCGTTTACATTAGTTTTATTAATATTACATTTTATTTCAGCGGTACCTATTGCTGTAAGGATCTTGGGCGATTTTTCTTTTCAGAAAAATTCCTACGATTCCACGGTGCTGCTTCCACTAGCTACAATTTGCATTACATAAGGGTAAGTCAATAATATTTTGAAAATCCATATTTATGCAAGCAATTTTTCTCCTCGATTGTACTTTATGTACTTTTCTCATTTGCATTGACATATATTAATTATCGTTTTTGTCTTTTAATATAGGTAAAGTAAGATGTTAGAAAGTACATTGGTTGAAATTTTATTTCAATTAACAACTCTTATTTCTAATTAGAAATTTTATGTGGCGCACTCGATTTTATATCACGTTTATGTACCATTATTTTTTTGTCACCTATTAATATTTTACAAATAATAGTTTGAGAGGGACAGGGTGATGTATTAATTAATTTTAGTACAATATAACTCTTTTTTTTACAGTAATTTGTTTGTAAAGTGTTTATGAACTTACTATTTATAGTTATACACTATTATTACATACTGTAATATTATTATAGCCGATTTAGACAGCGTTTGCAGACTTCCAGTACTGAAGTAATTTTGCATTTTTTCATTTCAGATTCTAGATATTTTTTAATGACACTGGTAGCAGCCAAAGGCTAATCGATAACGCAATATAGTAAATTCACACAGTGTTACCAGATTTCCCGTATTAAACCAAACTTGAAATTTTCTCATTTAAAATCTGGCATTTTTTTTGTTCAAATAACGGATAGCAGCCAACAAATATCCGATAATGCAATACAGTATATTCACACAGCGTTGCCAAATTTCTACTACTGAACCAAACTTAAAAGTTTCACATTTTAAATCTTAGAATTTTTTTTTCAAATAACACTGCTACTAGGGACAACAAAGGTACTCGATAACGCAATATAGCACATTCACACAGCGTTGTCAGATTTCCATTATTGAACTTGAGATTTTCTGATTTTAAATTTTAGAATTTTTTTTTTCAAATAACAGTGCAAGGATAGCAAAGGGTACTCGATTACATAATATAGCACATTCTTACAGCGTTGCCAAATTTCCATTATTGAACCAAACTTGAGATTTTTTGATTTTGAATTTTAGAATTTTTTTTTACAAATAACAGTGCTACCAATGATAGCAAAGGGCACTGGATAATGCAATATAACACATTAACACAGTGTTGTCAGATTTCCATTGCCGAACCAAACTTGAGATTTTCTCATTTTAAATTTTTGAATTTTTTTTTCAAATAACAGTGCTAGCAAGGATGGCAAATGATACTCGATTACATAATATAGCACATTCACACAGCGTTGCCAAATTTCCAATACTGAACCAAACTTGAAAGTTTCTAATTTTAAATCTTATTTTTTTCCCAACTAACAGTGTTAGCAAGGATAGCAATGCCTACTCGATAACGTAATATACCACATTCATACAGCGTTGCCAGATTTCCATTACCGAACCAAACTCGGATTTTCTCATTTTAAATCTTAGAATATTTTTTTTCAAACAACAGTGCTACCAAGGATAGCAAAGGGCATTCGATAACGCAATATAGCACATTCACACAGCGTTGCCAAATTTCCACTACTGAACATAACTTGAAAGTATCTCATTTTAAATCTTAGAATTATTATTTCAAATAACAATGCTACCAAGGATAACAAAGGTACTCGATAACGCAATATAGCACATTCACACAGCGTTGTCAGATTTCCATTATTGAACCGTACTTGAGATTTTCTGATTTTAAATCTTAGAATTTTTTTTCAAATAACAGTGCAAGGATAGCAAAGGGTACTCGATTACATAATATAGCACATTCTTACAGCGTTGCCAAATGTCCATTATTGAACCAAACTTGAGATTTTTTGATTTTAAATTTTAGAATTTATTTCACAAATAACAGTGCTACCAAGGATAGCAAAGGGCACTGGATAACGCAATATAACACATTAACACAGTGTTGTCAGATTTCCATTGCTGAACCAAACTTGAGATTTTCTCATTTTAAATTTTAGATTTTTTTTTCAAATAACAGTGCTAGCAAGGATAGCAAATGATACTCGATTACATAATATAGCACATTCACACAGCGTTGCCAAATTTCCAACACTGAACCAAACTTGAAAGTTTCTAATTTTAAATCTTATTTTTTTTCCCAACTAACAGTGTTAGCAAGGATAGCAAAGCCTACTCGATAACGTGATATACCACATTCATACAGCGTTGCCAGATTTCCATTACCGAACCAAACTCGGATTTTCTCATTTTAAATCTTAGAATATTTTTTTTCAAACAACAGTGCTACCAAGGATAGCAAAGGGCATTCGATAACGCAATATAGCACATTCACACAGCGTTGCCAAATTTCCACTACTGAACAAAACTTGAAAGTATCTTATTTTAAATCTTAGATTTTTTATTTCAAATAACAGTGCTACCAAGGATAACAAAGGTACTCGATAACGCAATATAGCACATTCACACAGGGTTGTCAGATTTCCATTATTGAACCGTACTTGAGATTTTCTGATTGAAATCTTAGATTTTTTTTTCAAATAACAGTGCAAGGATAGCAAAGGGTACTCGATTACATAATATAGCACATTCTTACAGCGTTACCAAATTTCCATTATTGAACCAAACTTGAGATTTTTTGATTTTAAATTTTAGAATTTTTTTTTACAAATAACAGTGCTACCAATGATAGCAAAGAGCACTTGATAATGCAATATAACACATTCACACAGTGTTGTCAGATGTCCATTGCTGAACCAAACTTGAGATTTTCTCATTTTAAATTTTAGATTTTTTTTTCAAATAACAGTGCTAGCAAGGATAGCAAGTGATACTCGATTACATAATATAGCACATTCACACAGCGTTGCTAAATTTCCAATACTGAACCAAACTTGAAAGTTTCTCATTTTAAATCTTATTTTTTTTTCCAAATAACAGTGTTAGCAAGGATAGCAAAGCCTACTCGATAACCTGATATACCACATTCATACAGCGTTGCCAGATTTCCATTACCGAACCAAACTCGGATTTTCTCATTTTAAATCTTAGAATTTTTTTTTCAAACAGTGCTACCAAGGATAGCAAAGGGCATTCAATAACGCAATATAGCACATTCACACAGCGTTGCCAAATTTCCACTACTGAACCAAACTTGAAAGTATCTCATTTTAAATCTTAGAATTTTTATTTCAAATAACAGTGCTACCAAGGATAACAAAGGTACTCGATAACGCAATATAGCACATTCACACAGCGTTGTCAGATTTCCATTATTGAATCGTACTTGAGACTTTTTGATTTTAAATCTTAGAATTTTTTTTTCAAATAACAGTGCTAGCAAGGATAGCAAAGGGTACTCGATTACATAATATAGCACATTCTTACAGCGTTGCCAAATGTCCATTATTGAACCAAACTTGAGATTTTTTTATTTTAAATTTTAGAATTTATTTCACAAATAACAGTGCTACCAAGGATAGCAAAGGGCACTGGATATCGCAATATAACACATTCACAGTGTTGTTAGATTTCCATTGCTGAACCAAACTTGAGATTTTCTCATTTTAAATCTTATAATTTTTTTTTCAAATAACAGTGTTAGCAAGGATAGCAAATGATACTCGATTACATAATATACATTCATACAGTGTTGCCAAATTTCCAATACTGAACCAAACTTAAAAGTTTCTCATTTTAAAGGCATTTTAAGGCAAAGCCTACTCGATAACGTGATATACCACATTCATACAGCGTTGCCAGATTTCCATTACCGAACCAAACTTGGATTCTCTCATTTTAAATCTTAGAATTTTTTTTTCAAATAACAGTGCTACCAAGGATAGCAAAAGGTACTCAATATCGCAATATAGTACATTCACACAGCGTTGTCAAATTTCCACTACTGAACCAAACTCGAGATTTTCTCATTTTAAATCTTGGATTTTTTTTATAATTGCTAGCAAGGATGGCAACTGGTACTCAATTACATAATATAGCACATTTAAACAGCGTTGCCAAATTTCCACTACTGAACCAAACTTGGAAGTTGCTCATTTTAAATCTTAGAATTTTTTTTTTCAAACTCCAGTGCTATCAAGGATAACAAAGGATATTTGATAAAGCGAAATAGTCATTCACACAGTGTTGTCAGATTTCCATTTTTGAACCAAACTTGAGATTTTCTTATTTTAAATATTACAATTTTTTATTCAAATAACAGTACTAGCAAGGATAGCAAAGGATACTGGATAACATAATCTAGCACATTCACATAGCGTTGCCAAATTTTCACTATTGAACCAAACTTGAGATTTTCTCATTTTAAATCTCAATTTTTTTTGTAACCTTTTTCTTCCACCAAGAATAGCAAAGGGTACTCGGTAACGCAATATAGTTTACGTTTCACAACAATTTTAAAACAAAAAATTTTTAATTATGTTTTATTTTCCTATATATACTTATATAAATAAATATTTTTTACATACAGATATCTTCACGGAAGGATGGTTTCAATACAACACATCTTGCAACCGGGTAGCTACATTGATACCGGATTGATGGGAACATTTATTGAAATCTTTAATCGGCACTATACACAATACAACATACAAGAAGTTCAACTATATTACAATCACGAACTTCTTGATAATCTCGAATGTCGAATAAACAGAAGGCGCGACATTCAAATTCTTTTCGGCGACAGCCTAACCTCAAACCAGCCTTCTGCCTCATGTGTTCATTGGTCACAAATTGATCACGAACACTATGCCGACCAAATAGGCCATTGGCTTACAGTTTTATTTGAAAATGGCACCGTACATGTTTTCGATTCCCTGAATGCTAATTACATTTCTTACGGTTCCATGAAGGACTATATCAATAAACTCTACCCTTCCGCTGCAACACAATTTCATGCTGTTCAGCAGCAACACGATCTTAATTCCTGCGGATTGTATTCTGTAGCAAATGCCATAATCCTGGCCGAGGGCGGCAACCCTTCCGATGTTMACTACGACGTCMCACAACAACGTCAGCATTTCTATAACATTTTACAATCTGGTATTGTAACACTTTTCCCATCGAATTATAATGTGGCACCTTCATCGACATGTGTGACAACTCGTAGATCGAAAAAATTATCGCTCAGTGAAGCATTTGTTGGCCAAATATCCCAACTTTCAATCGATCAGCCGACTGCATCCAAACGAGCATGTTCCCCTACAACGACAGCCACATCTACCACTCATTCAGCGATCAGCACTACTTCGCAAACATCTAAACCACCTGGGAGAAGGGGACGTCCCCGCAAACGTGGCTCTGCGAAAACCACTACAGTTTCTAAGGTTCCGCCATCTTCAACCAGTCGTTCACCTTCATCGACAACTTCAAATATGGATGTTGATATGGAAGTAGAAAATATTAATCATCCAGATCCCCTTCTCACACCGATTGTTACTCCTTCCATTTCCGAAAACTTACCGAAACGTAGAGGACGACCTCCCAAACGTGCATCTCCTTTTATTTTATCAAACTCCACCATTCAATCTAATACGTCCTCTGCCGCATCATCTCCTAATCATTTTGTTCAACCGGCACCACCTTCTCCAATTGTTCCGACTAGAATTGAAAGTAAAAAAGGTCGTTTTGTATCAACTAAATCCACCAAAAGTCATCGTATGCCTATCGAATCTATCCAAAAAGATATCATCCAGACTACGACATCTTCGTCCATTTCAACTCCTACTGTTAATAAAAAACAAAGAGGGCGTCCACACAAAAGAGCACCTCGACGAGCAAATAACTCCGACGTTAGCTCTGACAATTTATCTATAATATCTCCAATACCTTTTGTTCAAACTTTATGTCCTGAAATAAGTTTCGTGGAAGCTGCACCTCCTCTACCCATTTTAGTTTCAACTGCTGCACATACTTTATCTATTACATCCTCTTCTATGACTTCTATTCAAATGCCATCTCCCTCATCTTCACGTGGACGTGGACGCCCTAGAAAAGCCCCCCTTACTAGGTCAAATGTTGGTGCGACAAATATTTCAACTCCTTTAGTTCAAAATCTAATCATTAACGATCGTTTACCTTGGGCTTGGCAAGTTATCGATATAGTAAAAGTAAAGTCTCACAGTTGCGGAAAAATGAATTTGGTCTGTAATTTTTGCGAATCGTTATATTTTAAAGATGAGGCTTTTAGAGGCGCGTACGTAAAATGTTGCGAAAAAGGCAAAATTATCTTTGATTATTTAACACCAATGCCGGAATTGATCAGGGACCTTTTAAATAACTTACATCCAAAATCTAAAAATTTTATTCAAAATAKCCGTAGCTACAATAGTTCGTTTGCGTTTGCGTCGTTAGGCGAGACAAAACTTGTGCGTGAGACTGCCGGTCGTGGTGCATTCACTTTTAAAACACAGGGGATGTTCATTCATCAGATCTGTGAAACGCTAATCCCGAACATCGGCCGGCCGAAATACGCACAACTTTACGTTCTCGACACGGCGGAATCGACAAAAGTACGAACTGACAATTTCAGTGCCGATTTAGATGATAGATTATTAAATGATTTAGATCAGTGTTTTAAACAGTACAATCCGTTTGCACAATCACTTTTAATGTTACGCGAAGTTTATGAACAACAACTTGCTCAAAATCCTACAAAAACACCAAGCGCAAAGGTAGCGATCATTCGCGATCGTCGTGACGACCCCAGACGATATAACCTGCCCAACAACGCCACCGGAGCAACGGAAGTTGCGATGGTTTTCCAGAGCGTCGATGGGAGGCCGCCTTTTCACCGTGACATGGTTTTTTACCCTAAGTCCAATGATGGGAAAATTAACTATAGAAGACTTAATATTTTATCGCCCAACATTGACGCCTTTATGTACCCCGTTATCTTTCCTTCGGGAGAACCAGGTTGGCAACCCTTTACCAAACTCCCCACCGGACAAACACTGACGATGCACAAATACTACAAATATTTGCTGCACTATCGCCAACCGAAAAACGAACCGATCGAACGAAATAGAATTTTTAAGGTTGGCCGCCTTACTCAACAATTCATCGTCGACGCCGCTTTAAAAATCGAAGCGAATAATTTAAACTGGATACAATGTAACCAAAGCAAATTGCGAGCGGATCTATACAAAGGTTTATGCGATTACGTGAAAGGTGGCGTGGACGATCTAAATCTACCTCCTGGTAAAGCAGTCATTCTTCCCAGTACACATAGATGTTCGCCGCGCATGTATACGGAGCGATACTTTGACGCCATGAGCATAGTCCAAAAATATGGAAGGCCAGACATTTTTCTCACTTTCACGGCCAATCCCGGTTGGGATGAAATTAAAGAACATTTGAGAAAAGGAGAAACATACATTGACAGACCTGACATTGTTAATAGAGTATTTCAGTTGAAGTTGGAAGATTTAATGAATCAAATCACAAACAAGCATATTTTCGGTACTGTCAAGGCTTGGATTAGAGTCATTGAGTTTCAAAAAAGAGGACTGCCGCATTGCCACATGTTAATAGTTTTAGACGATCCTTTTAAATTCACCGATACTACGGCAGTCGATCGGGTTGTCCAAGCCTACATTCCCAATAACGATGAAAATGATCTATTAACTTCTTTGGTATTAAGACACATGACTCATGGCCCATGTAGCGAACAATCGAATTTACAATGCAGAAAGGAGGATCCAAAAAAGTGCGAAAGAGCGTTTCCTAAAGCCTTCAGCGAGGAAACTCTTTTGAACGTTAGAGGCTATCCGGTTTATAAAAGACCTAATAATAATATTCACATTATAGTTAAACGCGACGGTAAAGATGTCATTGTAGATAATTCTTGGATCGTTCCTTACAATAGGAATTTACTTCTACGATACAGATGTCATATTAACGTCGAAATATGTTCATCTATAAAATCGGTCAAATATATTTATTTGTATGTTTATAAAGGTTTCGATGCTGCTCGTGTAGAAGTAAGTTTCAACGAATGCAGTAGTTATCTCGATTGTCGTTACATGACGGCGAATGAAGGACATTATATCATTTGTGAATACAAAATTTTTAAACAGTCCCATTCAGTCACCAGATTGCCCGTACATTTGCCCAACGAACAAATTGTATACTTCCAGGAGGGAGAGGAGGAACAAGCCGTACAAACAGCCGCGGACAAACCCACGATGTTAACCGGTTGGTTTGATTTAAATAAAACATTACAAGAAGCTCAACAGTACGCTTATTATGAAATTCCAGAGCATTACACGTGGGATAGAAAAAAATTAGCTTGGCACGCGCGTCAAAATAAATTCAATATTGTAGTTAGAATGTACGCAGTTTCACCTCGCGATGTTGAAAAGTTTTACCTCCGTCTTTGTTTACTTCATGTTCGTGGTAAAACCAGTTTCCAAGACGTCCGTACGGTCGACGGCAAAGTGTACGCCACCTTCAAAGAGGCTGCTGAAGCGATGGGGTTGTTAGATTCAGACGTGCAGTGGGAAACTGCATTGCGCGAAGCGAGCTTAAGCGCGGTACCGTATCAGCTACGAAACTTTTTTGCATTACTTTGCGTTTTCGCACAACCCAGCAACCCTCTAGATTTGTGGGAGAAATTTAAAGACCTTCTGTCTGAAGATTTCTTACGCAAACATCATACTTCAGACAGGGCTCACGAAGCGGCATTAAGCCGCATAGACAAAATTTTACGAAGTCTGGGCACAAACAATCAAGCCATAGGTCTACCCGTACCTACGGAGCATGTTACGATCGACGATGAAGAGCAGATCGCATCTCCGCTAGATCCAAATTATTCCGACAAATTAAACAATTGTAACGCAGAGCAAAAAGCTGCATTTGACGCGATCGTTAATAGTCTCGAAAAGCGGAACGATCGCACGCTCTTCATGGTCGACGGTCCTGGTGGTACGGGGAAATCATATCTTTTCGAGCTGATATGCGCGTACGCAAAAAGCCGAGACATGTCATATTTGTGCATGGCCGCATCGGGAATTGCAGCGAGTTTGTTACCGGATGGCGCCACTGTACATTCAACGTTCATGGTGCCGCTCCAACTACATGAAACTTCGGTGTCCAGTTTGGATAATCGTTCAGAGAAGGCCCGCAAAATTATAAACAGTTCAATAATTATATGGGACGAAGTTTCTATGAGTTCGAAGTACGTCTTGAAAGTCGTCCACGACAAATTAACCGAGCTTATGACCAACGATAAGCCGTTCGGCGGCAAAATAGTAGTTTTTGGTGGGGACTTCCGTCAGTGCTTGCCAGTCGTCAAACACGGTAGTCCCGTTGACGCCGCCGAACAATGCGCCAAAAATTTTAATTTGTGGAGCCACGTTTCAATTTTACATTTAACTCAGAACATGCGTGTTCTCCCCGAGGAMATAGATTTTGCTAATTGGTTATTATCTGTTGGCGACGGAAAAGCAAACTTTGCTTTGGATGGTGGTCCGGAGGATTACGTGGCGATCCCCGCTGATTTATTAACGGATAACATCATTGACGACATTTTTGATCAAAATTTGACCACCATCGATAACATCTCCATTTATTACGACGTCGCCATTTTATGCATGCGCAATGAAGACGCAATCGAAATTAATAACAAAATTTTAACAGAGAAAATTCCCGGGGAAGAGAGAGTTTATTTCAGCGCAACGAGGTTAGAGTGTCGTGACGACCAAGACGCATCAGAACTGACTTCAGAATTTATAAACAGTTTAGTTCCGCAGAGTTTGCCTCCTCACGAGCTGCGGTTGAAAGTCGGGGCAATTGTGATGCTGTTACGTAACGTCAATACTAAATTAAATTTGTGCAACGGTACACGTTTGGTCGTAAGACAAATGAAAGATAACATTTTAATTTTAGAAAGTATTAGCGGTAAATTTAAGGGCCAGAAAGTCATTTTGCCTAAATTTAAATTAACTACAGAGGAGGATGTACCGTTCCCAATGACACGCACACAATTTCCGGTCAAACTCGCTTTCTCGATGACCGCGCACAAAAGTCAAGGCCAAACTTTCAAAAAAGTGGGCGTTTATCTTAAAACACCGCCTTTCGCCCACGGGCAGTTATATGTCAGCTTTTCAAGAGTAACCAGCCGCAAAAATTTAAAAGTTCAAATAGTAGAAATGGCATGTCAAGGTAGAGCTGCTGACAAAATATACACAAAAAATATTGTCACGCGCGGCGCTCTGTAATTTTTCTCTGCCCGTTTGAACGATAACCACCATCTTAAATATTTGTACATATTTATACATATATTATAAAGATATATTTTTACAATATCGTTGTTATTTGTACTCCTTTTGGTACAAATATTGTTATTTTTTTTTTGTTATTTGTACTCATATTGGTACAAACTTTCGTTAAGTTTTTCCTCTTCATTTATTGTTATTTGTTGTTGTTATATTATATATTTTTTTATATTACGCTGTGATATTTTACATATAGTTTTTAGTTCTTCAGCAGATCTCTCGGAATTAAATAAACCTTTTTTTTATTTTCAAGTTTATTAATTTATTTTTCAATTTTATTAGCATTTTTAAATTTTCAATACTTTTACTTCTTTTAATTTAATTTTCAAAAGGCCAAATTATTTCAATTTTAATGTTTCATTTAATTTTTCATATAAATTCAATTACAGATCCGCGTATCCAGTACCTATTTCGTTTTCGGTTCGTTTTTATTCATTTATTTTCACATGTAATGTTAAATATGCAGCTGTTCTATGCGGTCCGATACGTGAGCCCTCATTATTATAAGTCAGCGAGCTTCGATAGTGGGTGAGTGAACATTGACGGCTAAATAGAACAGCATATTATAAATTTTACTTTTTATTTAATTATACAGTTGTTCTGAACGGTCAGATGTGTGAGCCCCCATTGTTATAAGTGAACGGGCTTCGACAGTGGGTAAGTGATCATTGAAGATCAATCAGTTCGACATATAGAAAATTAAATTTTCAAATAATTTTAAATTTGTGTAATTTGCTGCAGCCCTTGCGGTTTGATATGTGAGCCCCTATTATTATAAGTCAGCGAGCTTCGATAGTAGGCAAGCGAACAAGGAAAGCCAGAAAGGGTTGCATTTTTTATTCACTATCAATTTAATATTAATTTTTTGAATGTGTTGGCGTGAACGTCAGCATGTCTGTCCATCCAGCCTGGTTTATTTTTCTGCCATACGTCCCTGTACATTTACACCACACATCCCGTCGATTATTTTTTTCAATAAACACTTCCCACCCGGCTTTCTTCCACCATTGTAGCTGTAACCGAAGTCCATTTCATTCAGTCCATCTCGAGCCGTCACATATCCCTATGTAGTGTAGTATTGTATATATAAAGCATGTAATTTTATATTTATAAGTTGTATTTCCACGATACAAATGCATTCTTTGGTAAGATTCCGTTGAATCTTTTTAGTTTAAGTATATTTAAGTATAATTAAGTTTTAGTATTATATAATCTGCATGCCATATAAACATTTTGTAACATATATAATGTATTTATTATCCATTTGTTTCATGTCTTAGATATTAAATAAAAAAATTGTACCACGAATGTGTATGCATTATAGAATGCTATCTACTTTTAAATTGATCATACATCACATACTAGAATTAATGTATATAATTATATTATAATATACATACTTTATACTTCTACAATACAAACACATTCTCAACAAGATTCTATTATGTTAATAAAAAAACCGAAAAAACCCAAAAAATATAAAAAAAACAAAAAACAAAAAACATAAAAAATAAAAAAAGTCCAGGGATGCATATGTATCGTAGACTGCTAACCGTCCTTAAATTATTTATTCACACATTTTTATACTTTTTTTGTATGGGACAACGAGCAGGGAGGACACGGTAGGATTTCCACTTTTCTTTAAAACGTGGAAATTCTTCCCTCTTCAGCCTACACGTGTGTGATCAACGTTGTCCAAAAAGTTTGTTTTTTTCAAATTTAAATTGATCACCGGCGTCCTCTGTTACGATAACAAGTAATATTGTTATCAAGCCAATTGAAGAAAAACCTATCGCTATTTTGTTACCTAATTAAAATGTATTTTACTTATTTTATTATTATTTCTGTTTAGTAAATTACGTTTCAGAATGGGACCACACATTTCATATACAAACGAGGATTAGATAAGTACGATTGTTCTCTATTAACAACCGTAGGCATCGGGGATTAAAGAAAAAGGTCGGTAATGTATGATACTTCAAATTATAATATTGAATAATTTATATTTATAGTTCAATAATAACTTTCATATTAATATATTATATAAGAAATAAGTAACATGCAATTTACGTAAATATATAAAACAAATAATACACGGGGGGGGGGTCTAGAGAAGAGTCCGGGGGGGCAGAGCCCCCCCCCCCTTCCCCCGGGTATAGAATCGTTTTTATGTTGACCGAGTATATATGTTTTCTAAAAAAAAAAATTGTGGATGAGAAAGTACAATATCCTATACATTTATGCTTATTAAGTACCGGGGGAATCGGCAGTGGAGGGGGAACGATGGTATCGTGTTATATTATGAAACACTACATTAACTAATTGAATTACTATTTGAAAACAGAATATATGTTAGTATATGACAGTAAACAATTATCATAAAATTTATTTAGGCATGTAAAATGTAAAGACACGGGAGGGGGGTCCGGGGGGGCAGAGCCCCCCCCTGTTAAGAAACTTTTGCGGAGGATGAACAAGGATGGCGGAGTATCATATTTCCAAATACGACATYAACGTGTCTTATATTTCAAGACGGGGGYTAAAAAWTTCACATAAAAGTCAAGTTAGTTAACTATGTATGTTATATATCAACAACCGGGGGAATAGGCGGTGGAGTATTATACTCCAAAACAACTGTTATGAATTTTTATACAAYTTCAAAGTGAGAGTAGAGGTTTTATATAAAAGTTTAATGTTATAAAATTTATTTAGGCAACTAAAATAAATAGTTTAGGGGGGGTCCGGGGGGGGCGGAGCCCCCCCCGGTTAAAAAATATTTTTGCGGTGAATGGGCAAGGGCGGCGGAGTATTATATTTCCAAACACGACATTAACGTATTTTATTTATATTTCAAGGCGGGGATATAGATTTCACATAAAAGTTAAGTAGGTTAGCTATATATGTTCTATATCAATAACCGGGGGAATCGGCGGCGGAGGGGAATAGGCGGTGGATGGGGAATGGCGGTGGAGTATTATATTCAAAAACATAACTTTTATTAATTTTTATACAATATCAAAGCGGAATTTGAGGTTTTACATAAAAATTAACTTGACTAAATGTAATTGTTTCCTACTACAAACCGGGGGAATCGGCGATGGAGGGGGAACGGCGGTGGAGTATTATATTCCAAAACATAACTTTTATGAATTTTTATACAATTTCAAGGCGGGATTATATAAAAGTTAATTATTATAATAATTATTTAGGCAAGCAAAATTAATAGACACGGGGGGGGTCCGGGGGGGGCGGAGCCCCCCCCGGGTGAAAATGTATTTTTGCGGTGGATGGGCAAGGACGGCGGAGTATTATATTTTCAAACATGACATTAACGTATTTTATTTATATTTCAAGACGGGGATAGAGATTTCACATAAAAGTCAAGTAGGTTAACTATGTTTGTTGTATATTAACAACCGGGGGAATCGGCGGTGGAGGGGGAAGGGCGGTGGAGGGGAAAAGGCGGTGGAGGGGAATAGGCGGTGGAGGGGTATCGGCGGTGGAGGGGAAAAGGGCGGTGGAGTATTATATTCCAAACCACGATACCCAATTTTTTTATTATATTCTAATATTGGATGTAGCATTTACCCCATCTTACAATTTATAACCCGCAAAGCGGGTTGACACCATACTAGTTACTAAACTATAAAGTTTTTAAGAACATCAGCAGAGGCTTATAAAAAATTTGCTTTTATCAGGCAGGAAACGAACGACAGGCGTATATGACAAATGTGACAAGGTGAACATTATAAGCAGTATTTGTAAAAATTTGTACTAAGTTTCTTAATTGAATAAATGTACTCAATAAGTCAGTACAATTATACGTTTATTCGGCCACTCTTGTTCGATCAGCAAGGGTGACAAGAAAACAGCATCAGAGCAGAATAATAATTGACATGGACAACTGATATCGTCGATTTGACAGTTTGCAGATTAGGTTCGAAATAAGTGACCTATCCCTCTACGACAGAATTAATTAATTTTGGCCTGTTATTACGAGCTGTTTCGCATTTTATGGCATCGAATTCCTTAGTAAATGACAATTATCGGTTTGCTAAATATTCTTTTATGTTAACCTTATACTAAAATCTACTATATTTGAAGAAGTGTAAATTAAGAGCTATAAATATAGTGAGATGACCATTCTATTGTAGAGTGTCTCGACTTTAAATACTATTTCCTAACCTTCAATGAATACGTGGTCACTCACCAACTTATGAATCACTTGAGCTTATAATGAATCATTGTACCATCCTATATTAGAAAAAAATTTTGTCAGCGTTCCCTGTTAAGGTAATTTTACAGTATTAAGTGAAATTATTATACTGTTCAACGAATAATACAGTTTTTCTTTGGAATACTGATAGTAGTGTATCTTTCAAATAAAAAAAGAGATAAAATTTTTGTATTTTTTCTAGTACACTTACTATATCACATTTTAGTGAATAATAATTATAATACATGACAACGAATGGGGTATAATACAATTTCAACAGGGTAGTCCTTATAAATTTTATACTTTGCTACACTTGGTAATGAATATATATGTTCTGTCGCAATTGTTTAAATCAAATAAGAAGGACGAAAGTTTATATTCTAAAATTTAATCTAACCTCGTTACTACCTGATTTACTTTATCCAGTCATAATATTTAGTTGCATAAACACAGAATTATGTTAAAAATTTCAAATCATCGTTTCGATTTCGAGAACCGCAATTTTAGGACAACTTCTAATTACGTTACGTCGGGCACAAACATGGTATTATTGCAAATTAGCAAATTGTGAAGATTCTCTTCCAATTAGACGAACTGTACTTGACTGTAACGGACAATGTTGTGCTTCAAAGTACAGTTGTTTTAGAGCCACTGTCACCTGTTGGCAAAACAGGAGGTATTGCACAATAGGTAAGAAGTGACGGTAAAAAGAAATACAATGATAAATTTTAATGCGCAGGGGACCAAATCTTTCAAACATTGTAAAAACAGAAAACCACGAACAAGTTCCTGTTTTACTAGATTCTGTTGATATAAGCTTAAAGGGGCGCTGATTTTCTATTGGTAAACGTCAAACTTACAAACATGAATTTGAAATTGTTTTTCATACATTTCTAATAACAATATCGGAGTTTGCAAACATTGCAAGCTGCTCATTTCGTGATATTTGCGTCTACTGATATTAAGTCGCATTATTTGTAAACAAAGTGTGGTCCTGCGTAGCAAAACTATTTACCGTCGTTAGTGACTACATGACGTAAATAGTACATTGTATCACATTCGCTCATTCCTTGCTGGGTCGGCAAGTATAATGCTTAAAAAAATTGGATGAAAACCAGTTCACTTACATTCTAGTAATGATAACTCCCATAAAACACTTCCTATAATGTTAACTGCGCTAAATGCTATACATGCTATATATATATATATATATATATATATATATATATATATTAATATTTCACAATAGAGGTGGCTGAAATAAGTATTCACAGTAATACAGCAAGAACTTCATCATATAGACTGCCTACAAAATGTTTAACATTGAAGGTAATCCATACATTACGTATTAATATTGTTTTCACGGTAAATTATCCTGGGTATTTGATTTTAAAATTTTGCAACTATTCTACAGTTAATACAGACTAATGTTGTCCGCTCTCAGTTCACCAACAAACTCCTATCGATAGTCACGTGCATCATGGCATCGTTGAGATAAACCGTGACTTTAAAATATCAGTGTTTGGTCTATTCATAAATGTCGTTTCTTGAATACGAGCAAAACAGTAGCGATAAGCTTTCGACAAAAGTTACAAGCTATGGCCAAATGAAGTCTTGAATATAGTACACACCACAGTGTCGTTTTAAAAGACAGCCTTGGGTTTGAAATCAGGCATTTATGAAGCTCAAGTTGACTTAAAATTTTCCGTAAATTAACGTTAAAACAATCTTGTTTGTAATGATGTTTTAATGGCCCTTTTTGATGTTGTTCGTTAACATGTTCCAAATCTCGTCGAACAGGAACATAAATGCCGTTTGTGTTTGAATAGTCTGAAACGACTAAGCCTAAAATATACAGTGTGAGACAGCCAAATGGATTAATTCAATATTTTGACAACTATCAAAGAAATGACAAAAGACGTCAATTATTTTTATTGTTGCTGATATTTCTAGCCGACTGGTTGAATAATGATTAATGAGACATCTAGCGCTGGCATACGGATATCTTTTAATGGCATAAAAATGCTTAAAAACAGTTAGAGAATAGCAATATTAGAACACCAATAAAAATCGGGATGTAAATAAATCGCAGAAATAAAAGTAAATATGCTATTGTTCTTTTTTTGCTAGTCACTAGATAGTGCTTTTGCACTGATATCAGCGACGGAAAGTCAATTAAAATCTTTGCCAATTTATATTTATGAGAAGAAATACATTAAATAACTATTCTGATAATGATAGGTTACGGGCACTCTCAAGCCGAAGTGGTTCGCCTGTTTAGACAACAGTTTCCATAATTACCTTCCACATCTCAAGATCCAATCGGCAGAAAAGCAGTTTAGAGAACTGTAACATGTTCGACAAGTTAAAAACAAGGATCGTCTTTGGATGGTGAAAGAAAATTAGACGTAATGCTTATATAATTCCGGAAAAAACCCGACTCCTCATGTTGCTTTAAGGCATAATGTTAGCTAATCCTCAGTTGCACGTATGCTAAAAGAGAATAAACCGCAAATTGAATCAATACTTCCACATCCAATTTTCAAAATGACATTTACGTTTTTATTTCTTATACTATACGATTAGTAATCAGGTTTTGAGCATTTTTTCTAAGACAACGGTTCTCGTAATATTAGCAAAAATACATAAATTTTCAAATAACTTGAAAATTATTAAATTAAAAAAATTGAAAGAGTGCTTTTCGATGAGAAATTTGATTTTCTATATAATACTAAAATTTTCAAAAAATCGTATTGACAGGGTCCAAAATACGTTTTTTTGAAAATATATCGAAAATGTAAATTTTGGAAAAAAATTTAAAACACTTTTTGTGAGAAATTTTATTTCCTATCTGATGGTTTTTTCATTTTTTGAATACATTAAGTATTTTCGGAGATATTTAGGAAACACCGTTTTGCTGCACCGAAAATTTATAGGAACGAATAATACTCGCAATTATACTACTGATCACATACTAAAACGAAAAAAGATAAAAAAATAAAAATTTGCAAAAAGGATAGTTATCCCTCAATTTCACCCCCTTCCCCATACCCTACTTACTCCAAAAACAAGAGGTCGCTTTGGGTAGAAGAGATTTATATGTATGCCAAATTTCCAGTTTATATGTTGTCTTTCAAAGTTATCGTGTCCACAAACAAAACCACAGACACAGATCCTCAGACACAGACAAGAATTTTTTTTGCTCAAATTTTGTTGTTTTCGATCAYTTTAAAGCGATTKMGTAAATAAAAATTTTCGAAAATTTTTTTGGCGATACAGTACTTCCCATCCGTTGGATGTGGAAGTAAAATGCATCATTAGATGTTAATTAAAATGCAATAGCTAAGCGAAAACGACTTTGATGAGAACATTTTGTACGCAAACAATGGAAAAGTAGACATCAGGAGAATAGAAAAAAATTTTTTTGGATGAATCAACGTTTATTCTTCACGGACTGGGTTACAGAAAATTCCCAACTAGACGAGAGAAGCGTACCAAAAAACCTGAACATGAAAGACCCATTCTTTTTGACTCAGTACTTATTTCGCTCTTTTTCAAAATCAAATTATTCCATTACTTAATATACGTCAGTTTCTCAACTTCGTCGTTTCAAATCGTCGGATTGGAAGACTAGAATGCCTAGCAAGTTCTCCAGAACTGAATCCCTTCAATTTTTCTTTATCAAATTCATATATCAAATCCATAAGTTCCATTAGGTGTTTAGTAATGTCCAGCAGACTGATGTGTATACAACACGTCTGTTTACACATTAAAAGTTATAACTACCATCATTWAGAAATAGAGGAAAGACAAGGACACCTATTCCACAGCCAATTAAAAGAGTATATACGCTACAAAAAAACATAATTCCGCAGCAATTACAACAATTTAATCCAGTTTTCAAAATAAAATGTGAATACAACTTTCGAACGAATGCAAAACCTAATCATCAATCTCCAGCTGACTATAATTTAGTAATAACCAAGCTTCAGAAATATTCCCACTTATTTCCTATCTACACAGTCTTCAAAACTTTCAACTTTCTCCAGACACTGACAAATCGATTAACTCGAAGGGAAACACTCAATCATAAGTTTCCTTCGTAATTTTCCATTCACTTTGGCCAAATTCCACGCTGTTTGCATTATCCGCATTAGTAATGTATTCAAATTGTTAACATAATAACGATACATTTGCGATAATACAAGATGGGTGGAGTCACACAAAATATGGTCATAATAAGCGGGGACGTCACGCAAGACTCATTCCCGATAGTAATTTACTTGGAAAATTGTTAGAAATGCGAAAAGTGATGGTAATTTTATGGTAAGCCATGAGTCATCGACGTTTTAGTAGTTCCATTCTATAGCATGGAAAATGTTATTGATCGAAACCCTCATTTAGGGTAACTACCATCTATGATGGTCGAAATGATAAACTTGCTTTTAGTGCATTCATTAAAGTAACCTCAAACTTCTATTAAAATAGAAACATTGCACTAATGCCAAACATTTCTTATTTATATACAAAAAATAATGAATTCACAGTTGGTTTATGAGGTACTTGCGAAACTAGAACGTTGGAAGGCAAAATGAAAATGGTCCAAAACAACCAAAAACCATCCAGATTGTCCAGAAATTATTATATTTACAGGTTTGGAAATTAAAAAAAAACTCCAAAGTTACTATAATAATTTCAGGAGCATTAAATTACTGCTGAATTACTTTAAAAAGTATATTAGATACATAAAAATAAATTTGAATTATTAGTCCAAATAATTCTTCAGGTCGGTCCTAAAAATGTTGGAGTTTTACTTATGAATATCAATACATTTTAGTTAGCCTTTTTCAGTTGTAAATGTAGCTATAACTTTCAATATATTAAGTCTGAAGCGCAAGGCGATAAATGTTTTTCCAGCATTTTGGATTGTCAAGGTTTTCTTCTAAACATGGTATCGTAGGAGTCGTGGTAGGTACAAAAGAAAGCACTTAAATATTTTACAACAAAATAACTTTATACAGGTATGACTCAAAATGTACAAATTCAATTAAAAAATCAATTTTTAATTAAATGACCATGTATGTACTCTTGCAGTWTGGCATTACAAATTTCCCTAAGTGTTATTCAAATGAGTAAATCCAAACCTAATTACAATCGCTAAATGCAAGAGAATAAAGGAGAAGCTGGAGGTAAAGGTCAATATGACTACGGTTAGTAAAAGTAGATGGTATACGTAACTCACATTATTAATCGTGTGCTTGTAAGGATTAATACGAAAACACGTTCAAGTGACAACGTACGTTTTGACTAACATCAAATACCTTAGTAAGATATTTTCTAACATCATATCCTTGAAGCATTCAATAAATTATCGAACCGTTGCAAATCTTAATCAATATTTGTGAGTATCAATCGATATAATGGAAGTTGATAAAAAAACGGATCAAATAAGCCGGTGAGGATTCTTGTCGTCGTAGTGCTCGTGCAACAAACAACTGTCATGTCTATAACTTGTACCCATTGTCAAACAAGTATGGTTTGCAATTTACACTGATGCTGCGGTTATCTATAGGATATTCCTTGATTTATAAACGTTTTCATTAGCGCAATAATTTTAACGGCAGGCGCTACGTTTGCGTTAGAAAGAGAAAACCGTGGCTGGCTTGATCTTTTTGATATGAGAGTCCGTTATTTATCACTGATTGTGCCATAGATTAATGGTGCAGGAGAGAAGATTCAACGGGCCAAATATAATCAGTACGGGTATAATTTAGTTAGCGTTACAAAGATAGAAACTAATGCTTAAAAATTCCTACTGTGTGCTTTCATAGGGTATTTGAAGATGCTATAGCAAAAAATTGATACTACTGAGTACCTAGTTTGTTTACGTTGCTTCAGGACTGCAAGGAGTGGGGTCAACAGTAATTTTTTATACAATAATCATTTGAGCGAATCCTTTTTATGAACGAAACTATTAATAATTATAAACTACCATGGTTTTCAAGGCCATGTTTTGTCATTTTCAAAATTTTGTCGCCTTTCCTCTGACCCAAGGAGGCAGAGGTCTGTACTAGCTTTATTGTAACACTGGGTGCTGCCCCCCACATTTGGCACACTCATTTATATGAATATTCCATTATTATTATTTCAGAATTTTTGCAACAAATAATGTAAAGTATTGTCAAAATGTCAATGTAACAGTGACATCAAACACAGTTTTATTATTTATCACGGCCAATTCAACTGGAATTTTCTCGGAAAGGGTCAATAATAGCCAAAATTTGATAAAATTATATCAACCGGTCTAAGAGATATTTTTGAAAAACAGTTTCTTTCCCCCATGTTTAAGAGTGAATATCTCAGTAGGCGGGTGTTATTTAAAAAAATAAGATATAAAGTAAAATATGTAGTGTTATTTTTGACTAGTTTTCAGATTTCGAGAGGTTGCCCACATAATGCGGGACACCCTGTATACGTATAGTGTTTCCTAACGATTCTGTTTTTAAAGAGTGAAATTAGAATTCAAAGTTGATACACTGGCCGATCTAAAAGAAGTAATTTTAATAAATTCGTCGAGGATACAAGGGAAAAAATTTTGGGCTATTTTGCACCTTGGGCGCGGGACCTTACGTCTTCTTAGGCCACTGAATATGATATTAATTTCAGAGGCGACATTTCCAAATATTGCATCATACTGATAAAATTCACGGCATGACTCTAGTGTCATTCAATTATTGGTATTGCTAGTTTCATTCAATACGCTAACGTCCCTTAGGATATTTACATATTTGCGGTCAAAAAGGCTTTAGTTTCTGGCAACAGTGCTCGAGACTGACCAGTTTATGATCTTGACTCCAGCAGACGGTACCGGTTGCAGCAGAGGCGGTGACACAGTTTCAAGACCAAAGTCCTGTTGCAGATCGGACCATCCTCCTGCGAGACGTCCGTTCGGTTGTTGGACCCCATCAATCGATCGTGGACCCGGCAAAGCCCACGCACTACACCGTTTTAATTTATATGTATACGCCAATGTGCAATTGCCCGTCATTATCTGGAAATAGTTTTCCCGAAAGGGGGGTCATGAACCTGAGCTGTGGCGCAAATTGTACGGGGGGAATCAATGCACCCCGGAGAGGTGAATAAAACAAGCGAAGATCGATGAATCCTGTTCTATGAAACGCCAAGGACTTTGGCCGGAACGCAATCTGTGGATTTATCATGCTCATGTGACGTGTCCAATAATTAAGGGTCTTGATAATCGTTTTTATGTATTGTCTATAATAGGTACATAGGTATGATGTATATTGTGCAAATGTTCCTACGGAGTTACTTATTCGAACAGTTCCATGCTTTTATTCGGCCAGCCAATGATTAAAATATAAAAACTGCGCTACCAACGATCGAATCGTGTATAAAAAAATAAGTTTATTGACTAATTAATTGAGATTTTAGTCCATATGGAACATAATTTTAAAGAACTGCTGCCTACATAAAGTTTGTTTATCTGCAGTGTCATTGAAGAACCTATTAAGTAGAGAAAAAGAATAAGAAAAAACAACGTTTTATATAAAAAATTCTATTCAACAGCTGTTGATTTCATAGACCACGTAATGTTAACAAAATATGCCACAAACCGATATTATACTATATCTATCTAATTAAAAAACGTAACGAACTGTGGTATAGCTTTCGACAGCCTGGCACTGCATCCCATGTCGTCACAGTAGCTGCCGAATGCCGATATCGCTGTACACTAGAAAACGCCCCCACCTCTCGCCGGGCTATTTCTCAAAAACCTGGAAAACCGCGACAGACGCACGAAAAAACTTACTTAAACAAAAATATGGAGAAAATAATTTCTATAAAAATTTAGGGGGTGCCATATATGTATTTGTATTTGTTYAGGTAAAACGTGGCTTTCAAAACGACGCCACTTTTGGCATAAGCGGAGTTAAGCAACCAATTTATCGAAATATACCGATGTGTTACAATATTTTACCTTGAAAAATACAGGTATTTGTAATATGTAAGTATAATACAAGACGGGAAATACAGAAAACAGTGTAAAAAAACTTTTCGCAAAAATAAAAGTTGTAATACATATAGATAACGAAAATTGTCCCTCCGAGCATACGTACGATATAAAACATTAATGATGGGTGTTATTAACAAKCTAACATAAAATTATCAATTAATGCATTTATAAATATTATYATGAGTAACGCGCGGAAGATCCCATAGGCAACATCAAAAATTGAGWGATACCGATAAAACCATTTACCCTTTCGCTTTTCCAAATGAAAACGAAGATTTCCGATTTATATTTTACAAAAAKTKTGACTAACATTGTGCAWGTATATACATAAATATTTATGTTATTATAACATATTTCCGGCTTCTCTTGCAATTTGATGTAAAACTCGCCAAAGTCTCGTACACGATGTTTCAGCGCGATAACATTTGTCATCTTCTGGTGTTCAAAATATTCAATTTTTTATTTATTTATTTTTACATAGTTAAAATCTACTGTGTATTAATTTTTCACTTTGATTGCGGATGAAATGTATTAGGTATAATAATTACATATACCATACTCGCAGAAATTTTAAGCATATATATTTATTATGATTAAACAAGTTATTAATCCTTAAACTAAAATTAATACAATTCTTTTTCTGTCATTTTGTATACTAGAAAAATATGTCAATACTTTGTTTAGTAAGACTAATTATTGTTTGACCGCATTCGCATTATCTCGATTAATAAGTGATGATATCACAATACCCCAGTTTTCTTAAAACAAGTTCAATCAGTACATCAAAAAGTAAACACTAAACGTTAATAATTACGTGGTTAAAGTACTTTTTGAGATAATCTAAGTCATCCGTGGTCAAGCGCTAATATAATTATTTACAGGCGCACAACTCGTTTCAGTTCACTGTTTTTATCGCAAGTCGTATCATATATTGGTTACATTACAAATTTGTTGTGGAAACTTTAAGCATGATTATTAATACTTTCATCATGAGGTTAGGGACAATATTCAGACCTACTGTATTTCCGAAACAGTTAATTTTTAAAATATATGTATCATTTTTTTGTTTATAACTCGATTTATAGTCAAAATCAGCCACAAAAAGTTAGTGGTACCATTTAAAAAGAAAATACCCGAGTACCCTGTATGAAAAATATATCACCTTATCGAGTGTTTCCTGATGGGTTCTAACTTTTATTCCAAGCATTTTTCAAATGGGTAAGCACGGCAAGTTTCTTTAACAAATTTTATACTACTCCGTTTATATCCCTCGGCTGCTAGTGTTACGTCATGGCAGTAGAGTTACACGCTCGTTTGACTGTTGAAGGCTCCGATTGGGCACATATATTTTCAACGTTCCGTTATTACCTAATATATATGGCGAAATTTCAATTAAATTAAATTATTTTAATGTAAACTATATTTGACAGTTTAGAAGACCTCTCCTACCATTCTTTTTTATGTCAACACAATAAAGGACGGTAAAACATTAATTCCAATAGCCTAAACAGAGCTTAATCTTTATTGCACACTACTGTATGTTTGTGCATCAACAATAGCTCATTGATAGGTATTCAATGAAATTCTAACTATTATCGTCAAATTATTAAAAAACGGCACTTTGTAATTGTCTGTAAATTCTACAAATACCTAATCGTTAATTTCATAAACCTTGTTGACTAAGAAAACCAAGTGCAGTAAATACCTAATAGAAATACAAACACGTTTTGGTGAAAATTATTAAAAATAAAAAATTTATATCAGAAATGTGTCAGAAGGTTAAGAAATAGTAATTAAAATATTACATGAAGCTTTTGATATAAACAGATATGCTTAATTAAACCAACAACCACATATTCAATTGGAAACAGTAGTATAGAAGAAAACAGCAAAAGCGGAAACAACTAAATATTGGCATTAATACTAATGCCAAATATAGATATGGCGAAAGTGGGTAAGAAAAGTAAAATGATAGGAAAAATTAGAAAAACTAGAAGAACCGTGAAACAAGGCCAAACAGAAGTAATCTAAATACCAACAAACATTACTTGCCGCAAAAAGGTAAATCAAGATAAAGAAGGGGATAAAATGCAAAAAGAAGGTAGGTATAATGGAAAGTAATGTTCCAGATTCGTTAAGAAAATTTAAATAACGGAAAAAATGATAACGCCAGCAAAAAAACACTTATGGAATCKGTAAGAGGATTAATGATTAGACAAATAATCCAGCGCATAAGATGAGACTGAATGGCAATATGAATGAATCAATTTAAGAAATATGAGACAAAAACGTACCTATGTCAATGAGATTTTCTAAGGAACAAAAAAGAGGTGCCATCCTAAACGCCAAAATAAAACAGACGTTGGAAAAAGTATCACCATCAAGGGTAGTAGTTATTCTTTTTTCTGTCAACAATAACCATTTGACTGACTCAAAAGCGGAGGCTTCATAATTCATGTTAAAAAAGATTGGCACTCAGAAAATAACTGCTAACTATTATGCCAGCTGTTCAATCCAGTTGCACTATTACCACAGCCAAAATGAGTATTATTTTGTTCTTTTAGCATATAACAGTTGTTTCTATAAGAAATGACGAAGCGGGGATCAAGTAACAAAGAACGTGTAGGCCTCCTTTGTCAACGATTTTAAGAAAGAGTTGCATAATCCAGAAACAACCCTTGACAACGTTATTTTAACAAATTTACTTTTATAGCATTGTGTCCTGTAGCCAAGAAACCTGTTAATTAATTGCCCAGTTCGTTTAGAGCGGCCGTTTTACGCAACCAAATTTATCAGACCTTGGATCTGCACGTGCCGTTCTATAATCAAAGAAAACTACGCCAGTCTTATGTTGATAAGTTAACAACTCTAAGAACATGTTGAAAAGCTGTAATTAATGGAAAATTTGCTGCTTATCACTAAAAACAACTATTATGATGGAACAATTACAAACGCTTACAGAAGCTTTGAAAATCGAATTCATTTAGCGTTGCATTACATTAAAAAATAATTACAGAAGTGGCATCACCTTAACTACCTTACGCAAATGAAACTCGAAACTTGTCGAGAAGTTAACATAATACTGAAATGCACATCACAGACAAAATGGCATCCAGTGTAGGTAAATTTAACATTTATAAGAAAAACATAACTTACCTTTTATAGACTCCCGTGACTTTCAAACACACACGCTGTATGCTATATAATGAGACTGAATCCAAAGTATTTTATTCTTTTTCTATACATTATGACTGTTTAAGGATAGGAGTTTTTGTTTAAACAATAAAACAATGGGTCACACAGCACAAACGTCTTCACCAAACGCCTGTTTTCATTCGACTGAGTGATCAAGTCAGCTGTTTCTCTTGTCAAAGCTGTCTTTTCACGTATGTTTGATAGATGGCACTGTGCTCACATGGAAGTGGATAAAGAGACACCGAAGTGTATGAACGTGAACTTGGTTTTAGGCATTGACATATTGACATCTCGATGTTATTAACAATAAATTAATATCTAGTTTAATAATAAACAATACGTAGCGTTAAAATTATGCTATTTATTTAAAAAAAATACAGAAATTTACATTGAATTTCCATCAAGGCAATTATCTGTTTAAAAAAGATTTGTGTAGAAGCCATCCGTATCACTTTTTTCCAGATTTCTTAATGCCTCCACTAACTAGCGGTCCTTTCTGTCCAGCTTTCGCTTTTGCGTCAGCAAGAGCTTTAGCTTGTTCCTTTTGTTTTTGTTTGAAGGCCACCTCTTCTTCGTCTAGGTCTTTTTGTTCTTTTTTGGGAGCCTTCAATGGCTTTTTCTTACCACCTTCTCTTCCAGACATTTTAATCCTAAAAGTGTTAAAGTAGGTACACGAAAATACATAACAAATTTACAACGAACGTGGATAACCTCAAAATTGCAAAAGTGATATTTTCGAAAGATTTGCTTACCAAAGAAAGCTTCTTCCTTTGGATTAAATACGTAAAATAGGATGCAGACGTAGCTTTAGGGCGATTTTAAAACTACGTACCCGAATGGGCAGTAATATACCCTGACGAACTGTACCAAACCAGCGTTTTGAAATCTTAATGTTTATTCTATTTCTCCTTGGAAGGATGGCAGGTGACATTGATAGATTGACAGCAATGACGCGATGTTGCCAAGGCCAATCTAAAGTGAGAGTTTTACTTGATAAATCTAAAAAAGGTTTAAAGAGTACCCATATCAAAATTGTTGACTTTTAAAACATTTTAGTATTCTGGTCTGATCTGATCTACTAATATAGCGTTCAAAGAGAACCCATATCAAAATTCTTGCCTCTTAAAACATTTTAGTATTCTAGTCTGATCTGATCAACTGATCTACTAATATAGCGTTCTAAACGGGTCAACTAGATGTATGTAAACCATCCGTTCTAGAATTCTAGAATCTCATTAGGCTCAATATATAAAGTCAATGGACACGAAAATTGTTCAAGGTTCAAGGACACCTATGATGCAATGTACAAAAAAGGTGTTTGGGTAAGCCTACAGACTATAAACTATCTCTAACCACGGACGGACTCACGCCAGTTACATTGAGCACTTTTAGTGTTCTCATCTTGAGTGGACTCAACTACAAACTGCTACTTCAAAATTTGACTGTGAAAATAAAAAACAAAGTTTCATGTAAACATTTAAGGAATATATAATTAAAGATCTCATATTTCTACGTTTTTCTAAAAACGTCTTTTTACATAACTATTACTTTCGTTGATGGTACTTTAGTACACACAAAGTTCCAGTTTGTCTCCTCTTTATTTAAGTTGATAGCTTAGATCAACCAGGTAACCATGACCCCACCTTAAAGTAAGGTTTAGACTTTAGATTTTAAATACACAGTTGATTTTAGCTTAAAAGATGATAAAAAACTGGCCCATATATAATTTTCATCGAAGTTTGAATCAACAAAGTATTATTTTTTTTCGTCTTATGCAAGCTTCCAGTGGTAAATAATCATACATAAATCATAGATAATATAATTTATCTATGATATAATATAACTTAGGCCAATGCGATGATTTAGAAATTTTGTCAAGTAAAGTACAGTTGTACAAGAAATTTAGTATCTTTGCAATTTGCATGAGCCTTACGGACTGTACTGAAATTTATTTTAACACTTCCATAATCTTAGAGAATAAAAAAAACTAAAATCAAGTATTTCCTTTTGTACTAATAAAAGATAAACGGAACTACTACAGTGTCATATAAAGCAATCGCTAGAAACTTAATTTGTTCCTTTTTGATTTTCAGCAGCAATTCCTAGAATTTCTTGAGTTTTTATAGGCCGTGCTGTAGATGCATAGGAATTTTCTGAGTAAATTCCTCCTCAACAATCTCACCTTATTTTTACTAGGTAAACCATAAAATCATAATGACCTTTCTTGTTGAACAAATTAGCACAAAGATTATTATATCTACTAAATTTAAGTTATTATTAGCCGAAAGCGCTCTATTGGCTAATAAATAAAGAGTGGATATAAACTTTATGCTTTTTTGCTCAACAAGAAAAGCTATTATAGTAAAAATGAGGTACGAGGTTGAAAAGAAGCAAGTCACACAGAGAAAATCAAACTCCAATGCACCTAAAGCAATGCTTATAAAAATTCAAGAAATTCTAGGAATTGCTTCTAGAAATCAAAAATCATGAAATGAAATGCCTGGTGGATGCTCTTTTACAGCTCCAGAAAAATGGCATACAAGTAAATCAAACACAACAAATAAAGCTCAGGACAATTTCCCGTGTTGCTCGACTTTAAAGGATAAATTTTGGTCTTCTTTAAAAACAATCGCTCCGCATGGTTGTCAGTTGCAACCATTTATTGCCAGACTATACAACTTAGTTACGACATTGTTTCAAGGCTAGATTTTTCTTGTTTGCTTTCTATAAAAAGTTATCAAGACAAACTGTGTAATATTTTGTACGACTCGTGCCTGTTCATGTTTTTATTGGACTTTTATAGTAAACATTTTGGAAAAAGTATGGTTATGAAACGTATAAAAGTACTTGGGCAAAAAACTGATGTTTTCATGTTTACTGCTTATCACCCCCTTCCAAACGTTGAGCAAACGTCACAAGGCAATTTTGTTTAAAGTCAAAGGACTTTTGGAAATGTATCTGTTATATTTTGGTGCATGCTGAACCTATATGGAGTGAATACTATGTGTACAATTTTTTGTCTTCTGTTTTCCATTAAAATACCCTTGTGTATACATATGATGTATACACAAGGATACTACTATTAGTATTTGTAATCTTAGTTGGATTGCTTGGAATTTTGGTACAAGTAATAAATCATATTCCACCATTTTGCATGTCACATTTATCCTCTCATTTGCGTGCTTGCACCTACACTTTTTTTAATATTTAATGTCACTTCCTATTATTATCCTACAATAATAACTGGTGCACTTTAAGCAGTCTTTTACAATAAAAAACTGACTTCAGTAGACGTTTACATAGTTTGGATTCAAAACCAAAAGTGGGAACCTTTATCCCAACGATGGGCGAGAGGAAATTCTTCGTTATTACATCTTAATTGATTAGCACTGGGTGGCGGCAATACTTAATTAAACTCTTTGTTTAACAACTTTGTTACAAAGAGTTTCCCAGTAAACTATGGCTGCACAGTTTGTACATCCTGCTCAAGCCAAATTTTCATTAAGGTTATGACGAATAGTGGCATACTCATAGAGGGGTTCTGCGTTAGAACATCCTTAAGACCTATGAAAAATCATGGTTTTAAAAATAAAATATTTTATTTTATGAACTCGAATTTACATCATTTTTGCTTTCTAGAACTGTATTTCAAAGATAATTTTTTATGTAGCACTCTTCTGTGTACATTATAGTATAACAATATATGAGCAAGGGTAATACTGAAGTAAACTTACTTTTATAAAAGCATACAGGCCACTGAGAACCAACATTTTTTAAGCTAACTTAGAAATAGGTTGGACTATGCTTAATATTCCACAACACATGAGTATTAAATAGCTTTAAAACATTCCTTTGCCCCACTCAATTTTTAATAATTTTACAAAATAAATGCTGTTAACAACTTGTTGCATATAACAATAGATCACAATAACGAACACTGCAAGTAGTGTGAACAAGACATGTCTCGTCCACTCAATTTTGAGCAATTCCAATTTACCCTCGGAAAAGGTGTTTACTTCAACTTGTTCAAGGCGTAAGCGGAGAACAGTACTTCATTTGGTGAAAATAAAGGCAAATATTCCAGTGAGTGTACAGGTTTCTGATGCATGCAAAATAGTGGGGTAATAGTAATGAAAATTTTAGAAGATAATTATAATAAATTGTATTGTAAACCACCAACATAGACAACAGGCGAAGAAAAGGTCTTAAAGAAAATGTAAATTAAATAAGTTTGAGGCTTAACTCTAGATGTTTGCAAAATACCAATAATAATAATGAATTTATCATACTGCATATTGAAAAAAATAAGAAATAAAAACAGCATAAATTCTTTAGTGTTTTATTGTCAAATAGAAAATTATATGTAAAATCTCACAAATAACCGTGATATTGTTACAAGTTTGTATTTTAAGAGCGTAAAAAATGTACAAATTAGAATCTTGCCTTATACCCTTCCACTTGAAGATCTATCACTTTCATTTAAAAATAAATGTAGCATCCAATAGTACTCCAAAAGTTTTAACTAATGTTAATACTTTCTCCTAGTGTCACTGGTATTGTAGCATTTGGTAGAGAAAATCAACTGAATGTTAAAAGTACTGGTTTATTTTTGTTTCAAGATTCGAGCTCTTGTAGAAGTATTATTTAGATTTTGTTATGCAAAATGAACCTCTCGTACATTGTTGCTGTTTTGGAGTCCTGCCAACAAACTACAAGTACTAGAGATAAGAATGAACAACCCACAAGCAAAATGGACATTACTTACAACTTTCAAAGTCACATGTCACATTGTTAAGACATGATTCACTGTTACTCATTTCATTGCAGTAACAAATAACTTTTATGTATTATAAATCTCTATAATAAATATTTAAAGTATATACTAAATTTGCACAGTTGTCAAAATTTGTTTATACAAGTGTGAGAATATAAGGCTTACTTTATACATTTAAAATACTAAGTGGGTTCGCATTATTGATATTATGTAGGCAGACATAAGTTATCACTACTTCTGTTTGCCTGGTTAGGATAAATATGATTGTTCAGATGAAACTTTTACCCCTTAATCTTATCTTTCTTCATTATTTATCACAAACAAAAATACTGGACTACTAATTCGATAATATTGACATTCTTCTGACAAAAATGAAACTTAAAGTCTATGTGATACCAAAGAATGAAATTAGAATACTGTAAAAAAAATGATGCAATAAAACTAAATGTGTTCCTCACCTTCCTCATTTGGCAGATTGTCAATAGTAGGTTTTCTACATACAAAAAACACACTGTCATACTCTGACTGCAACATAGACTTTGGATTCTGGCAGTACTTGGTCTTAACATCTGTTTTACTCTTTTCCATAATAAACCCAACTTTTTTGATTACCTCTACAACAACTTCAAAACTGGGTTCAATGCTCTGCTGATTTTTCATATCTGAATAGTGGTAAAGTAATGGGCCTATATTGATCCACAAGCCTCCCGGTTTCAAGATGTGATGGATGGTTTCGATGTATTCCACAACATTGGGCGCACAATCGATGAAAAAGCAGGTTGCTATGCAGTCCCATTCCTGAGGCGATGTGTACACCTCCAAAAAGTCACCTGCTGTCATGGAAAATTTGATGTCAGGGCTAGGAATCATTGGTATTATGTCCGGGAATCTAGAAAAAAATAATGGTGCAACTATTAAATGTAATTATGAATTTACATTAATAATAACAAATGCATAATAAATAATTATATATTTTAAAGATCTTGAGTATATTTATTTTGTCCTAAACATTTGTGACTTGGTACAGGTATATGCATGTACCCAGGATATATTAATTTAGAAGTGATTAGACGTAATTGACAGTTTGCATATTGCTAACTTCATTTTTTGATAATAAAATATTTCATTACATTAAAATAATTTTGGATTTTCCTAATACACTAAATGGAGAAGTCACACAATTTTAAAAAATTTGCTATCTGGATAGAGCATCAAATTTGAAATATGCCAAAAGAAAAAAATCAGTCTTTAGCAAACTCAAAACAAATTAGAAATTTTGATTAAAGACACACCTTTAAAACGGGGTCTGACGTCACATACCAATGTAATAATAAACCGCTGTATTAACATTATAATGCTACAAAGTCAATCAATACATCAACTAAATATTACACCATACTCTCTAAGACATATTCTTTGCACAATTGCTTAAATTCTTTCAATGTATTTGCTGCTTTAATATTATTGGGCAAAGCATTGTATAGCCAAAATCCATTTTTTGCTATTGTATTTTGACCTAATGATTCATCTAGAAAATTCTACATATATATGTATAGTGGCTGTGTATCTGTCTAACTGTAACTACATCACATATTTTTGTATTTACTAAAGTCTCCAAAATTTTGTATGCAAATATAAGGACATACACACGTTTCTTAACACTCATGAATTGCAAAGTATTTAACATTGCTTGTATACTATAATGTATCGACTGTATCTTAAAATTAGGCATAATTCTTTGTTTTGTTTTTTTGTAGTAAACTTAGTTCAGTCCTGTTTGCCATAAACAGCAGTATTTTATAATATATTCTTATATATATACTCAATTTCAATCATTGACAAATTAACGTCAATAGTTTTCGTTTTTAAGTCAAATGAGTGGAAACCAGTCAACGAATACAAAAACGGATTACAGATATTGTGTTGTGCAATGTACAGGAATACAACATACAAACCGCCTAACCAGCATTTTTCTGGTGCGAGGCTAATATTTGGTACAATAGGACTGTCCGGCTTCATCATAAATGTGTATGCACAACTGAATTGAACAATATTATTTGTTTAATTCCAGTGTTCATATTCAGACGCATTAATTTGTAACCAACTGTACACCACATAAGCAGTTCTGGAAAATGTGATATTAGACATGGAACATCAAAAAACACTTCTACGGGAATCTTATAGATCAAACAGCTAATCAGAATGGCAGAAATAATGTATTACTAAGCTATGCAAAAACCAAGGATTCCATAAAACTACACTTCTACTTCAGGTGTAATGAATATTCTTAATATACATATGTCACTTCATCACAAAAACTGTGTAAAGTGCTAAAAACACTTGTCCTACTTATAATAGCAACCATTGTATTGAATGCACTCAAACACAAAATGTTACCTAGGTTACATACGATACAAACATTACCAATTTATACATACAATAACCGTGCTACAGAGATTCTTAGTTTTTTAAAATGGTAATATGCCATGAAATAAAAGAAATTCTCGTGAAATACCAAAAAGAAGAAGAAAAGATGGACAACCTATTAGCCCAGAAGTAAGTTAAATGAGCAAGAAGCTATGGCCTATAGTTACAATTGCACTTTCAGTAAAACAAATGCAAACAAAATGGAATTAAAAAACAAGTTTTCTGGAGTTTCACATATTACAGTTACATTAGAACAAGCTTTACAACGAAATAATAACATACTCAAGGTAATAAATAACAAAATACTGTTTTTCTCCACAAAGCCACATTTATGTTTCATATAGGAACTGAAGACTGTTAAAGGACACCTACGTTCTAAAGCAATATACAGTCCAATCGAAATGCAGTGGGAGGAGATTTGTAAGAGATACCAGGCAAATCCGTCTTTACCAGTTACAACATGGAAGTGTCATTTACCTGTCTTTGTATAACAGTTCAGACTGGAAATAATAATGGAATACTATTTATTGAAATTTAATACTGAATGTTAAAAAAAACGAATTACAATATTATTCTGCATTCTTATAAAATCACACGATTTCCTTTGAGTTTCTGAATGTCAGGTATACTAATGCATGATGATTACAAATTTGTATTAGTAAATTAATGATTAAGATTTGTATCAAATTTTTACTTTGTACAATATAAAATAGCAACATTATACTCAGGCAATGGTTAACAATGCAAATAAACAGTAGTATGTGAAAGGTAAGAGTTTTTGAACTTCATATTAAAAATACCAAAAGATATCTGAATCCTAAAATCAGCATCATGTATTTTTTGTAATATGCATATTGCTTGTATTAATAGTTGTAGGTTAAAAAAAAACAACTTAATGCATGCAACATCAAGGTATTTATCTTTTTGATATTTGAAATGAAAATAAAAATTTATATGCAACCTACAAATACGATGAGCACTTTGTTCAATAGCTTTAATTTTACTTTTAGCCTAAATTCAAATAATGTTTTAAATTTCTGAAGTTATAAAAATATTAATAGGAATCCAATAAAAATTGTTTGTTTTTCGGTCTACAGCCACACTGTCGAGTGGTTAAAAGATCCAGAATTAATAAATACATGATAGTAATTTTAAAATTGTTCTTTGTTGTAACTATTATTATTTAAGTTAATGGTCATATTTTAATATATTTTTTGAGATAACTTGAAAACCATTGAATCTCTCATTAGGGGACTTATTATTAATTAAACATTTTGTTCAAAACTCTACAATAAAGGTCTCCACATGTTTTTTTATCAAATTATTTTTCTTGAATTGGTGAGTTGTACAGGATATTTTACTACTCATCGGGGCACTCCAATGTATAGGAAATGTTATTATTCATCGGTGGGCTCCGCTATATAATTACAGGTCTATTACTATTGAGTGGGGCACAGGGGTTAGGTAGTAGCTTTGATTATTTATATCATTCTATATTCAAAGGTAGTAGTAAACAGATGAACATACACATGTACTTCAAAAACTACAAATTCAATAAATCAGTGTTTATTCTGACTCGACAATGTTTTTAAATAATATACACAAGCGCCATTTACTTTACGATTATGCCTTGTATATAGAGAATGTATCAAAAATATAGCAACATTTAAATAAGAAATGTAAGTTTTAAGCAAATAAGAACAAAACCAAACAAAACAAAAATTTTATGTTGAAACTGGAAATTTTCTGATGTAATTTTTTATTTAATGTATAAGAACAAAAAAACTTTGTGTTATTTTCACTTTATTCATCTGTTACATAAATGTTTTATCGCAGTGGTGGCTTCTTCAAATAAATTAAACTGTTAAAGTCATTATCATATTTTCACCCATGATCTCCCAAACCTATAGTTTATAACATTATTTCAACATTAAATGTACCCACTCAATGTACTTCATGTAATCAAATTAATTATAAATCTTGATTTTCTTATTTATTAAATGTGTAAGTTCTGTATTCTTTTCTTAACTACATTTAATAGGAGCGCCCCGAT
This sequence comes from Rhyzopertha dominica, assembly GCA_025024175.1. Classification (NCBI taxonomy): domain Eukaryota; kingdom Metazoa; phylum Arthropoda; class Insecta; order Coleoptera; family Bostrichidae; genus Rhyzopertha; species Rhyzopertha dominica. The sequence continues at coordinate 22,322,629 of QCXZ01000064.1, read as the reverse complement.
GAATAGTGCGACCGGTAAAAAACCTATAAAACGTATTACGCCAATAAATAATGAAAAATTTCCTAAACAGCAGTGATCCCTGATAAATAGACAGTCTTCTAATAATTAGTTTTTGCAACAGAGCAAAGAGAATGTTATGAAAACAGCATTTTCTCCTAAAAGAAAGATAGGTTAAGCACAATACCAAAGAATATTACTAACTTTCAAATCACAGTTGTACTATTTTAACAACATGCTTTTTCATTACAGGACTGCATATTAGTTCTGTACTGAGAAAAAAATTAGGCAATTCAATTCCTGTACTTAGAAAACTGATGGTAACTACTTGAAACACATACACTGGTGATGGAAATAAGCATCAAATGGGTTTCTATCCATTACTGTCATAAAAGACATTAACACAGGTATTATTAAAAATAATGTAGTAAATATATTGAACTGTGTACAGACAATGGTGGTTGCAGAAAAGTTAGTAACTGATATTCTGTATTTTGTTCAAATTGTTAAGCATATATGTATCTAAGCATTGATATCAGCATAAGAGGAAGAACTTGATAAGTTTACTTACTGATACTGCAATGGGAAACTTTTGGTGTATAATAACTGCATAGTTGTGACAAAGTACATGAAAAAGTTAGTTTTAAATAGGTATGGAATTTGTAGGACCGTCCACAATGTAAATAAATGATTGCTTGATTTTAAAAGTGATGATTTCGTTGCATAAGAGCAATTTATAGTCTATTGCAGGTCACACTATAGACAACAGACAATCCGTTGATACGCATTTGTAAGATAAAAGAACATTTCACTCATTTAGAAACTAGATATTGACTTATGGCTATTTTGTGTATCTTTCCCAGTACATCTTATCAATTGAAAACCCCACTTTAATATCGTAAACTGTTTTTGAATCCTTTGAATGAGGTACTTTGAAGGGATTTTTCATCCAGCATGACAGCTATGTTGTTTATACCAATTATTGCTGAGAAGCGCAGTTTACATGCTGCCAGCTATTTATTAGGGCGATGTTGAAAATAATATAATATAAATTACTCCTTACTTGAATATAAAAACAAATAGTGTTCTCCGAAATTAAAGTTTTTTAAGCAATTAAAATTCAAAGCTCAAAATGTACACACCAGTCAAAATACATTAAAAGAGTTGCTATAATCAGGTTCGGCAATCTGCATCTTTCTGTGCTTGTATTATAATATGATGAGCAATAATATGACATCACTAAAGAAATATAGGTACCTATAAAATGAAATGATAAAATGGCTACCAGATACCAAATAATACAGTAGGCCAAAAAATGCCTCGACAAATTAGTGAAGAGACCATTTTTTGTTGACCTCTTTCATAATAAGTATTATGGAAAAAGGGTCAACAGTTTTCATGTTAAACCCAAAAATGGCTAAAAAACATTTTAGCGGAGTTTTCAGTAATCCAATTTAAACACAATTAAAAAAAACTACACCCAAGCAATCAAATTATTTTAAGTGAAAATGCGACAGCTACATAGTATACGAAGAACAGTACGTGTCGTAAAACAGGACTACATATAAATTTTTTGGAAAAGTGATCTTTTCCACAGGAAAGGACATGGTGTACGTTAGTATTTAAGGTATGTAGAATCTACCGATGAGTAGTAAAGTGAATGGCATAAGCTCAATAATGACCAATAATTTAAAATTGGATCAATGCAACCTTTTCCACAAAATTTTCTACATTATATGGAATAATAATTGAAAGTTTGGATGAAACCTGAACATTTTTTGCAAAAATGAAGGACTAAATTTACAATCAACTTTGTATGAAAATGCACCTAACTGTAAATTGATGGCAAATATTCAAAGCAATATAAATAAATGAAAAATTCACTTACGCCACTCCAGTCATTTGGTATTCCGCAGATAAATTATTGCAGTACTGGTGTATCCAAGGATAAACCACAAATTCATCGACTTTCTTGCAGTGGTTTAAGACATAGAATGAGACTATCAACATAAACAAGTTAAATTCATTTCCTTGGCAGTTGAATCCTCTTGCAGCAATTTCAAATGCCAATCTTCCGAGACCAGCACCAGGGACTAGAATATCTATATTGCTCCTATTAACCCTATCCTCTGGATATTCCAACATGATTTCTTCTATAATAGGGTTGTAACATTGTTTACGCTCTGCTTCGCCTAATGTACTCCAGTCTCTCATGAGCTGTTTAAAGACTGACTGAACCTTGTCGAGTCCTTCTGATAACGTCCTTACTTCAGATTCTGAATGTGCGGAACCATCACTGTAGAAATTTTCAAAGATATTGTGAGCGTGCTTGAGAACCACTGGGATAAATTCGGCGTTCTTTTCCACGCACTTTTTGAAAGCCTTCAAATCGTTTTGGTATTTACTCAACCAGTGTTGGTGGTGCCGTGGAACATTGTTCAGACAACGTTCTTTGTACTGTATTCTAAGCATAGACTGGTGCCTACAAAAACGTGCGCGTGAAGTGAAATATTTCAAAAGAATGATGAAATTCAGTTTGCTTACTTGTAATTTTGAAATGTTTCTATAACTGAAAGAAAGTATCGTCTTTCTTCGCTAACTTCGGCGCCGTTGATTTCAGTATGCATTTTGATCTTCTATTGTAGACCGTAATTTGCAAGTAGGTACATATATAACTTAAATAAATGAGAATTTCTTTTAAAACAGAAGTTAAACTTCCATGGCGATCATCAAACGACAACCGAGCCGCAAGCACAAGCAGCAACCCGTAAATAGCGCAGCCGTATTCTACAGAGCTCCAGGCCAGGCAACTGATAAATGTCAAGTCAAATGGACAGTGATTCCCGACTTTTGACAATTACCCAGTGATGCAGTCTCAACCGATTTTTCTGTAGATCTGACGATTTTTGACCTCTACCGATCTACCGATTTAGAAATTTTCTTTTATGATTTTTAGAATAATTGTAACTATCCACTTTTTCTGACAACTTTGCTTTGAAATAGATTGATTAAAACACTTTTACTTATCAAAGTATAATAATCACCGGTTGATTGTACTTAGATTGTATAGTAGGATGGCAATATTAGTACTGAGATCCCAACTGATAAAAAGGATGATTTAGAGAGACGGAAAGCCGTTATTTCTGAGATATTGTTAAATCGAAGCTATGATAACTGACATCGCAGTAGAAGAACGTGATAGAAGTGGCAACCAAATGTAAGTAAATTTTAGAGATGGGCTATTAAAAGCGACCTTTCTTTGAATGCCCTTAAAAATGAACTTATCAGTATTATTATTCTATGTAAAAACATTCCGAACAAAGTTATAAAATTGTAGTGAAATTTTCGGAATAGGTATTCAAATTTACTTTGTTATCACCATTTGTGATATGATTGAGACATTACAAGATTTTTTACTGAAATTTCTGCATTAAAAACTAATTTATACCATTTACATATTTGTTTTTAATTTTTGCTTAATATCATAATTACGTATTTCCTAATAGAGTTCTTTATTATTATTATTATTATTATTATTATTATTATTATTATTATTATTACGTTTTTGTAGAAAGTAGCAGTAAACAATAAACAAGAATGTTTATTACTTAAAAATCTACAATAGGTTGTGTCTCTAGTACCTAGGTAGGTAGGTATCTAGCTTAATGTGTTGAAACCTAATATTCATCAAAACGGCCTATCAAATTTACCTTAGAGAATTAAAAAAAAAATCATTTGTACCTCCTAAAGACATTGTTTACTTAATGAATTTTTTTATTATCTTTTTAGAGGTCACCAACTAAACAAGTTGGAAAAATATGTAGGTATTTCATATTCTGTGTAATTAGAGACAACAATATGACATAATTTAAGCCTTTCTTCTTATTTTGTTTTATCTTCTGTTTGGAAGTTCGATCCATTTTTGTTTTCTTAATTATAATAATGATGTACAAATAGGGTAATCCAGGGTACGGTTCTTAATAAACAAAAATTGATTGTATTTGTCTTGTACTTCCAGCATTTTAAGGCGAACTAAAATACTTGAGCGTTACGTCTTACGCGGCCGAAATGGTAACCGTTGATCTGGCAAGGTAGCAAGTACTTCATCCAGGTTCCAGGTTCCAGGTTCCCACCATCCAAACACTGTTGTCTGAATAATACAAAAACCGTGTACCGTGGCATTGGCATCACCGCAATTATCAATACAGAGAGTTGTTTTGCCGGCTCCTTATATGCTTACTATTATGTGTAAGATGGCTTGGTTCGTACTTTGTGGCTTAAATTATGAATTTATCTATAGCACACTGTAACGTATGTTTTGTTGTATAATATCAGCTTGAAGTAATTCTCTTTTACAATGATATATCACCAAAATAAATAGCTGCTTACTAATTTGAGCAAGAGGAAAAAACTTGCCCCGGGTGAGGATCGAACTCACGACCTTAAGATTATGAGACTTACGCGCTGCCTACTGCGCTACCGAGGCGTTGCAAAAGTGGTTCATAAGATGGCAAATAAAGGGGATATCTTACGAACAAATCCATCACTTTTATTTACTTGAGAAAATTAATTTCCTATTCAAATTGCACCCTTATTGTTTATATGACATTCTGGCAACATGGTATACACGTGCATACTTTCCTAGTTCCGTCGCGATCATACCTACATAAGGATGATGCAAGGTCAGCTGGCTCAGTTCATTCACAGATTCGGTAGTGAGTGCTTGTGCGAAAGTACATTTGCTGTGTTATTAAAACTGACCCCCTGTTACTGCTGTCAACAATCAAAATGAAACTGACCCCGAGATGTTACAACACCGTTGCTAAAGTGTTAGATTTTTATTCACAGTTCAACCCTTCACCGCTGTCCATCAAAAAGTTTATTGATTTCGGTGAGTTTTGATTTAAATCATTAAAAGTAGTGTAGAAACAGTTCAGAAGTGTGAAACCTGCATTATTTTTTAATTTTACTGTGTAGCAAAGAACATCGTGTGTAATATAATACGTCATGCTACCTATTTCTTTAAAAATTGTTCCTACAAATCTTGATTGAAAATGGGAGGGAATTTAACTGTTTCAATTTTTTCAAATGGAATAACCAGGTCTTTTAGATGCTAAGATTTAATTGCCACTTACTTATTGATACATTTAGCTTCAAATGCTTCTAAAGGAAACATTACGACTTCCTTGTTTCAGAGAGGTTATACGTGACGTTCCAAGGTTTATTTTAATTTTTAACGTGCACTGCATGCAGCTCGTGTCGAAACTGCAACGTCCAACTCAAACATTCATTGCATTGCAGTTAAATAATGACGTTTGCTCTTTCGTGGTCAGTTATCAAATGTAGGTCACGTCACATCCCTTGAGTTAGTCGGATTTTGAGGTGCTCGCTTCATGGCTTGAGGGCCCTTTTGTACTTGAGTAGGTTTATTCCCAGTTTGCAAGCTTGATGTGCTTTATAGAGGTGGGTACTGAACTAGCAGGTAGTTCATGTTGTTTCAAATAGAAGAAGAAAATGCAACTTTTATGGAGTTATACCAATTTTGCGGGGCTATACCTACAGTTTCTTTTGATCAKCTCCATATTTTACAGCATCCAAAGAAGATTACTTTATAATAGTAAATGCATAATGAAGTTATTTGCTGGAGGAACTAGTATACTTATACTACAGCATTACCTTTACACTTATTATCTCTACAATATTTATCTTATTTATGTGCGTAAAGTTGTCTGTTCATACAATGAATCACGCAGGAATACGTTAATGAACGGTATCACTGTGTAATCGACTGCCGAGCATTTTTCTGGACCTAATATTTAAGTTGTAAAATATGTAATAAACTATTTTTTGGGGGTGAAAAAATACCTATAGTAGTCCATGCTAAATTAGTACAGGAGGACAGTAAAATGAAAAGACTACACGATACACGTCAGGTCAGAACTAGTAATAAGCTTCACCTGTGTAGTATGTAAATTAAATTGGTTCAGCTTTATAATTCATAGTTCTAAAATGCTTTATTACTCCTAAAGGTAAAAATAGGTGAAAAAAATTCCCATGGTCGAACTCTTTTGCTGGAAGCTAACTTTCAGCATAATGCGAAATAGGACATTGAAAGCTTTATTTCAGTTAGCTTGGGATAACGAGGCAAAAACGAAAACAATTTGTTACTTTTTTTGAGTATTAAAAAATAAGTAGTTAGAGCATTATAATACGTATCGGCAGGACCGTCGTATTAGCAATTTTACCGCACCTATATTTTTATCTCATGTAAAAATATAATGTAATGCATTGTTTTTTGATATTATAACGTCTTTTCATTTATTATTCCATAACCATAAACCAATGGTATAAAATTGATTAAACGAGAACAGAGACTCGTCTGGAAAAAAATTAGGTCTTTAATTAATTCAATAAGTTATTTCTAATTAGATTGATGGATTTGTATATAAAGTAAAGAAGCGGAGATACCTACTTCAGGAATACAATATTTTCAACAAATATGCATGGTTAGAAGTTTTATTGCTATTTCCACTATACAAGGTTTTAAATACGGTACAATTTATACGTGTTGTAATCGTTTGTACCTCACAACCAAAATATAATATTTTCCATKTTATATAGTTGTGTAACCAGTCACGCACTTGTAGTTTGTAGTAGTGCGTAGCTTAATAAAACGTGAAGGTCAATTGAATTTGTAGCTTTAGGTAAACAAAAAAAAATAATTACATAACCCTAGTAAATTTAAATTATTATCAATTTATTTGATTATTAATTTCTAATGGCGACAGTATGCTGAAGTGATCCTTGTTAGAAATGAAAATTCAATATTTTTCCATCTCCACTTTTCGTGAAAAACGCAGATTGCGTTAGATAGGTAAATATATTATAAACTAGGAAACCGATTGTTCAACGAGTGTATAATTAAATGAAGATAGTATTTACAAATATACATTTACAAACTTTAAAAATATATACATTCCTTATCCTTATACCTACCTATCTAGTATTCACTCAATTAGTACACGATCATAACAGTGGGAGTGTAAAATAAAATGCGACAAGTTATAATACATCTCATCATCTAATTATTTTTAAACAGGTAATGACAATATCGAAGTACCTACTAACACGCGTATATCAATTTTATTTTCACATATGCAATTTAAATACAGCTATAATAATAGTTTAGTGCCTGCCATAAAGGTTGAAATGCAGTTTGATAATTGAATCTATAAAGGGTATTTCCATTATTGTTATATGTTCAAGAAAACTATCAGCATTAGATTCTGTAAGTCATGATCAAGGTTGCTTTTTCGAACCACCGTTACCTTCAATAATTTGTGGATTGCTAAAAAACATCCTTCTCAAACTCGTTACGTAACTAAATCAAATGAATTTATGTTTTGTAGGTTTTGCGATTACGAATTTTCGCTGCATCACGCATTATTATATTCTAGAAGCTATGTTATTACAACAGGTCTTCTGTTTTATACATTTGGTGTTATTAATTGAAAAAAAATAATATTTTGACGAAAAAACTCATGAATTTTCACAAAATGCCAGTGGATCAAATTGCTCAACAGTTGAAATKGGGATCTTTTATACGTTACGCTTTTTCCGTTGATTAATCAAGTTTTAAGATCGGCATGATACTTTGGGGGCACCAATGGAATAAGTGTTACAAAGATATCACGGATAAACCTTTTATACTTAATGCATTAGGTGACTTTTACTGATATCTGCGTAACGAAATTTGTAAATTATATTTGCGCGGATAGTTGATAACTGTAGTAACGCCTACAATCATTGAGAGCTTATCGTAGGCTTAGGATATGCCAATTATTTTAAGTTTTAAATTTAATTTGGCGGCGTCTTTAGAGTGCTTCTGGAAAACACCGTCGTCACCATACAACGTAAATAATTTCGTGTAAATCCTTATAAAAACAACAATAATTATTGTTCATTTTGTTTACTGAAAGTAACGTTCTATCTGCGATTGTTGCAGAGACTGTGTTGCAACTTGTTATTAGCTTATCTCATATGTTGCTGAGTGGTTATGCGCTGGATCACACGTCCTGACTGGAATCGCGGTCCAAAGTCCAATACTCAAGGCACTCTGAATTGTTTACTGGCATATCATTCGCATTAAAATTAAGTTAATGTAAAGGTTACACGTATGTGTTGAATCACACCGTGTTTGCATAGCTAACGAAAGCGACTAGTGCAGTTTATTAAAGACAAAACTTTTTCAAGAAGTATAAAGTAAGTAGCAATGGATGTAATCAAATCAGAAGAAGGACAAACTTAATAAAGTACAGTTCTCGTATAGTTGACACTTCTGACTTATAAAGGAGTAATAACAGAAATATCTATTTACTTAAAAAGACGTAATTATAAATATTAAGACTGTAAATATTTGTCAGTATAAATTTGGAAAACTTTGAACTTCTAACGTGACTCAAACAGCGCAATATGTTATTGTCGGAAATATACTTTTAGACATAACAGTGCAGGTTGTAGGCTGAAATATGGAGGAACTGTAACATTCACATTTACACACAACAACACAAATCAGAAGCAGGACTTTATCTTGTAATGTCAGTACACTTTCTTCAGCAAAACAAGACGCAAGTAGAAAAAATAGTGGACATTATGTGACAAGGTATAATTGTTGAATCAAGAAGTCCGTAATCTTCACACAAAAAAGGATGGATCGCTTCGCAAGCTGAATAGCATTACAAAGAAATGCAGTGATCAGTTAGCTAGAATTCACGTCATACTGACCACTCTTTTTGGATCCACATGATAGGCAAAATCTGCGTTTATCGCCGGTTGGTGTTTATACCAGTTTACCGTAATGCCATTCGGTTTATGCAATGCTCCGAATTATTGAATTACTCCATCGATAAATTGAAGACAGCTTTGCAGAAAGGATGGTTCAATATCATTCTGGATCGTATTATTAAATTCGTTGACTAGGCTTGCTCATTACCAAGAACTTATTAAATGCCAAAGGCTGCGACATTAAGTATTATACGTTTCATAACCCTTTCACTTTGTTTTGTCGTTTGTTATTATCGTTAAAGTGATGTGCAGTAGCGTCGTTAGCCGTTACTGGTTATACTGTGTTTAAACCTGTCTTTGCTGGATTCACTTGCGAGCGGATTGCAGACAAATTCTTTGCAGTAATGATAATAATTAAATATGTACTTCAGTTAGGCAGCAGTTAGCTGATGGATTTTGTACTGTATAAATCAGAACAATATAAGCAAATTCGTTACAAATGAAAATTTTTTACGTCTAGGAGTCTAAACATTATTTGACAATGTTTACAATGTCTGTACGTGTTAATGTCAATGTCGTTCATTTACTCGGTCATGCCAGCACGAATCGCTGGAGAATTGAAACCTTCAAGGTAGTGCTGTTATTGAGGTCTTTTATCATTGATTGGCACAGCCTTAATTTTATGTAATGAGCAGATGCTGTGGTTAATTCAATCGGATCCTAAGATCTTGATGGGTCTCTTTAGTTAGAAATACGGAATGGATTTACCACGGCAGTCTTGACTTTGTGAATACGATAACTACATTTTTTTACGACGGAATATCGATCAGCCACATATAAAGTTGAATAATTATACATATTTATTAATTAAATGTTATAAATTATGGTTATGTGGGAACCGAAATGGGAGCACATTATTTATATAATTTAAAATATCTGCGTTGTTCTGTTGTTTACATAGTTTTCAAACAGAAAAAATTACCTGTAAAGTCATTTATGTAGCTTTCGAGTATATATACAATACATCGTATTAGCTGAAATGATTTAATGATCCATTCAAATAAATATTTATTTTTATAATGTATATTTTCTGTTCCCACATGTAAATGTATTATGTATAATAGGTACTGATCAACATGTTGTTTTTTCTTGGACTTTGACATACTTTTTTATTTGAATTCTGAGAATATTCTCAAAAATTCACCTTTTGTCAGGTTTCTGAGAATTATTATTAAATAGTTTTGATGAATATATATTAAATTTTACTACGTTTGTTTTATTAGTACATTACAAAAAAATAAATCATCCCAACTGACGACCAAATAAGTTTCAAAAAGTTATGCTTCATTTCTACGTCTTATTTCTTCCTTACAACACTTTTTTTTCTGATGGATAGTAAAATAAAATAATTTATAAATATGGCAATATATAAGATTTTGCAGATTATTCAATTAAAAGCAAGTCAATTGATGATAGTCCATTCTGTATTGACAATATTCTGCATGTGTGTAAATGATGCCATCAGCTGCTCTATTTTAATTTAAAAATTAATCAAGGTAGGCTATGGGCAGATCTATGATTTGCCATTCAAGAAATTGCTACCTTTGTTGCACCATAACCTTTGAATTTTTCAGTAAAGAATCGCTGCAAATTGAATCAGTGCTTCCACATCCAATTGTCAAAATGACATTTATGTTTTTATTTTTTATACTTTACGATTAGTAATCAGATTTTGAGCATTTTGTCTCTCAACACATTTTTTCTAAGACAAAGTCCTCGTGATATTAGCAAAAATATATAAATTTTAAAATCGGTTTTTTTTCAAATAACTCGAAAATTATTAACTTAACACAAAATTACAAGAGTGTTCTCTAATCAGAAATTTGATTTTCTATATAATACCAAAATTTAAAAAAAATCGTACCAAAATAGGTTTTTTCAAAATATTTCGAAAATGTCAAAATTTGGAATAAATTTTTTAAGACACTTTTTGTGAGAAATTTAATTTCCTATCTGATGGCATTTTAATTTTTTGAATATATTAAATATATTTGGAGATATTTAGGAAAAACCATTTTCTTTAAGTGACGCTTTTTTGCTAATATCTTCTAAACAGTTTGCTGCACCGAAAATTTATAAATTTATATATACCGATATCCTACTTACCCCACAAACAATAGGTCGTTTTGGGTAAGTAGTTGAGATTTATACGTTTGCCAAATTTCAAGTTTATATATTAAGTCTTTCGAAAGTTATCGTATATACAAACAAAACCACAGACACACAGACAAGAAATTTGTTTTTGCTCAAATTTTGTTTTTTTGCGTTTTCGACCATTTTAAAGCGAATGAGCAAATAAAAATTTTTGAAAATTTTTTTTCGGGATACAATACTTCCCATCCGTTGGATGTGGAAGTAATTAATATAAAATTATTCGCCGATTTTATTCTCTACTTTTATCAGCATCAACACCTTCGAATGTTTCAAACCTAAACACGTGCTTAAAGCTTATGCAAAAACGGAAGAACAAATTTTCGAGTTTTCACCATTTTTAGAAGAAAATTGTTGTTKATGTTATCTAATACATAAACTTATAAACTTGTATATAATTTTGAAAGAAAAATAAAAATTTTTGTTCAGTGTAATTGGTACCTCTTTAACTATATATTTCAAAAGCTTGGTGTAAATACGAATCGACGGGAAATGTTTACTGCAATTTGGAAATGGAATGGTTTTTACAAAATGTAATTATACGAGGATGGGATGAAAAGGAAGGCCAAAACTGTGGACAGTGTTTTTGGGATGCAAAAGGGATTCTCTTTGTGAAGCAAGGAAATGACAACGGGAATTTCGTAAAAGAGTTGCAGCGAACACTTTCACAAGTGTAAAATCTGATTCTTTGTTTACAGCGTTCCACCCGCTAGCTAAACGACAAAAGTAAAAAAGCTTTTCGCGAACACTGTAATCAGTGGCCACGTTTACGATATTGAAGGTCAAGTTCACGGTCAAAAATCGTTAAAGCATGCACGATTATTTATTAATCTTGTCACCTTGAATTAAGGGAACGTAAAATTGATCTCCGCCGCATAATATTTGATTTCCTTATCTCTTTGGGTTTGCGTTTGCTCTCTACGTCATTTTTGTGTAGTATTGCACATAGCAACGCTTTGAAGTGGTTCCAGTTTGATATGGAGTTACGGCAATTTCGAGTGGTTTTATTGGCATATTTCAATACACTAGATCTGATAGAGATTGATTAGAAATAAAACTGCTTGTTTTCGAATTGTTGGAGACGTGATAAATTTTAAGCAGAATTGGGATGAATGCAATAAAACAGTAATTTGGCTGATAATGTTATTCAAACAACTATTTAGCGATTGTATGGGGTTTATTCCACATCAGCACCTGTTAGCGTAAATTACCTTCGAATGAGTATAAATTGTTTATGGGTTTAGTGTTCGATAAATTTTACTGGCATAGTTGTCTGTTTTGAATTATATTAAAATTTCACTTGAGCGCGAATATCTATGGGACCCTAAAATATGTCCACGTAAGGGAGGTGTCCATTTATTGGAGAATCAAACTTACACCTCCAGCTTTATTATTTTTTATAACTTTTGCAATAAGGTTTTACCCGGTCATAATAATACATTCAAAAAATATGTTTAAAAAAACGAAAATTAAAAGTAAGTCATAGTATGGGCACGCTTACATACGTACAAACATTTCCTTTTTGTGTGAAAGTAAAAAACTTAATATATGATGTGTAATCGTTCAAAAGGCATGGAATTATTTATTTACTGTAATTGCTGCTATTTAACAAATATTAAATACAGACATACATCAGTGACGTGATATGCAGAAACTAAATTCATATTCGGAATCAGCAGGCCAAAATCCATATGTTTCAGGTAAAATTATGTAAAAAAAATTTTCATCGCTGACCTGTGTTATTATAGAGCAAAAATTGTATTATGTGAATTACATGATAACGAACGTTATTGCAAATGTTGAGAAAATGAAAAATATTTTGTGGTATAGAAATCATGACATGCATTACATTTACATTAAACATTACTTAGTTTGATTTTTATGTATTCCCACATACTACATGAATGTTGCTGATTGTGATGTATTATTTTCTAGTTAGGTACCTATTTATACATATTATCGACCTATGTAGATGTAATTGATGGTAAACTCAGTTTTTAGAGAATTAGCTGGGTATATAAATAGCTCAAGGTAGGTAGTAAAGATACGTCAAAGTTACACATTTTGCTTTTGGCTAAAAACATTGATCAGCTATGTCTGACTCACAGAAACATACTTGGTGTAGTACATTTATATTTTTCTAAAATTTAGGACCCAGAATGTTTTCCACTAAATTTTATCAAGTATCAAACATGGCAGTTGCAGTGAGTTTACCAGAATACTAATCTTACTTCTGAAAATATAAACTTCTCGGTGAAAAAATGTATGCTGAAGTTTTATTTTATACTATTCCATTAGCTATTTAATTATAAATGTGTAGCACTGGAAAAATTGTACGAAACTGTAAGATTTATGTGCCGCCAATTATTCAACAGATCGTTCCAAAATGTTGGTTATGCACAGTTTTCCCCGAGGGAAAGAACATTTGTCCGTCAGTCGTTTAGATAGGATGGTGATCTGTGGACCTATTGAGGATCTTGCGAATTCAATCGGTGCATTTGGCAGACGCTTTGCAGTTGAATAATGCTTGCCCATTGCCATTTGGCTATTTCATTATTAGATGGGTACGTAAATAAAACGGCTCGTGCTCGTCTCGTTTATAATCATTGCTGTTATGATTGAAATCATTAAGCGATTTGTGAATGCATAGATGGTAAAAGCTAAAAAGCTATTAAATATCTGATATATTATGCCTTTTTGCAGAATAATGTACAAGCGGTTGGAGATGAACAAAAATATTTATTCGACACAATTTCATGGGTTATCGGCAATACTTTTAAAACCTGGTGTTTTCTCGCAAGATGTCAATGGTGATGCAATCCGGTCATACATGCCATCACTCCAATGTTTCACAAATAACATCGTTTGCATTTCCGCCTTTTATCGGCAATGTAACTTATTCGGAATACCAAAAAATGTATTGGTATAAAAATTCTTGATTTATTTTATCAATGGCGCTTACGACAATAACACAAATGTAAATTTAGAACTGAATGTACGTCATATCATACGTTCACCACATGACATATTATCGTTATTATTAATTTGAATGTTGAATTGTGATTTATCTCAAAACTATATCTGTTTTCAACTGTATTCAAGTTCATAAGTTAAAAGTGCCATGAAAAGCAAACATTTAGAAGGAAACATATACTATTTGAATAAAAGTAAATTCTGCTCTAATTTTATATGCAGTTTATATATACCTTATACAACCTTGTTACAAGTCTTTTGTTGAATCGGTAATATAGAGCAACGTAAGGCTTTCAAAAGTACAATTTTTAGAAAATGTCCACTAAATGAAGAAGTTCAAAAAATTGTCGTTGAAGGCCCTTTAATCCTCATAATTAAATTATTATTGCAAAACAAATCGAAGTCAATTAAAATTAATGATGATTTTCAACATCAATTTAAAATATGCTAAAATTTCTGTTCCATACTACTGTTATTACTCACGACAACAATATAAGTCTTAAATTCATATTTTTCAGATTATAAAATCGTTTTGTGATTCAAATTTTTTTGGTTTTGCATTACATACATTTATTTTTTTCTAATACAATAATGAATATACTATTAGCGGTGTCTGAATATTAATAATTATTAAGATAACGGTATTAGGTTGCATAAAATCAAATAGAAAGTTTGTTTTAGAACAGTAACATTTTTTCTATAGAATATGAATGAATTCCATAGAATGACTATAGACTATAGAATGTAAACAATTATAATAACACGAATTACATGTGTACAAGCAGCGCGTTTGCTATTTGGCGTTCTAAACATAAAATCCGGGCGACAGAAGGATTCTAGTTTCGCTTTCCGTGCTTTCTTCACTTTTTCMATGGCAGATTGTATATTTCWCACTTTCCACGAGTGAAAATTGGGTCTTTTAAGTCACTCCTATTTTATCGACTCAATTATACGTTTCTAGTATTTGTCATTTGTCAACATTTTTGCTAAACCAGGATTATCGGTACCTAATAACGCTCTAATAAGKCAACTTTAAGGACCTTTTTACATTTTCTGTTATGATAATTGTATGTCTTATCTGTGGTTATTCAGCTATTTTAACCTAGCCTAACTATATAGCGAGTCGTTTAAATTAAACCATGCATAGTATCACTTTGTTACTAATTTTTTTAATATCTATCTATGTATCATTATATTTGCTAAGTAGGATGATAATGAAGTGACACAAATAGACTTTGTTTATTTGTCATTTGTACTTTTAAAATTCTTAAAAAAATGTGATTTTCGAAACGAAATCGTCGTCCTTTCTGATATTATTGACATTCATTTATAAGGATGTCTGTGTTATGTTTAAAGGACATTTTCGAGAAATTTAGAGGCCTAAGGGTAATTATTGCTGTTGAGGGTTCATACCACTTCTTTAGGATTCAGATAAGACGATCAGTTTGTATATTTCTTTTTATGCTCACATCGTCCACAGTTCTGGATTAATCTTCCAATATGAATTTAGACTTTCTAAATTATTACACTAAGGGTTTTTATATATAGTTTAAAATTTGGCTCTTGATTAATCGATAAATTAGTCTACGAAATTTCCTTATTAATTTCATTGTAACTTGCAGCCGATAACTAATCTATATATTGATACAAAAATAATCATGGTATTTACTTCTATCTTATCAAATTTCTAATAAAACTGTAGTTTGATAACTTTCCCGTTTTTATATATTTTTGGGTATCGAAAACAAACACTTCTTCCCACAAAGAACATGTTTACTCTCTGGAAAACGGTGTCATTTGTTTTAAACCGCCCTCTGTTCCAAAACTAGAATCGAATGTCATTACATTACGTATAAGTAATGGTATAAGCGATATTTGCGTTCGTTGAAAGGAATCTTTGCTAAAACAAAGAGAAATATTAATTAAAAACATACGCATTTGTAAAATGTGCTGTGCTGATCAGTTGTCGATGAGGAGTTATCTTATCGAAAACTATAGAATTACCAATATTAATGTTTGAAAAAAATGCTCTACGTTGTGATTTTTTTTATTTTGATTTAAAAAAATAAACGGAATGTTGAAGGTTGAGTAAATATATTTTAGCGTCCCGTTATATTGCGAAGTAGTAATAAATAAATTGTGTGATGTGTGGTGGTAAATTTTTAGTCAATCATACTTAAAATATTGCTATTTAATATCAGTGGTGTTATAAGATGGGTATTATTTGGTAAACAAACATATAATGTAAACTTACGCGTATACAATGTATCTAATATGTAGTTTTTGAATTTATATTTAGATGTCAATATGTTCTTTAAAAAAATTGCGGATGATAACCTTCTGCACTAATATCAAAAATATTTTGAGTACACCAAGATATGATACCCTTTGCAAGGTTAATGTTTTAGAAATAATTCGAATTTTGTGTTTTTGTTTGGAACTTATCTTAAATTCGAAAATKATTATTTACCTACCGCAAAATAATTAGCTGGCGTTATTTTGTATATTCCCAGTATTCTGAGTACGCATCTATTTTTACGTGCTGTAAACACAAACAGATTTGATTGACTCTTAGGAATAATCTATAGTTATCTTTCAAGAGAGATAGAATTGGCTAGTTTTTAATATTAAAGAAACCAGGCTTTCTACCCGGAATTTCGATAATGCCAAGACAGGCGTTATAAAAAAGATAAAAGCAAAACGTCTGGAACTCCGCCGGTCGCTGTGCTGAAAACAAACTGCGCGAACTTCGTACCCGTGACGTAATGCGCGTCTTATTATTGTAACGTGCACACCCACTTGAAGTTTCCTTGCCCTCGATTCGTAGACTTCTAGTTTTTTCTGTGAATGATAACAAAATGGGTTGCTGTTGATAGCGATATCTTATAGACGTTTTGTGATGAATATTATAGTTTGGATGGAAAATTTTGCGCGCGGGGAAGGTGGAAAATTCCGCGAGTTCTGGCACTCCAGTATATTGAACGCGGAATAGCCAGGAAATACGTAGTTGAATCCATAACCCGCAATTCGCGGGTACGCTTTTCCGGTTGTATTGTATTATGTAGGGGGACCGTTGTCACTACCATTACTCTTTCAAGAGTTATATTTTAGTAGCCAGGACGAGCATATTATTTGGAAAAATGATATAAAAACTCTAGAAATTAAAAAAAGCACAGTGATTGATTCAAATTTATAGGTATGGCATAGAAACTAATGTATTATATACAAGAGGGGTGGAAACGGCCGTACAATGTAATATCTGTAAAAATGTAAGCTTTCAGGAACACAGTCAGATTGAAGTCTTGTTTTTTTGGGTTAGGTTTTGCCAATAGGGTTGAAGTTTCGCCTGCTCTTGTATTGAATATGCGAAAATAATATCGAGAGTATTATTCTGATATAATACTTGACGAATGATCATCACGGATTCTGGAATTGAACTTTTATAAATGGTGTCGAAACTTACTACAGGTTGAGACATAATGAAATCCCACATTTAAGATAAAAATGTGGTACAATAATATGGAAAAATCTACTTATCTATTCGAGGTACATGCGATAAGGTTTTTTTTAAGTTTTAAAAAGGATGTCGTCAAAATATTGGTCTTCAAGGGCGATGCACATCTGAAGTTCTCGCGATTGCATTATACCTGTAAATCGCCTCCTCGAGTTCTCTCTATGTCTCTAGTTGCAGGGACTCAAATCAGGGCAGCGGAAGCTGCTTGTTGACCGAGGAACATCTGCAAAATGACGCGAGAACGACTTTTTTCATATTCTGCCATTTTGGGACGCATATTACAGTGCCGGCCAGTGATCACTGTAACAGTGACACCATCTGCTTTGAACAAATAAGGCCCAAGGATGCGTACAGAGGACAAAGCGAAAATTCTGTTTCTTAACTGCAGCAGAAATATGGAACGGGCTTCATCGCTACTCCACACAATACCGCCAGCAGGAGACAGACGTAAGGATCGCATGACAACAATCTCTATGTCTTCCCCGATCTGAAGGACTCATTTTCTGAGCAGTGCAAACTTCGTCTCATCATTCGCGCCGATATTTTAAAATGCAGTAACATGTTTTTGAGTAGAAGTCGTTGGTGACTGCTCGATTCATTCTGAGGGTAGCGATGTTTTCAGGTGTTCTCTCGGATTTGGGATGCACTGCTGGCTTTTTAAGGTTTGCAAATCCTATTGCTCTTAAAATTTGGACCCATTTCAAAATTGTTTTCCGATCAGGGACTCTTTTGATTGGATTTAAAACAAACCGTGTGCGAAATACCCTCTGAGTCGCAGTGACGGAGTTAGTCAGTCAGTCAGTTGACTTTTGACAACCTTACCGTTCACGCCACCTAGGGGGATGGACCGCCACCCTCTACCTGGATACCGTTGCTTACACTGATTTTCCATTATGCCCCACCCTGTAGAATGTAGAAGATTGATTAGGAATAAATTCCGACAGTATTAGCAAAGTGCTTGGAATTAATGTGGATGAGTAAATTTTGAAGACCGTTTCACTTCCTTGTCAACTAAGTTTTTTGGATATCTTGAAGTATTTCTAGATTCTGAATACAGTTCATCTTCAATTCTTGAAGCAGGATCATGAAAAATGATGATTTTTTCTGCATATTATAAAGTGTTGAGGGATTTCAGTTGCATTGCTTTTATTGTACAAAATAATGGTTATCTCTGAATGCCGGTCTCGCTTCTTTGGAATGGTTGGATGAGGGAAATTTTTGTTTTTGAAGAACCTGGGCTGCAAAGACTACTTAACCACCATTTGGATTGGATAGGTATTTGGGACAGTCTTTTATGTATATAGAATTAGAGAAATTTTAGAGATGTTTCTCTGATCTTGAATTTCAAGTGTTTTTTGAGATTACAGTAATTTAGTCGAAAAAGATTAGGAATGTACTTTTTCGGTTAGTTTGATCAGCTCTTACCTGGTACTCGAATTAAATTTTTGTGCCAGATTCCTGTCCTGATTAAGCCCCTTACAAGTGCGGGCGAAACATCGACCGACGCGGTCTAAAAATGATGTATAGCAATTTCTTTAAAATCTTAGAAATATATTTAAAACAAGATGCACGATAAGTATGACATGACAGTTCATTTTCTTTATACTAAGAAAATAGAAGTTATACAGGTGTTATTCAACAAAAACTTGAATATGATTGCTTAGTCTTGGAATTTTATACGTATTAAATTAGTTACATGCCGACATATGTCATATACGCTGGACTTTGCTAAAAAAAATCTATCCAGACAACGGCACAACGAGCTAGCGTTACATCTGAATGAGTGTTCAGTAAAAGGAACCTCAAAGCCAATGTATACAAGAAAACAAGGATTGTCTTCAAACTTTTGAAGCCCTTGAGGCACCGATCACACAGGTACTACTGCCATTGGTTCAAAAGTGACCAACAAGGTCATATAAAATTACCGACAGATTAAGAGAGGTTCGGTGAATGCATTAATAATGTGGGGCCTTCAATTATGACGTAATTTTTAAAAGTCACTGATATAAAACAGAATTGCGTGCAGCAATTGCAAATAAAAATATTTCTTCTATTTTGTTTGGTTTTCTTTCTGGCGCACCCTGTACAAAACTGATTTTATTAGATTTTAATGAACTGATTAACTTCAACGTAAATTAGTATTCTACTGTTTTATTGAAATTTTACTTATTTATTTATTCTAAATCCATTGAATAGTGATCTAATTCTGAAGTTACAGGAAGTATAATAAATATTTATCTGACAAACTAATTGTTTTTTAGTGCATCTCCTGAAATCTCCGACTTTTCTCAAGTTTGGAAACAGTTCTGAAACAAGTCAGTTTTAACTTGTAGAGGGACTAAATTTTATCAAAGAATTTTAATGTAAGGGGCGTCAAATGACACATCATTTTGAACCTACTTTCCTTTTTTAAGCAACCGTGCTTTTTTCAAATTTGGATGTTTCTGTTTTGAGAACACTGCTTAGATTACTGTCGGAGAAGACAAGAGTGGCTATGAAAATACAATTCAGTTTAACGAATGTTCTGTTCAACTTCTAACTTCACTACAAAACTACAATCAATATATAATGGCTTGTCAAACGTTTTGCAACTTGAAGAGATTCATGTGGTGTAGCATAAACCTTGAATTTTAAGTGGTCCCACAAAAAAAAATCATATCCTTACTGGACACGAAGGGATCTCTTCGCTCTATCCATTACCTCCTACAAGATAATGTGGAGGCTTTCCATCCCGTTGAAATAAAAACTTATATTCTTAGAGATTTGCGTTGCTTTCCAGTGCTTGGGTGATTAGCGGTTCAATAAATTCTTCTAACAACTGTAAATAGCTGAATATGTGTGGCTTGGTACCTCTCCAATAGCGACAATTATCTCTGTTCTCTTCACCTCTCACCATAAACAAATTTTCATCAGAGAAACAAATGTTGTAAACTTCAAACGCTGAGTAAAATTTTCGAAATATTTAAACGTTGATCTGGATCATCGTTGTTTAATACTTATTATTTTTGAGACTCCTATGAGCGTTACTTTTTGAGACGACAGATTCTTGAGTTATCTTTTTCACAAACTGCCTGTTATTCATTAAAAGATGACCAAAAACAGCCACTTCAACGACGTCTTTTCGGATAGGTTTTTATTTTTAGCTTAACTAGTGAACGACAATAAATTATGGAATTTAATTAGAAACTGTGAAAAAGGTGATAATTTTACCACGCTCAACAGAATTGGAGATTTCTTAGTCCATCTATATAAAAAAGAGTGTTTTAGATTGACAGTTGTACAAATTTGAATTTCGGAATTCTCAAAAAAGGATCGTAAGAAAAATAGCTAAAAAATAATGCGTCACTAGACMACTTTGAATCCAAGATAACACTTCAACATTTTTGACAAAACCGGAAATTTTAGGGGGTATAAATWTTTTAGTTCAGACAATCTTTATAGACAATGGTGTTTTAAGCAAATAAACAATGGTCAAAATTATATAGGTACTTCATTTTAATACATTTGCTATAAAATTGATAACGTTTATAAAATACATGCATATAGTTTAGAAACACGTAAAATAACAACAGTACATGTGTAGCTTTATGAAAATGGTTATAATTAAGTGGCAATCGGTTTGTTTCATTTTAAATGAATGGGTGAAGCTGTGTAATGATAACACTATAAGGTGCTAATATTGTGAGCGCCTCGTGTGCAAATATTAACCATACAGAATTTTGCATTTCGTTTTTGTTTGGATTGTCTACACTTATCTATATTATATATCAGTATGTAGAACTATTAGTGTATTGTAAATCTTGTAGGGCATATATATAAGTACCCTACTATTTTTTTAACAGTACGATATTTTTTTCTGGTACTGTGAGGACTTACACTGCAGATTACATAACTCTGCTACAATCAGAAATATAACATGTTGCTTGATTGAATTGATAAGGTCTTTGACTTCATCGGAAATGAAATTATAAGATTATAAATTGTAAACGTAATGCCATGGATCTCTATTAGAGTATTGGAATGTATGGATTAATGTCGCATTTTGCAACGTTGTGTGCTGGAGTACCTCCTGATCAATATATGGATCACACGTACCTATACATAATTAACATGTATGTTCTAGTTTTGTCATTGGCATCCATCCGGTACACGAATTTATGCCTTGTTTGGACTGCGTGGGATATCAAATATACATGTGATATTTAAATCTAATTTAATAATCCAAAAATTACTATTTCTGTTTAAATATGTTCTGGAGCGAAATATTAAAAGCACTGAATTGGGAATTTACCATGAATTTATATTTTATTAAATTGCGTATTAATAGGTAGCATCTAATCCACAAAACAGCTGTGACAGCTTATAAATTCGAAAAAAATGGATAGCAAGATGTATTTTTAATATTAAAAATGTGAATATTTGAAAAGACCGCCAAAACGCGAACATATTGTCCGTGACGTCAGGTGTCTTGTAAATGGCCGCTTGTTTACATCTGGGGTCAGCGCGTCACGCGTCAGCCTCAGCCCGTCAATTTATCAGTTTGTTGTTTGCGTTCATTTTGTGACAAGCGAATTAAAATGCGCCAAGGAAAAGTTAAATACTTATGAGTTATGACTTCTAAAGGCATGTTCATTGTTATGGAATTTATGTACAGCGACGAACGGTTCAACGCGGCGGAGATGAGTAATGTAAAAGCAACAGCATAAGTGAACTTTTGATCAAATTAACGTAGGATTAATAATTTGATCACAGTGGGTTGTTGGAAACATACTATTTGTAAACATAAAAATATAAGAATCAAAAATGTACCCTAAACTTGACATTTATTTTAGAGGTCAGAATTTGTGGCTTGCATTTAAATAAAAATTTGCGTTATTTTATGATCAAGGTGGAGGTTTTGTTTTATTTTGACGCAGCGGACCAGGCACTAAGATACCGAAATTTGTGGGAGGGTAGATGGGTGCACGAGTTTAACTATTTGAAAAGATGGAGTGCGAAAGCTGCTGCTACTAGAATGTCGGCTCCAAGAATTGCCTTTTGAAATATTTGGAAGCTTCTAAATGTTTATTTTACAAACAATAATGACGATCGTTTCGACCAGACGGTCATTGTCAAAGAGATATACTAAACTAAATGTGCAGAATTTTGTTTACGTACCCTTTTTTACAGGGGTTGTAAAGTACAGTTGTAAAATTCTCTCGTCTGGGTTTTGACAACAACAATTAAACAAATAGCCTTTAACAATGGATATGACTCAAAAATTGTCGACCAAATACTTAAAAAACAATGTAAAGTTAGAATCCAAAGAATGCTGTACAATGCTAACATCAATGAAAAAGAACATATTTTCACCGCAGTAAATTATGTCAAAGGAGTTAATGTGTGCGTTAAAAATAGGCTGAATAAATTCGGAATAAAGCCAATATAGGTTAATAAGCGCAATTTGGTGAGGTCTTCTAGTTAACAATAAGCCAAAATCCAATAGTTTGAACAAAAACGGCATTTACCAAATAAAATGCGTGTAATGTGACATGATATACACAGAACAATCAGGTAGAGTTATTAAAAATAGAACTAAAGAACATGTTGAGAATATAAATTCAAACAAAAGCACAACAGGTTTTGCTGACCATTGCATAAAAAATAACTATTACTTTGATGAAAACGACGTCAAAGTTTTACATTGCGAAAGGAAAGGTAAAAAACTGAACCTTTTAGAACTTTTGGAATTTAAAAAGCTTAGTATCAGAAAAAACGTTTGGTAAATACACAGATATAAATTCTCACGTCCAGTACACCTTTGATATTGCCGAAATTAAAAAGTCGGCTTTCAAAACCCAGGCGAGAGAATTTTGCAACTGTACTTTACAACCCCTGTAAAATAGGGGGACGTAAACAAAATTCTGCACATCTGAGTTTAGTATAACGCTGTTATCTCTTTGACAATGACCATCTGGTCGAAACGATCGTCAGAGCCAGAGCGTTGTCTGAATAATATTATTCAGACAACGGTCAGAGTTATATGATAAATCAAGTGAAACGAAGCACATACGTTCAATCAGCTTGTTTTCGAGCTACCTGATTCAATTTTTTTTGTAAAATAAACATTTATAAACTTCCAAAGAATTCAAAAGGCAATTCTAGGAGCTGACATTCTAGTAGCGGTAGCTTATACTCTTCGAACGATATTTAATTTTTTCACTCATTTAAACAGATTGTTAAAGTAGTTATTCCCTTCTTCAAATAAAAATGCTAACACAGCTACTTTAAATGCTTCAATTGTCTCTTCTGGTTACTGAAATTGTTGTCCACGTAGTCCATTTTTGATCTTTGAACAGGTAAAGAAGTCTAGCTCGGGACTATAGGGTAGTTAATCCAATAATTCTATATTTTCTTGCTCCAGAAACTCAATTGTTTTTTGAGCTGTATAGAAGCTAAACATTGTCCTTATGTAGAATGATTCGATTAGTGCTGCTAAACAAACGGTTACTTACCGTACATACAAAACAATTTTTGTGGCTTAATTCTATATTCATTACCATACGTCAACTTCAAAAATTTGATGTGCTAGAAGACATCAGATATCTAAATACAACGATATGCAACTTTGGATATGGAATTATATAACAATGAAATTAACGACAGGCATCGACCATGCGACTCCCATTAAGGCTATGTGCAAAATTTGATAGGCGACCCTCTTATAATGTAAAGCGAATAACAGTATTATTATCGTTTTTAACAGTAATAAATATTTTGGTTTGCAGTACGTAATCGGCTATTATTATGATGTTTGCTTATAAGTTATGGGAGGATGGAGTGTAGTCCTTGCTACCCTTTGGACATTTATTATTGCCAATGGGAATATTTTCGTATAAATAAAGTGAATACATGTTGTTTTGACAAGTACCAACTCAAACTTATCCAAATTAGTTCTTAGCAACAGCTATTTTTTAAATCCCGGTTAAAAAAAAGCATTCAACGTAATATTTTCTAGATCCAAAGTCTAAGCGAGCAGGTAACATATTATATGTATTCCAGATTGGCAAAATATAATAAACCTAAACCTTTTTGAGCGAAAACAGAAATTAAATATGTTGATTTGCTTAGGTTTCGCTTATGTCAAGTTCACTCGGCAAGTTCGTGGAACTCTTGGCTCTTAACTTAATTAACTGGCCATATTTCGGTTAAAAGTCCACCAGGAGCGTTGCCAACATATCGCGTCAACACCAAGTGTGCTGGCATTGTAGCTATTACAAGCACCCAGCCGGTTAGTTAACTTCCCAGTTTTTGACGGGTTTAGAAAAAATGCGTCTGTGGCTTATTGATAAACTTCCAATTTCACGGACGAACTACTTTGTTATGAGACGTCGCTGATACCTTGTTACATCCAATTTTTCCACTTTGGATAATAGATACTTTTGATCATATTGCGCGTTTGTGTTGTATAATTAACGAATTGACGTAAAAGGGAAAATTATAGCAAACTTGCGGTTCTACTCCATATTTCATTAGATTGTTTTTTTCTTTATGGGCGCGTGGTAGTATACGTTCGGCGTCAGATCAATAAAAAATGAAATCATGTGCCGTTTTTATAGCAGAGAACTTTTTTATTCCAGGAATAACGCCCCGTATGCCTTATGTATGCATCTTCGCATTTAATTGAATCGAGGCTGATCTAAAATCTATTAATTTCATCTATTATGAATGTTATAGGCTCCGGCAACGGTTAAAATAAAGGTAATGGAAATAATGGTATTAACAAAAATACACTAAGGAAATAATGTTTTTGGAATTCACCATTTGTCGTAAAATGACGGTCAGACAACAAGTGATATGAATTGCTGACATTTGAAGGCAATCAGAATTATAATTTTTTAATACACAGGACGTATTTCTTCTATAACTTCATAATTTTTAGGTACTACAACCTAAGATTATTTTTAAAGATGGTGTACCAGTTGTACCGCAAACGCACCCTTACTTTTTTAGGTAACATCCTTTTTATTAGATATTTACATTCTTTATGAATTTTAGTGCCATTTTATTAAATATACATTGGTCAAAAATGCTCCAGTATGAAATATTTGCTGAAATGTGTATTAACTTTAAACTAAGAGAGATAGAGTCACAAGTAATTAAGTACTTAAAAAAATAAACCTTAAAATGCTTTTGATGGTTTTCAATTTGGAAAACTATGAAAATTAGTTTTTTAACAGTATAGTACCTATAAATATTTTTACACTTTGCCGATTGTCCCGATTTTTTTTTAAATTCACACCTCCGACAAAAATTTTAATTAGAAATTTTCTTTCAGAGAGATAGCGTTTATTTCTAAAAATGCTGATTAATAAATAGGTACACTTTACACCTAATGTGTAGTTCATAAAATGGCATTATAGTTTCAAAGGAATACAAAGCTATGTTAAAAAATTGGATATTCCATAAAAAATCTCAGGTAAGTGTGCATTAGAGGTACAACTAGAAATCGACAATACAAAAAATGATTTTAATTTGTAGTATCAAAAATTATAGAGTTATGTATACGTGGAGCGTGGTACATTATCGTATTATTGTTTTTAATAATAAAGTTTGTGTTATATTGATTATATTTGTGAATTAAGCAGCATTAAGTGGCAAATAAATGAAACTCTTAATCGTTTAATTGTGTTGTTTTCCATAAATAATACTTTCTTAATATCAGAGGTAAGCCAGATCTAAAGGTCGCAGGTGTATTTCAAAATATAAAAAAAATACCTGTGTATACTGCATTAGAATCCTCTTATTGTAGGTATAATGTTTGTAAAAAGTAAATAGAAGGTAACTAATTGATATAATATGTAATTTGTAGTTGTGAAGTTGTAGAAAAAAACAGGGCTCTTGTAACGAAGATAAATAATAAAGGATTTAGTATAGAAATATTGGAATATTGCAAATGAACTCTAGCATCACATGACGAATAATAAAAAAACTAAGAGAATTTTGCAAAATACTTTAATCTGAAAGTGAGAGTTGTTTTAAGTGAATTGTCATTAATGCCAAGCCTAAGTCTTGATCTTCAAATATGAGAATGGAAAAACTTCTCAATTGTTGATTATTGTTATGAAGGTAGGTGTTCTTTGTAAATTTGTAGAACAGGTTTTAGTTTTAAAAGAGACATCATCTCCTTTATTGTTACTTTAAGAACAGTTGCTGCAGTCCTATAATGATACTTTTATGGGTTAAAATCGGTTATTTATAGATTGTAGATGATCGTGTACAAAAGGAATGATTATATCGGTTATTTCAATGAAAATAAGTCGCCCTTCATAATTTGTATAAGACAAATTCGAGTAAAATCCTCGATTGTATTTCAGAACGTTACATCTTGTGATGTAACATACGAAGTTGTGAAAATAAACCTCTATTATTGGCAACCCATCACCCTTGAATCTGGGAGAGGCGTAATACCTCATTTAGCAGGTCTTTACGAGCCCTAAGAACTACATATATATTGAGCCAATATAAAGTACATATATAATTGAATACGACATATTATTTTCTCTAATTATTTTTCCAACTTAATTTTATCTAATTAGTTAATTGACAATTTATAGTTCATTGGGCAACACAAAAACAAACAAACAAGAGAAGTGCAAAATTCTGGTCAGTAGATGATTGTCCCAGAGTAACATTCAGCGACGACTCTATATTTGACATATTATGTGTTGGCGATTAGGTATCACAAACGCTTGATTCGCACGATTGCCTAATAAAACTAAAATTTTAGAAAGGAGTTAATGGTTGCGGGCTACATGGCAGTTTAAAGATTAGGATGCTTTGAATTTATTGATGGTGCCGTGAATGCTGCAAAATATCAACATACGCATATTATAAAATATTCTAGTACCAAGCATTGCAAAAAATAAACTTAAATATTTGAATTATAGATGGTTTTGATTTTGCTCCAAAACGCGTGCGAAAAAAACGGTAAATTTTGTTCAAATAATTTAATTTTAAGCAAAACAAGTTGTCCTTGAAAATTGTAATCAATGAATTACCTGATAGGAGCAGCATAATGAGCAGGTGTCCTGTCCTTCTGAAAAACTAGTTCATTTAGTGGGATAGATTAGTGTTTCCAGCATGTCGACATAAAGCTGACCATTGAGTTTGCTCAAGTAAGAACGGAATTGCGATATGTTTACTTAATATTCCAGCCCACATATTACGTTGTTTTTTGTCTCTTAGTCTACTTCCCGCATAAATAGAGAATTAACATCGCTGCTGTATCTGCAGTTAAAAAATGTAGTCTCACCTAAGTAGCAAATATTCTAAAAGAAACATTAATTATTGTTCGCAGTATTACAGTAATCTATCAAAATCGTCTTCATTTAATATATGCGTCAAGTTAATTTTGAAAAAGTTTGTGGAGAATCCTGAAGACTGGATAAAATGCTGACTCCAGGAACTTGCGAAAGAAAAGTAAAACGATACGCATGCGCATTTTCAAAAAGGGCTTTCATAGATCTTCACAATCAGGTATTACCCGACTTTCAAAAATTAAGGGTGAAAGCTGCAATAGGTATATATATGGGGGTTGTTCTGACAACTTCGAATGTTACACCACAAGATATCCCCCTGCGAAACAAAATCGACCTCTTTAAGCAGTTTACTAGAATTTATCTCTCATAAGAATTATTAAATTCATTGAAACACCCAGCATTGCTATGTTTATATTTACTGAATAATTTCATTGGTTTCAAGTTATATCTATATTGCACAGTATAATTGAGGACAATAAGTTTTTTATAAAACCAGTTGGTTTTGTCTAACTTTTAACGCGACATACTTTTTCAGGTCTCAATGCATCGGAACAGAAATCTTTCATCTTCCTCAGGAAGGAGCTGCCCGTCAGGTTGGCCAACATAATGAAGGAGATCGCCCTCCTTCCCGAGAATCTGCTCCGTATGCCCTCCGTCATCGCGGTCAGCGACTGGTATATGCGCAGTTTCCAGGAAATAATCGAATTCGAAAAAAGTGAAATAAGCAGTAGGACTTTGAAAGCGTTCTGTGATAGCCTAGTTCGTATACGAAACAGGCACTCGGATGTGGTGGAAACGATGGCGCAGGGTGTCCTCGAACTGAAGGAGTCGCACGACGTCGACTACCACACGGAACACAGTATTCAGTATTTTCTGGATCGATTTTACATGTCCAGGATATCGATAAGAATGCTTATCAACCAACATAGTAAGTGTGGAGGAAACTTGAATTATTTATTGCATGGAAACTTTCTTATTGTTCTGTTGAATGTTCATTTCGGTTGTAATGGTTTAACGCAGTTTAATTTAAAAAAGTAGATAACTAGGATCACCTGGTGACTGTATCTTTGATAATGCGTAAGTTTAACCGTTCCAAGTAATTTTATTATACGCATGGTCCCTTTTCGCCGGGCTTTTTCCAGTACGCTCATTGGGCAATTGGCAATGTAGGTCTCTGTATTTACAGACACTAATAACCAACGTTGTAGTTAGTAAAGCCCCCACTAGATGACTCATTACCGATTTTCACAAAATGACCTACAAAGCGCAGCTGAAGACGTGTCCAAGTCATTAACTTTGTATTATTGTATTATTGAATTATTGCGTAATTTTAGCACCTTTTTCGCAGCTTCAGTATCGCATTTGTAACACTTATATTATATAACTTTAGAATAGATTAACCGATTTCAATTTAATAAATGCGAGTAGCTTACAAATGAGGTACAACTCAGAGTTCCGTTTAGATGGCACTGAGTGCATTTGTCCTTCTATTCTCCCATGAACCTCTTTACTAGTTTCGAGTTGGTAACTACCGTGTCGCCATCTTGGATTTTGAGAAAAACGTGTTTCCTTGAAATATGAGATAATTTTCCTAGCTTAATGTGTTCAAAAGTTAACGTAGGGGGAAGACTTTATAGATGAGCACTCGTATTCATAATGTGCTGCAATAATTTTCGATCAACTCAAAATAAAAACCTTCTGCCCAGACCGACTTGTTCATTAACATTATACAGCATTAATAAGTTTTTGGATTTCCACCTATTACACAGGTCTGCAAAATTAAATTTTTTAAAAGTTTTTTTTGCTGAATGGTTAATGTTCGTTATAGTAGTACTAAGTAGATAAAAAAAACCTTTTTTTATGATACCCATCACCTCACATTTAGCAAATACAGGTAATTTTAAAATTTTTGAAAAAGTATGTTTAAATTTCTGGGGAAAGAAAATCTTTAGATATATTCAATGTTTTAACTATTTAATCAATAAGAGGAAACAATACAAATACTCAAAAATGAACATAGAATTAAAAATCTGCCATTTTTGAGTAAATGCTTCGATTTGTAGGTTTCCGCCGATGTTCTTCATCTGTTTCTCTGTGGATCATCCAACAATATTTTTTTGAAGAGTTTTCCATAATTTTCTCGGGTACTTAAATTAGGAACTCAGTATAATGTGCTTACTTACTACTACCATTTATCATCATTTACCATCTTTGTCACAGAGAACTAAAGCAAGATTTTTCTTGACAATTATTTAAAGCGGAAATTTTTGGGTTATGAAGAATTACAATAATTTAGTTGTATGAGTAAGTATGAGAAGTTTCTTTATTCGTCCGGTAACGTTTTCGGAAATAAGTAATAACTGAACAAAAGAGGTTTTAAAAATTTAGCTTATTCCCATGCATACCATTGTCGCCAACAAACTCACATTATAGTTGGAACTCTAGCAAACATATTTTACTACAGACTTTCTAGGTTAGCTATATAGGTAATCAATACCCTTCGTATGCGTGCATAAATTTGCTTATAATTATTTTCAAGTATATGTGAAGTCATTCGAAGTTAAAAAACATTGCATAGGAATCTTTTTATGTAGGTATTGCCAGTAGAGAATATTTGCTGCTTTCATTTTGGTTATAATCAATTCCCTTGTTTACCATGAGAGATTGATATGATTTTGTTTGACATAGTCTTCCAACATTTTTTAAAATTGATATTCACAGTAAAAGTAGAGATGTCTATAATTCAGGTATTTTTTCAAGGCAATGAAGTAGTCACATTAATAAGGAGCCAAATTTGCTTATCTGATACGTATCAAGTACGTCAAGAACACATGTCGTAAATATGATGTCGAGCACTATACAAATAACCACTTGTTTACTATTTCCTAAATTATGTAGTGCTCCATTACTACCCACTTTCTGTAATTTCAGTGCAAACTGAAAATCGTAGACTTAAAGATTTTTATTTTTCTGTTATTTTACACCAAATTCAGTTGTATTTCATTATTTAGCTGGATCATGGATGAGATTGTGCAAACTTAATATATTTTTGGTATTTTCAATATTTTACTTTTTTGACCTTACAATGACATTATAATTTGATGTACATAAGATTATGTAAGTTTTTTTTATCTCTTATCAAACATTTACTAACTACTTTTTGTTTAATATAATAATACTAGCAACTACTAATAATAATAATTGTTCTGTTTGAATATACTTTGGTATACAAGAAAATGTATGTCCATGCCATACATCCGGTATACAAGTTTATTGGGGTAGAGTAAGTAAATGATTAAAGAATAAACGATAATGGGACAGTAAGAAGCCAATGATCGAATTGCCCCTGATATGTCTCCCTTCAGGCTACCTACATCTTTGTGCAGTATCATGAGAAGCGTCTAGTTCTTGGAGGATGCGGTAAATGTTGCAATTTTGTACCTATAATGCCCTAGACATATTCGATGGGTGAAAAGTCGGAAGATGTTGGTGGGAAAGTAACTCCGGTCCAATTTGGTCGCGCATTGTCTTATTGAAACAATTGGTTTGGACAAGAGGAGGGAGGGTGTTGATGTTAGACAAAACTATGGTTCAACTACTTTCTGAAATATAAGGATGGGTGGTCCCCCCCTCTGATCAAGACAGAGCAATATCTCACCGTTGCCTGAATATTATTC
Organism: Rhyzopertha dominica; assembly: GCA_025024175.1. Taxonomy (NCBI): domain Eukaryota; kingdom Metazoa; phylum Arthropoda; class Insecta; order Coleoptera; family Bostrichidae; genus Rhyzopertha; species Rhyzopertha dominica. The sequence continues at coordinate 22,291,172 of QCXZ01000064.1, read as the reverse complement.
AGATAACGATCCTACCCACGCCATTACTCAAATAAAGCAGATGATATTACTGAAAGTTCTYATTTCTATGTTGGATCAGATTTCTGATACATCAATAGTAATTTTTATGACTATCTTGTGATTTGAGATTGAAATTTGGATCCTCAAGCATTATAATAAGTGCTTAAACTTGTATTTTGATGTATTCTCAAATAACGTAGCCATTCTTTTTATTTATGTTCAGAAAAAAAGTATCACTGATGCAAAAACTCATAACACTATTATTACTGTTTTTAACAATAATAAATATTTAGGTTAGCAGTACGTAATAGGCTATTATTACATTGTTGGCTTGCAAGTTTCGAGAGGATGTTGTGTAGTCCTTGCTACCCTTTGGACATTTATTACTGCCAATGGAAATATTTTCGTATAAATAAAGTGAATATATGTTGTTTTGGCAAGTGCCAATTCAGAAACTAAAGATCCAAATTAGTTCGTTAACAACAGCTAATTTTTAAAATCCTGGTTAAATAAAATCTTTTAACGTAATATTTTCCTTAATCAAGAAATCAAAGCGAGCGGGTAACATATTATATTCCAGTTTGACAATATATAATAAACCTAAACCTTTTTGAGGGAAAAGATGTTTATGTTTCGCTTTAGTCAATGTCATGTTCACCCGGCAAGTTGGTGTGACTCTTGGCTCTTAACTTAGTTTGCCATATTTCGATTAAAAGTCCACCGGGAGCGTTGCTAACATTGCTTCAACACCAAGTGTGTTGGCATTGCAGATATTACAAGTATCCAGCCAGTTTTTGACGGTATTATAAAATAGATAGATAAACTCCAATTTCACGGACGAACTATTTTGTTATGAGATGTCGCTGATAGATACCTTGATATACCTTATTTTTTCGCACAGAATACACACTACCGCATTTAGATTTAGACTCTTATTTACTCTAGTAGCAAGTAAACTCATTACTAACCTTCTATCAAACGCACTAATTGGACGAAAATTTGCAGGTCTTTTTGCTCTATGCACATAGAAATATAGAAAAGCCATTCCAGCCAGTCCGGTAAAAAAATAAACAATGCTAACACTAGCTTAAAAACTATTAAAAACAATTTAAACCCAAATTTATTCAAATAAAGCAAGTATTACTGAAAGCTCTTATTTTTAGGTTAAATCAGTTTTCTACTACATTAAAAGTTATTTTCATGACTATCTTGGTGTTTTGAGATCGAAATCTGGATCCTCAAGCATTATAATTATTGCTTTAATTTTGATGTGGCGTAAAATAACGCAGCCATTCTTTTTATTTGTGTTCAGAAAATTTTACTGCATCACTAGAAAAAGTAACCTTGCATTGTTTCATTTTGCTGTTTACAAAAACAAGTTACGGTAATCTGCACGCATTTTCTGGAACAACAACGTGATTGTGCAATTCTAATACTTGACTGAACTTCATCAAAACAAAATAGGAAATGCACGTGAGTGACAACACGAATCATCAGTCTAGTAAACAACCACTTGACTGAGATATCAGGCATGATCGCATCTTTGTACACGGTGATGCAATAACAACTTTGCTCACTAATAAACTACAGATTAATAACATTGTTTTCTATGTTGCACTGTAGTTGCACAAATTCAGTTAGGTTGGTACAGAATATTTTCAAGGGTGCATTGATCGTGAAACTAAATAGTTTTGAATAAGTTGGTGGTATCCGGCTAAGTGGCAGACGAGACACTTGCGTCTTTCAATTTTTTTTTAGAGAATGAGAATGTAATTTCCCAACTATGAGATACATTAAGTGAATCAACTGTGGTACAGAAAATTTCGAAGCTTTCTCCCAAAAATTACGAAGTCGGAAAATATAGTAGAGTAAAAGAGAAAAATCTATTAATTTACAAAAAGCATTCCTGCTGTACCGTTTACTATTCTTTAAGAATATTTTGCATTTCTGGATTAAGTACTTGTATTCTTTACATTTTACGCGTCAAGACCAAATGATAGGTGTTAAACATCAAGTAAAAATTTACGACTCTAGTACCTACTTAATTTAGCAATTTTAATCGCAAACACGCGTTAACGCTACATAAAAATTTTATTGTCAGAACGCCGAGATCAATAGGTAAACCTATTTTAGGTTATATGACCGTCTATTTCTGGTTGCTTTATATTTTGCCATTTACTTACGTACTAAAGTAGGTATTAGTTGGGTTGAAGAAGGTAAAACTTAAATTATGTGATTTAGCAATTCTTTTGTGTTTGGGCATTGATTATTCATGAATTTGTAACCTCGATTTTTTAATACTCCACGTTTCCATAAAGTTCACTTTTGTTACTTCAATTAATTAATTTGACGGTATTAAATGTTCCATTTTGTGAAAAGCCTGTAAGTTTCTGTTATTTAATACAGAGTTTGTATGTTCTTTAATACTTTCTTTAAAATAATTAATCTTTATTGTTTGTTAACAATGGTCCTAAGTTGCTATAATTTTATATTTACCGATTGTTTAGACTGATCAAGAATCGGTATTAATAGTTGTTGGGTTTCTATAGATGCTAGAGGTCTAAAAAGTTTATGCTGTTGTTGTTTTTCTTTTCTATGATAAATTGTATGTTTATATTGATATTCAAAAACTGATCTGGGTTTCTGTGTACCTGTCCAGATGCAGAATATGTCGTCTAATTAGCGTGGACAAAATTATATTACTGGCGTGGACACTTCCTAGGGCGCACTTTAAGATTCATTTTGCGGTGTTTTTTTTTAACTATTACAACGTATAGGTTGATACGGTTTGTAAGTGCAAAGACCTACAATAGTACAATAACGATTGCCGATTACCCGGTCGTTTAGTGAAAATCGGTAATGTATCATCTAGGGGTGGGTTTTATTAATTCCGACGTAGGTTGGTAGGTCGATAAGTATAAAGACCTACATTGCCGATTGCCAATGAGCGTTTCACCATAATGGAAAAGACCAGTGAAATAAAATAACTTTGAACGACTAATCTTTGCAATATTTATTTTAGCTCACAGTTAACTGTCTCGTCTACAACATATTCAAAATATGTGTAGGTCAAACTTAAGGGTATATCAAAGATACAGCCACCGGGGATTTTATATTTTGATTCCTTGTAAATTGTTATTGGTTAAACATAGAAGTAGAGCAGACATTATATTGCACACGCCATGAAAGAAGGCAGACGTAGTGGGGACGAAAATTGTCGCGGGACATTTAAATCATTGGCGTGCCCGCCATTATTTATGGTCACAATTTCAGGCTAGAGCCGCAAATAAATTTATTAACTTGTTCCACCAATGCTGTTTGCTCCGTTCAAATTGTGGACCATACTTGATTCTTAAGGTGCTACTTCTTTCATGGCTCGCACTTTTAGCCTCGTTGATGATACGTACATAATTGTTCTTCAAACTGAACCTAAGAGCAAATGTACTTTTAGATAATGAATATGATTATTTTTTGTACAGAAGATTGTAATGGAAAACAACAAATAATAGAAGCTAAAACTTGCTATAAGTACGAAAATTGTAATTATATTGAAATAATTAATAAAACTTGCCTATTCTCGAAAATGTTATCTAAGCTTTAACAATTAACAAGAATTATCACTTGGACAAACGTAAAAAGGCAAAAAAGCGATGTGAAACACACAGAGTAGAGTTTATGCATTTAGCCAGCAAACGTGGATTATTGTGTTATCTGCAATCAATTTGTGTCAGTCATTTGATGATACGTTATTGAGCTTATCAAAACGTCACATTAATAAATGCGAACTACTTAAATAGAGAATAATGAATGAGAATCATACGTTAAATGTGAGCATTATAATATGTTAAAAAACCAAGCAATTGGTACATTTTCCAAGAAATGACAAATTTACCTATGACATAATGTAATTCAATTAGGAGGCTTACTGGAACTACATACTTATATATTTTTTATAAGAATGTAATATAAGTGGAGCATCACAAATCATGAGGTATAAGGCACCGAAGACTACACGATATTCTCTTTGTATGTCTATACAATGGAACTATTGTCCGGATTAAAAAATGATTATTGATGTGCCTTTCGATCAGTACCTTTGGTAAATTGAACCTACAGTGAATATGTAATTATCGTATAAAAATTGACGCAAACAACAAACTACATTCACTTTTGTATTGTTGTGTTCATATTTTGTCATTTGCAATCTTTGAGAATCCTGTGGATAGTAGTTCGTTATATTCATTCTGGGATCAATTTTAACGTGGTCCAAAACCCAAACTTCCATCGTGTCACTTCCTACAAGTTTTTTTTTCTTATTTGTGACAGTCCTGTCTGAGGAAACATGAGAACTAATTCCATAACAATACCCATGACATTGTACACCTGCAAGTTTTTTTGCTAAATGCATATGAAGTGACTATTCATTTTTGGAAAAAAAGAGAAATGATCTTAAATTATTTTTCAACAAAGTATACCATATTTAATTGACATGTTCTAATTGGTTAAAATATTCAGGAAATAGCTAGTGTTTGCTGTGTGAAAATTAAGCCTCTCTTTTTTGCCTGCTGTTTTATTATTTTTTTGCCAATAATTAGCACTAATGACTTTAAAAATAACATTCAGTGTTGAAGTTGCAAGTTTTTTTTGTTGGTAAATTAAGTCAAAATTTGAGAAATTTGGGTGACTTGTTTTCTGTAGACCACTCAGTATTTATCAGAGGTTTGACATCGAGCTAGCAAAAGTAGCTATTTTAATCAACACACATTAAAAAAAAAAAGTAAGCAATGTTTAAAGTTTAGGTGTTCCAAAAATCACTGCTAATTTATCGTTAAATAATAAGTAGAGGTACAAAAAACATAAGTTAACTACTAGAATGCATACACTCAATAACATATTATGTTGTCGTGCCACATTAGAATTAATAGGATTTTATTTAATACAAATTTCTGTTTTCCAGCTCTACTATTCGGAGGGCAGCTCGAGAAAGCCCCCGGCCCTAACCAAAGCAAATACATCGGCTGCATAGACCCTCAGTGTGACATTGTCAGTGTAATTCAAGATGCTTATGAGAATGCAAGGTTCCTCTGCGATCAATATTATCTGGCTTCACCCGATCTGATCATTAAAACAGCTCAGCACAATGGTAAATCTTTACTTGCTAGGTTCCCCATTTTGACAGATTTGAACAGGTGTGTTTACAGAAAATTCTGATTTGTAGACCTGGAGCCTGAAAATCTCATCAAGATCGTGTATGTTCCTTCCCACTTGTATCATATGCTGTTCGAGTTGTTTAAGAATTCAATGAGAGCAGTATTGGAGTATCATGGATCTTCTATTGAGAAATATCCACCTATATGTGTGACAATTTCGAAAGGAAAGGAAGATATTTGTTTGAAGGTGAGAACATATTATATAGCAGAACTAATTAATATTGGTATGTCCAATAAATGTTTATACAAAAAAAAGTTTAATATTCCCTGTTATATAAGAGAAAATATATGGAGAAAATTTTGAAATAATTACCTTTTATATCTGATGGTTTTAGAGATGTGGCAGTTGCATCACATCAGTTTCATTAGAGATGAGCACACAAATCCTGCAAAAACTAGATGATAAGAAAGATCCTGAGAAAGCCATGCAAATTTTAGAGAACTACTTTTTTAGCATAATTTACCTGTGTTGCGCTCGCGGAGTTTTAACAGCAGGAGAGACTTTTTATTCATTTCTGAGCATTCTGACAGATCAAAATAATAATAAATTAATTAATTGAATTAAAAAAGATTAACACTCCAGAGAGCCACTGTTCAGTTATAAACTACAAAACTATATACCTGGCAATATGTTGCAGTTGATGTGTTTTACCTGTAAAAAATTTATATTAGTTTTTGACATATTTTTTAAAATTTTGAATTAGTTGCCTTAAAAATAAAACTACCAGCTTAAATATAATATAAAAATTCAAAACTATTTTGTACAGACAGTAGTTCACAATACATATACTTAACATAATATTAATAATAATAATAAGTCAGGTACAAGTGGTTCAAAATTATGAATCTCACTCTAGAACAATACTGAAAGAAGTATTGATAATAATTTTTGTATGCTTTTGTTCTACTAGTGTAGATTCAGTATCTGATTGATGCCAACATATTATTAATATGTTTAGCAAACTGAAATTGAAAATGCTTTTTTAGACATAACTATGAGAGATCAGTCGGTTGCTCTGGGTAGATGCAAATAGAAAATTACAGTTGAGAGGTAATTTTTTGAATTTATTGTGAAAAACTAATACTGGAAATTAAAGCTATAAAATCATTCTAATTGTTAAAGATAAACACAGCAGTTGAAATTAAGCAAACATTTTCCATAATAATGCAAAGTTATTTAAAGGTATAAGTGAAATCAAAACAAAATTTATTTATTTGGAAACCCAAAGTAACTATGAACCTGTGCAACCATGCCCTGCAAAAAAGTGGATTATTATTAGGACATGCATTCCGGAATTCCAAAATTTCTTAACTCTAGAATCTCAGACACATTTTTCTGATATTTCATTTCAGGAATTGATATCAAATTTTCCAATATGGCAAAGAAACCTGTAAAGCTTATGTTGTGTATTCTGCCAACCATTGTAGACAGTGGGTCTTTTTGTGTGCTGCTTACATTTGTCATTCTCAGATAAAATGTTATATGCACTATCATTATTAGAAACACATTATTAAGAAGAAACCTTCCTCTAAAAAAATTTATCAAATTAGTCGTTGATATGTTCTCAGTTTATTGCCAATTGTTAATGTTTTCATGGTGTTATTTTATTGTCTATTTCTTCATAATATGTAGTGTATTAGTTAATTCAAACTTTTTACTATTAACAAAACAGAGTGTAAATGAATTTATAATATCGTATGATTTCTCTTCTCGTATTTTTGTTTGTATGACTACGGCAGGATAACTGGTCTACAAAAATTGTATGATTTTTGTTTTAAATTTTAAGTTAAATAGTAAGCCTAGAAATTATATGCATTTCAATTGGAATACACACTTTAATCAGTGAATGTTAAGCCCATTGCAATTTCTATAATGATGAAAAAAAAAAGTTTTAAGTTTTAATGTTATTCTCCAGTGATTAATATTCTGTTGCATCTTAAGTTGATAAAAAGATGTAATGTAACTTGTTTCATTCTAATATAAGCAATTTTATCTCAGAAATAAAACAAAATAAAATTGTGTATTTCTGAAATTGCATGCCCTAATTATTATCACATTAAATCACATAAAATAATGTGTTAGAATGTCTGGAAAAACAGAATTGAAAATTTTTTAGAGCTGATAATATTTGTACTTAAACAAATATTTAATTAGGGAAGATGTGGGCATCCTAGAGTAGACCAATTAATACATGATCTAAGTGGTATATAAAATTTGCAACACTAAATCCAAACATGGAATTTTACCATTTAGAGGGTACCTCAAAATTGGTAACATTTGCAGCTCCACTTGGCCTATATCAGTTTAAAAGCTGTCCATTTGGTATTTCTATTGCCATATGAAAGATGAGGGATTTTACCAATCAGAGTGAACCTAAGAATTGGTAACATTTGCAACTCCATTTGACCTATATAAGTTTAAAAGATTACTATTTGCAATTTCTATTGCCCCATACATTTTTCAGAGAATGTTTAGTGAAGTATATTCAGATGTAAACGGAGTAAATTTATATTGACGACCCTATAATAAAAACCCTTGGATTAATTTTTAAACTAAACATAATACGAAGGCAGTTTCAAAACTAATTACAAATTGCTGCCGCTCCAAGGCTTCGGCCTCAAGGAGTGGTGCAATGATTCCTTTGCTAGTGGAAAGTGCAATTCCACTGTTTAGAAAACCAGCTTGTGAGATTGTCCTCGTGAGTTGCTTGTGGATTAAGGTATAACCATTAATATAATGGAATGACTAGAAGAACTACGTCTACGATTAGTAGTAGCCTTTTCTTGATTATTCCAAAACTATCATTTTGCAGATGTCAGATCAGGGTGGTGGCATAGCTCGTTCCAAACATGACCAGATATTTAAGTATATGTATTCGACTGCACCTCAGCCAAGCAAGTCAGATGCACACACTGTTCCTTTAGCTGGATATGGATACGGTTTGCCAATATCTCGACTATATGCCCGTTACTTTCATGGAGATTTAGTCCTTCTATCATGTGAAGGTTTTGGTACAGATGCTGTTATTTACATGAAGGTAGAGTATTAATCTGTACAATATGTTTTAATAATTCTTAGTGTATACGTAGAACTATTAAGTTTCATTGTCTAAAAAACAGTAAAAATATATACAAGAAAATAAAGAATGCAGAATGTTAATTTGGTAAAGTGCAGGTAGCTGTAGGCTTGTTGTTTTATTTTCAAAATACATCATGTATTGATTTATTTCTACACTGTATCTATAGTTAATTGTGTAGTAATGTGGCTCAAGTTTTGTAACTTTGGAATAGAAAGGAATTTAGCAGAACTTAAGACGTTTTGCATTGTCATATATAACTTGTTATTTAAATAATATAATCTTAACAGTTGTTTAATGTTTCTGTAGGCTCTTTCGAATGAAGCTAACGAGCTGCTACCGATATTCAACAAAACTACATCAAAGTTCTATAGAACCATAGTTCCAACTGGAGATTGGTCGAATCAAGCAACAAATCTCAACAGTCGTCAGATCAGCATGCACTTGAAGAAGCATCAGTTGCCGCAGTCGTGTCAAGAATCCATGACAGGGACAGGAGTCATATAGCTAAACGATGACTAAATCATATGCAAGTGGATAATATTAGCCAAATGTAATCCAACTTTTAGTTTGCTTGTTGCATCCTATTTTTTGTTAGACATCCTGAGTACAAAAAGAAATAAGTTGTGAATGAGCTTTAATTATTTTTTATCTGTAAAAAGTATAATATATATATGAATCACACTTATATTATTCGCGACTATTAGGTTATTTGGTTGACTGCATCACAGACTTGCAATCTTCAGGCTGTACAAGTTTTTAACTTTTGTACTTGCATGTTTTATCACATGATTGTAAAAGTTATAATCCAATAAATTATTAGTATCTGTAGATTTGTTTAATTACTGGTGTAATCCATTTAATTAACCAGGATGTTCAGGTCATCATTTTTTGTATTAATGTGATTACATTCGCACCTTCCAATGACGAAACGAATGAAACTGAGAATTCAGTTCTAAATTGCTTAAGCAAAAACCTATTTTTGTTGATTGTGCATGTTCGATATCCAAATGATGATATGAACAGCTTAACATCTTTGTTATTAGAAAAGTGGTCAGAATGCTGTCTTAAAATGTTAAACCCAGAAATTTTAAACAAGGCATATATTAAAAATAAAATAAACTGAACAGCTATGTACAAGGAGACTTTTTTTAAGTTAAAGTAGTAAGAAGCTCATTATATGCAGTGAAGAATAGTTGCTAACAAAATAGTTAAATATTGTAATCGACAGTAGTATTTGTAATACCTTTAAAACAATAATATTGATATCTTTAGTTCTATGTATTAAACATTTTGAAAGGCTAACTTTTCAAACCTATGCAATATTGCAATAACCACAGAAAATTAAATGAATAAGCATTTTCAGCATTTATATGCCTACACAAAATTTTATACTATCTATTTCAGTAGATTCATCAGAATTATATAATGTTTTATTAAATAACACAAATTTTTACATTTCTTTCAAAAAATACAAAACAATAATGCACAGAAAAACAAGAGTGAATGTAATGTTTTAAAATTAATCAAATAACTCCTGTTTTTAAGGTTATTATTCAAAGTATTTTATATTTTACCTAACATATTTCAACTTAAAGTTCTGCAGTTCCCAGGTATGAAAAAAAATGTGCTAGTCTATGCATACCTATATTACTTCCACATCCAACAGACAAGTATTGCATCGCGAACAAAATTTTCAAAAATTTTTATTTGCTCATTCGCTTTGAAATGGCCGAAAACGCAAAAAAAAACAAAATTTGAGCAAAAACAAATTTCTTGTCTGTGTCTGTGGTTTTGTTTGTGGACACAAGAATTTTCGAAAGACTTAATATATGAACTTGAAATTTGGCAAACGTATAAATCTCAACTGCCCAAAGCGACCTATTGTTTGTGGGGTAAGTAGGGTATCGGGAAGGGGGCGAAATTACGCTTTTTGCAAATTTTTATTTCTTTATTTTTTTTTCATTTTAGTATGCGATTAGTAGTATAACTGCGAGTATTATTCGTTCTTATAAATTTTCGGTGTGGCAAACTGTTTAGAAGATAGTAGCAAAAAAGCGTCACTTATAGAAAACGGTTTTTGTAAATATCTCCGAATATATTTAATATATTCAAAAAATGAAAATACCATCAGATAGGAAATAAAATTTCTCACAAAAAGTATCTTAGAAAATTTATCCAAAATTCTGACATTTTCGAAATACTTCCAAAAAACCTATTTTGGACCCTGCTTGTACGATTTTTTAAAAATTTTGGTATTATATAGAAAATCAAATTTCTGATCAGAAAGCGCTCTTGTAATTTTTTTGTTAAGTTAATAATTTTAGAGTTATTCGGAAAAAACGATTTTAAAAATTTATATATTTTTGTTAATATCACGAGGACTGTTTGTCTTAGAAAAAATGTGTAAAGAAAAAAATGCTCAAAACCTGATTACTAATCATATAGTATAAGAAATAAAAACGTAAATTTCATTTCGACAATTGGATGTGGAAGTATTGATTCAATTTGCAGCAGTTTTATAGTTTAGCATTGTTTTTATTTGCCATATTTAAGGCTGTATTAGGCCAATTTAAGTTAAAATGAACAAGCCTTTGATAGACATCAAAAGGATAGTATAATTTGTAGTCTATTTTTATGGCACTACATAATGTGTAATCTGACAATCCTCAAAGTTCATATATAAAATATTGGCAAATTAAAATAATACAATGAAACACAGCGTAATTGACTGTATAATTAAAATTATCTACAGGTTTAGAAAACAATAGTATGAATATTTGAATTTGAATTAATTTTTTAAATTGCCTTAACCAAAAGTGAAAGTTTATTAGTGAATATATAATTTTTCTCCAGGGAGGTTTGCTGTGTATTCTATTATTTAAAATGCATTATATAATGATAGCAACTCGTAACATAGCAGTCATGGTGTAACATGAGATTTTATTAACAAAATCAGAAGTATAAATCTTATGCAACCACAACAGCTTAGGAGAGTGAAGAAAGGTTATCATAAATTCATAAAAGCAATAGTACCAGATAGTCGACATATTTTATGGTTGAATATTATACAAAAACAGAACAAGGCATTACAAAAATAGACTGCATAATTATTATGGAGCTTAATTATGATTCCTGAAAATCAGGGTTTTCATACACCTTGTATTCAAAGTTAATTCCTTTTTCCTCCTGCATACCACTAGGTACTCTTGGATCACTGTGAATCAGGCCTATTGAAAACTTGTTTGTTAAATGACAACTTGCTTACCTAACTTCTACCAATTTGTTATCAACAGGTGGCAGGAAAGTATCACAGTCAAATTCTTTCATTATTTTAGTTAAATACAATCGATAGAAATATTTTGATTCCAGGCTTTCCTACAAAACATGATTTTTAAACAGCTGTCTCAAACTAAAGGCGTCTTGATTTAAGATTAATACAAATACCTTATAAATATGGCTCCCTCCGATTACCCAAATGTTTTCATACAATTTTTTAAAATCATTGTTACTTAATCTTTCCAAAGCGGATTCTAAACTTTTAAAGCCATATGTATCGTTATATTGACTAAAATCAAGAGCAGACCTCGAAAGCACAAAATTTATTCTCCCTGGTAATGGTTTAAATTTGGCAGGAATGCTATCCCAAGTTTTTCTACCCATTATAACAACGTTTTTTCTGTTAGGATCAGTAGTATTTGTCGTCATGCGAGAAAAGTAATCCATTTCTGTCCTGAAAAACAATTTTGCATAAAAAAGAATGTAAGGTTAAGAGTAGCGAACTTACTTTAGGCGCCAAGGCAGATTGTTGTTTTTTCCTATTCCCATGTTTTCACAGGCTGCTGCGATCAGATTTAGCTTTAATGCCATTTTTATAATTTACCTTTACACTGACAAAAAAACGCGTTAATTTAAAATAATGTTTCAATCTGGTTGTGTGTACTAGTCCATTATAAGTGCAATTCACTTTATCTCTGATTCTCGGTTCTCGCTATCTGATCTCTCAACCGTCAACCGTTCAACAACATTTAAATTAAAAATTTCTCTGCTGTGCCACGGTGCCAGATCGCGGAAATGGAAATAATAATACCTACCACTTACACTGATCTCTAAATATTAAATAATAATAACACAATACATACGTCAGTAACTAAAATGTTCCTTCAGACTCTGTTAGTAGTACCATAGATAAATTAAGAAAGATACCCAACCAATGTACACGATAATTTGTTAGCTTTTAGATCTTGATTGTAGAGGGCCATAGTAGTTGGTTCTTAACTTCACTTAAAATATTCATCACGTCGTTAACTAGTTCTTGCTCTTCCAATTTGTCCGTGAGTGGAAAGGAATAAGAAACGAAAATTACCCTCTCCTTAAGTAGCGCAGGTTGTCGTTACAAGCTAACGCTGACATACGTACAACAGATCTACTTGATGTGAGTCAGAGAGAGATGGGTAGTTAAAAATGTGCTGCGCTAGATTGGGGCGTGGTGTGGTATTACCACGGCCCAATGGGTGCCCACTGCCCCGTGTTGCCAGTTTCAGCACAAAAGGCTGAATCTAGCACTTTTTGAAATTTTGCAACTTTTGGTAATAATTAAGCACCATTTCAACACTTGCCGGTGTTGTTACTACTTTAAGTTTTTCGTTCATAATAATATGTTTATATACTGCGTCCAAAAACCGCACACCTTTCAGTAACCATGCAACTAATAATGTTATCGTATATAGGTACAGCTCCTTAATGAATTACGTCCGTTTTGAACACTAGCTTATTCCTAAAACGTTTACCTTCTCCTAGCTCGAAAACGCGTTGGTTTATCAAAAAAATAACTGAAATAAAATTTTAAGATGTCAGCTACTTTGGTGTATAAATATTTGCAGACTCGCGTCATTTGTCGAATAAGAATTTTTTTGTCTGGCAACGCCGAATTTCACAGCGGCAACCGGCAAGAGTAGGAATGCGAGTAAAGTCCAGAATAACTGTACAGTTGCGCGATATACGACCTTCTCCTACAGCGAACGCATAAAGTCGGACATAGTTCATTTTAGAGGCATCATTATAATCAGCGCGTTTGTCATAATAATCAGAGTTTATTTTGTACCAAAATCCTGACATTTCAAGCGCTGATTAAAATAAAAACTGTTTTTGCCGCTGCACATTTTTAAACTGAAATGAATTTAATTTTTGACTCTAGCTCGCTACCCGAACTACTGTCACTTTTATTGTGTATTGTTATAAATAGATCTGTAATTCATGCAAAAATGCATTAATTTTCAATATATATATATATATATATATATATATATATATATATATATAAACAGAGCTTACTTCAAAAGATTTAGATACCTAGGTCTACATAAATATACATTAGCAAAACGACAAKAATTGCAAGAGGGAACGAATAATCACAGAAACTATTTGCAATTAAATATCAATTCTGTGTGCATAAAGTCGAGTATCGCGTACCTTTTGGGCTATTTTGAACCATACTCGTATGTCCACGGACGCCGCTGTGAAATTCGACATTGCTACACAAATATATTTATGCCACAAAATATGTATTATATTGCGAATTTGCACACACGAATAAACCAACGCGTTTTTGTGCTGGGAGAAGCTAAACGTCTGGTGAATTAGGTAGTGTTTAAAGCGAACGAAATTCATTAAGGCGCTCTATAAGAAAGCATAGTGACGGCGTTATTAGAAATTTAAAAAAAATATATTTGCCATTCAAGCAGCAGCATAGTATCTTAATATAATAAAGGTGAGGTACGAAAGATATTAAAAAAAAACAAGAATTTTTACTTATTTTGGAAATTCACCCCCCTCAACCCTCTGCACAGCGCGCTTTTTTCACGACTAAGACAGTGGTTTTCCTTTTTCGATGAGGAATTATTTGAAGGCAGTCGTAGCTTTTAGCAATAAACTGCAATGGAAAATCATTTCTGGAAAGCTTGTTATACCTGGCAAGGTCTACTATTAGGCAAGCTACTATATATAGTCGTATCATTCGGGCTAATTACAAGAAGCCGTAGGTATAGCACCTTAATAAATGTTTTTAAAGGTACTAACCAAATCCGTTGTATTCGTGGATACATTTTACATACAATTTATGCACACTTTACCAAAGAACATGTTTTTTTTTATTCTCTGATTAAAATATTGACGCGGGTCGACATTAGTACACTTTTGTTCTTGACTGTTTAAAAAAAGATAGTGAAGAGATAGTATATTACTGCTCGATAATAAAGAAAGATTTTTAACACAATATTGATGTGCTTTATAAAAGTAAAAGAGTTAGCAGTATTTGCGATAGTGGTAGCTATTTTCTATTAATAGTAAAATATCGGTATAATCAGACAGATTTGCAACACCATACTGTAGCGGAAATAGAAATCGCCGTTATTAATAAAATATGTGCCAATATAAGGTGCGAAATGGATAAAATACCATCTGTATTTTAAGTGACAGGACCGTAGATATAAAAGGCCCCAAGAAACACATACCAGATGTATATTGTACTGGATAATTGGTTTGCTTACATTTAATGAGGGGACTGCTGAAGATCCTGTAGCTATAACGAGCATTTGTGAAGATGCCCTAAACTAGAGCTCAAGAACAAACTTCGATAAGTAAATTGTGCAATTTTGTAAAAAGATTAATTTATTTTATCATGATTTGCGTGCAGAATTGTATAATAAAACGTTTAATGAACTACATGCGTAGTTGTTAGTTTAATTTTTCTTTCATAGGTTAGTGAGGATTTTTAATATACTTTCGAACGTGTTTGTCAATATGAAAACTGAAATAGGATTAATTAGACAGATTTCCTAATTATTGTATTTTGATCTATCGCGTCCCTCCCTGAGCTGCACTAGTGGACGAAGGAAATAGTAGAGATGGACGATGCTTCCACGCGAACACGGCAGCAGTCGCGTCTCCCAGAAAAATGTAATCTTTTACATTTAATTTTATACTACCTTTATCGGCAAATCAAAAAATATGAATTTGCCACGAATGGCACCTAAAAGGACACGGCTAACTTTTAATAAGAATATATTTTTTTGAGTTAGGCCTTAGTTTTCGCGATAATGCGAGGTAAACTGAAAATTAGGGAATTTTGAATTAATTGTAGACGGCGTTAAAACCGAAAAACTGCCCTTTTATTATTTTTCGACCGTAAGAGGCAATGTATTTTGCAAGTAAAAAATTTATTTAAAAATATTCGGCACAGAAAATGTTTCAAATTAAATACCCGTAGAAAGTATACATTTCGTTTTTTAACAATGCACCGTTAGTTACATTTTTAACGATATTGACTTTCGGCTCGGTCTAATTTTTATAATTCTGGATTTATAATTATCAATATATTAGCTTACATATGTGTAAGTTTCAGCTTGTAATCCCGAGTCCCCCACACAAGTCAAAATCTGTCCGATCGGGCACTCTACTATTGACCCTTCGCTACATAAAATATTATTTTGTTAAGCATTTGGGGTTCTGCAGTCAGCTGCTGTAGAAATGCAGTGGTGGGATTGTGACTACCGCCCACACTCCGTTCGCATGCTGTCTGGGCGGGAGCGACATACAGTACAAAACATTTGGGATACAATATCGCGCGCTTTGGACATTCTTTCGCCCTCTTGAGTGAAGATCATACACTACGGTTTTGTGGCAATGCGGTGCATTTACATTGGGTATCTTTCTTAATTTATCTATGGTAGTACTTAGCTTCAGCCTAAGAGTGAATTAGTAAAATTATTAGTAGATGAATTTGAAATATTTATGTACAGCATTGAACTTTGAAAATGAAACGATCTAGGAGCCGAACAAATATTGCTCTGCCTCGTAATGCACTGATCTCTAAATAACTGGATGTCGCATAAGTCATTGAAAACTGTGATAAGTAGCCACCATGCCGCTGGTACTCGTACCTACTATCAATTTAACGGCGCGTTCAAATTTTAGGTTAGATCCTTAACTATATAATATGGTTATGAGTAAACGTAACATCCAGTTTGTACGGTACATGTTTCTTACTCAAACATTACAACGATCATCTTTTGGAAATCTGCAGACAGATGATGAGTTCACGATTTTAACCGTCAATCATTAACATTATATTTAGGTATTTACCGCAGAAGCGAACCTTTGTCAAAATTTTAGTACAAGGACCAGCGGCTAGGCGCTAAAGTGGCGTAAAACTATCACAAATAATTTACATGCTTTTTGGTATGTAAGCGACATCCAGTTATTTAGAGATCAGTATCGTAATGGCCCATCCTGTGATGAAGAACATTACCTAATTTTGTAAGTTTTTCCACGAACTCAGAAAATCGTTCCCCCTCGGTCTATGATGGTATAAAAACTCATTGTGCACTTAGAAATTTAAAAAAATGATTTTCCAAAATTATATGACATGCTGGTAATATTTAATAGATAAAGAATTAATAAGTCATCTAACATTTATTGTAAATTCTAATTTAATAAATTACAAACATTTTAGAAAGGCTTTTTTGATTTCTGTTTATGAAGCTAGCAATGTTGCCTGATTTTCAGTTCCTTTAAAGATTAAACTGAAAATCTTTAAGGGTGAACACATTAACAGTTGATAAGGCCTCGGATATATAAGGTACCGGTCCAGTCAGTTTATAGGTCAGGTCTGACCATCCCTCAAGTCTAGTCGTCAGTTTATCTGTCAGATTGGACTAAGCCGCAAATCGTAGAAGAAAGCCGTGGTGGAATTTTGACGCATTCAGGGAGCCCACTTACCAAAGAGTGAACGTTACCTGTTACCCCAACATCCGAAACCTTACCCCTCATAATCCTGAGTTCTAAAAACATCATCGTCCCTTCCATAAAATCCAACCACTACAATTTTAAACAAGTTCTTTTACTAACATTGTTTTTGTTTCTCTAAAGAGGGCAACTTATATGCTACCTAGTTCTCCACTGCAAAAAGAGAATAAGCAGTGTGCCAAACAAATATGTCTGTGTAGGAAAGAATTTTAAATTAATAAAATTCGAAACTATAATCAGTTTATAAATTGTTTACCGTGCAATTAGCCTTAAAAAGTTATATGAATCAAAAAGTACTCTGTAAATGAGTGATTTTACTAAATAAAACATCGCTCTTTCCGCCATCTAGGAGGCTACGCCCTAACTTTATACCACGCGAAATTTTAAATATCCTTGATCGTCTCCGTGAATAAACCGCGCGAAATACCTTTGCCAAATTTTGCAAAATAAACGTTGCACAACGCGTCGTCCTGGTGACAGGTGTAAATCATCCTAAATAATAGCACACGAGGCCTTTTATTTTAGTTGACAGTGTGACACAGACGCCCTACACGCTTCTACGTCTATTGATTTTTGGTTTAGCGAAGCGCTTTGTACAGTGTGTACTTGTGTAGTCGATATAGTCACCGACAACCGGTACAGTGATGATGTGACGTTTGAACAAGGAGCTAGTGATTTTATAGGTTTTCGAAACGTTACAGGTGAGATGAGTGTCTAATTAGAGCGTCGCAGATATTTGACGATCACTAACACCAGCTTTTATAATATTAGATCAACAATATTATTCTAATACCTTTAATAGTTGTTTTTTTTCATCAAGTGAACTTATGTGTTTATCTTAAATGTTTGGTGTCTTCAATTTTCAACAAGAAGTGAATCAGTGTAATAGGTATTTTACGTTTCGGTCATTTTCAGCATTTTGTAAGTAAAGGTAATATATAAATTGCGCAATGTTTGACAAAATTTAAGCTTCAAATACGCCAAGAAATCCCTAAAAATATCGTGTATATTTACCTAGCTAGTTGATCTTTTTATCTCGTCGCTAGCATGAGCCACAACAAATAATAAGTGTCACTGTATATTAAGAGAGGTAAACAAACTACACACTCCAGGAACGTGTGACTTTTATTGAATTTTTACGCGTTAGTTAATTTTAATTGCTTTTTGCTGTCCTGCAATTAATTTGATTATTCCGTCTAGTACGGTTTATGCAGATGGCATTGATAGACGTGGGAAACATTTATTAAGTTTCACATCTCTAATGCCCTTTATGATTAGAATGAACCATAACGATACGGTGCTACCCCATTGTGTACATAAAAAGGTGCCAAGTTAGAAATGGACATAAGTAGATGGATAAAATTTTCGCAAGAATTTCACCAAAAGATACACAGGGTGAGTTTTTTCGATGTTTAGAATGGGAATCTCGAAAACTAGCGGAGATGGAGGGAAGGTTAAATGAGGAATGTTTTTTGAGCCTAATTTAATGCACCTAGTTCATAGCTTTTATGGATACTAAATATTTTTGCAGGCGGGCAAGAACCGATATACATGTCTATGCTATGCTGTTGACACCACAACCAACAACAGAGAGATCTGTTTCGCTGTTGTTACAGATCATCAATATAGTTTAGGTCTAGTGCAGACAGCATGGCATAATGTATGTCAGTTCTTGCCGTGGGGCCTGCTGTCAAGTTCACGTATGCAGATGCATGCCAACTTAACAGAATACAGGTTACTTCCATTAGGAAGTAAGTAGGTACTCATTAAGGCATCGTGTCACTTCATTGCTGACAGATGGCATTGCTGTATATTTTTCTACTAGCATTATACCAAGCCTTTGGTATATAAGCAAAACCAGTTTTATACCATGCTGTCTATAGATACTAGACCTAAACTACACTGACGAGGTGTAACAACAGCGAAACAGATCTGCTGTCTGTAGTTGGTTGCGGTGTAGACAGTATAGCAGAGACATGTATTTTAAATTGAATTTGTAGAAAATGATGTCCGCAATCAAATGTTGTCATTTAGTTTTGCTTGTAAGCTGTGAGTTTTGAAATATGACATAAACGTACCTATCTTTTTTAAGTGCAAACCATATCTTCAAAAATCGACTACTTTTTAAGTTATATCTCCACGATTTAAAACAAAACATATGTAACGTATGGCAATTAAAATTAAAATTAAAGAGACCTACAATTTCATATATAACTTAAGGTTGTACCTAAAAAAATAGCGAAAATACGAGCCTGGGGAGTTTTAAGTGGCGGACCTACAAGGCTTATACTTTGACATTTAGTGTTTTTTTAATGAATTATTCAAACTTGGAAAAGCACGATATTGTCGAGTGTTATAATTCTTCCAGTCTTGTAAGGTTATATTACGACAGCAAAAAAGGGATTACATACCACTTCAGGTCTCTTTAGAAAATGCCTACAAACGGCTCATAAATGCAGGGTACAGGCTATTGCTTCAGGACGATATTCAGTCCATTTGGCCCTAGCAATTTATTTTTATATACATAAAAATGTTATCGTGTGTAGAATCCAGTAATTATAATAATTGTCCATATTTTAAGATAAATTTATTAAAAACTGAAAATAGTCTGTTTTTTTTTACTTCAAATTCCTTTACTTATTCATTTACGGGTTTCGAGGTTCGATCTTACCTCATCTGTAGAGCAGGCTACAAAATTAAAACATATATACATGCGAAAAAACACCTATTAATGGAACTCACAATAATTATGTCATTTTGTCATTGTTACATCGACAATTTTTTCATTGCCACCTGAACCCTAAACTTTCAAAAAAGATTATTTATTAACGATGTTGGTTCCAAATTTATTTGGGAATACACTACATTTCATTAGCGCATTTGTATGATCCAATTATTTCCAAAATTTTTAATGAGTTTAGTAAGTGGCCCTCTTGTTGAGTATGTATTAATGTCGAAATAATAAGAATTATATTCAACAAAAGGGCCACTCATTAAACCCATTAGAAATTTTGGAAATAATTGGATCATACAGTTGGCAATGTAAAAATGACAAAATGACAATAATTATTTAAGATTCCTTAATTTGTGATTTTTCGTATGTATGTGTCCCAAAAGTGATGGTCCAAACTGAAGCATGTGGTAGAGTGGGTCATTTCCGGTCGAAATAACTACATGTCATTATCCAATTGTTTACTGTTTGAAAGTTATGGATATTTTTATAAATTATAAATCATTACCCTGACACACTAATAATTCAAGTCTGCCATGAAAACTCAGGATAATCTTTGTAATTTGTTACGTGATTAGTAACACGGGGGGTATAGTAAGTGTTCAACTATATATGTTTTTAGGTCCATTTCTCCTGCAACAAAAATTTAAGCGTATTTATCTTTTGAAAAAGTACATGAACCAAATCTGTCCCATTAGTTTAAAAACGTTTTATGCTAATTTAAATAAGACTGCACTCATTGCTATATCTGTTATAGTACTTGCATAAGAGGTCAAAATGTTGCATTATGTAGGTGTACATACATACCTACATATAATCGAAAATATTTTGAGTTTAATATAAACAAAGCAGCCTAAATTTCAGCCAGTGGTGTAATTGTTACAGATGATTCTGCGTGGCGATACGACCTCGAACGAAGATGGCGACCAAGCTGTAGAGAGAGCGAGCAGGTCACAAAGATTTGGTATCTACGGTAAGAATGTGTGAGGAATCCGCATGTTTGGTACCCCCGCTGGAGCAGACAAAGAATGGGCAGTCCGAATCCAGGCGTACGTCGAATTAAAAATTGCGTGCATGCAAGAACGCTTTTAGTGGGATAGCACACCCTCTCACCCTGTTCGCACGGGTGGCTTTCAGCTTTTAATGTTCTTTTTTGCTAGCCGTGACGTAAAGTGCGGATTTATCTGTTACCCAAACCTGAATGGCGTGACACGTATAAAATTTCCTCCGCATGCGTCATTAATATCAAAATAGTCGTAAATGACCCGAATGTGCTAGCTATTTCATAGGTGTGTTTCGCCTTGAGCAATATGTAATTCAGTAAAATATATCTTTGAAATTGTAATACCCAAACTGAATTTTTTTAGTGCATAGAATACATTCGAGGAAATAAAGAAAAAAGGGACTCACAAATTTTAGTTTTTTTTTTAATATAATCTTGGTATCATGAACTTTGGATATCGCTTCAACAATAATTAAATAGGTACAACCTACCCTTAAACAATATGCTTTAAGATAGGGGTCAGTTTGTCTTCAAAACGTGTATGTTTCTTTTATCCTTTAGTCACCGAATGGAGCGAGTAAAATACTTTTCTTACGCATCCATATTATGTGACTTTTGTTTTTTCTTCAAACGGTTAGCACGAGATCCTCAAAAATAGCAGTTCTTTTAGTCCGTTACCATCACTAGTATTTTACATCCAACCCCATTTGAAATCGCTTTTACTAGCCTTACCTCTAACATCGATTATTTTTTCACGTTTCTAAATATCAATTAAAAATTCAATTTCGGCCAATTACGTCATTTTTAAAGAATCAAAACACTAATATAGTGGGAATTTTCACAAGAGCAAATTCTCGCTAGAGTAATTTAAGCTAGGTTTTACATGGCAACAAAAATTAACGTCGGTCATCAAACTCTACTAAAAATGAGTGGAATAAGAAGATTTAATACGTCTTCACGCAATGAATATTGAAACAGTGTTTCTGCTTGTTACGTCTAAAAATAATCTATCGAACCACACGGGAGTGAAAATAAATTAGAAAATAATTCTCCAGAACTTTTATTCTCGAATTTATTCTCACTCTCTTGTGATATTATAACTGGAAAAAAACATTTTATTTTCTACATTATACTCCATCAAGTTATCGAGTAACAAGTTGAAGTTCATAAAATCTGACATTGCAGTAACCGAATGACATTATTAAAATTAAAAAACTAATAGGGAGAATGCAAAATATCTAACAGACATAATAAACGCACTAGTTTGGTCAATTAGGAAGATTGGAATGCTGTGGCGAAAATTTTTGGAAAAAAATAGCCCGACATGCTCAAAACGCGAATTAAAGTTTAAAAATGTGACCCGCCAAAGTTACGGAAGCCGATAGGCTTGACGTCGGTAGCGCGCTCGAAACTCCGCCCCCACAAGCACCACCGCGGTGCCAGGAATATGCATACGAAACGCCGCAAGCCGCAAGTGCCGGTTCTATTTTCTTGTTTGGGGCACGCGTGTGTAAATTAAATTATTTTAATTGTATTCGCAAAATAACATACCTTTTATTAAGCACATATTGTTACTCAATATATTTTTACAGACTCATCTTCATTGTTTATTAGTACGTAATCAGTACTCGTTCACAACACCAAACAACAAGCAACTTTAGAAACCAAAGAAAATATAATCTACGGTAATCGTAACCGAAACAAACGCATAAGTATAAATACACTTACCACTACGTCTACCTGCCTATACATTTACTCTGACAATATGAAGTATGTAATGTATAACTGCATTTACTATGACAGCATTAAGTATCTACCTGACTACCTACTTCTTCAATATGGGTCTTTGTGAATTAATTATAGCACATGCTAACACAATAAAACTATCAATTTTTTGAAGCAGTTCTGAATTAACATTGGCATGGGGGCTTAGGATCTTGTAATCCCGAATACGTTTAATGATCCGTTCAATATGAATTCTTACACTAGCTATACGTTTCGTTAAAATAACTTATACATTGAAAACTGATCCATTGTGCTCTACGTGGATTGAATCTTGAATTAATTCTTGTAAAATAACTTCACTAAGTTAAATCCACATTACATATATTTAGATAAAGCTTTTTCTGCTAATATGCCATCGTCAGTACCATATAATAAATTATCGGAAAAAATTATGACATTTTCAAAATTAAAAATCTAAACAAGCAATTTTGACTAAAATGGCAAAAGTTAATTCAAGCCAGCATCAGCAACGTAAAAATTAGCGTTCAAATGAAAAATTTAGAATGGAACAAAATTAAACTATTTGGAAATATTAGATATAAAAAATTTTACATGACCTATAAAATTGGTCAATACCAAATGATTTTTGCAATTTCAGTTGTCGCATTCTAAATTTTTTATTTGAACGCTAATTTTTACGTTGCTGCTGCTGGTTTGAATGAACTTTTTCCATTTTTAGTCAAGATTGCTTGTTTAGATTTTTAATTTTGACAATGTCATAATTTTTTCCGATAATTTTTTATATGGTATTGACGATGGCATATTAGCCGAAAGCGCTTTATCTAAATATACATATGTATTGTGGATTTATGTTGGTAAAGTTATTTTACAAGAATGAAAATAACTCGTGTTTCAAATAATTTTCCATATCTTCCTCTCAAGCTGGAATATACCCAGATATAACTACGCCCTTTACAGTATTTATCTCTTGACTTACGTTAAAATGGTCCTCGCAACAATAAAAAATAGTTTTTTCGGAAACATCGGACAGTAAACGTCGCGCAGCAGCAAACAAAAGTTTCTTCTTGTTTTTTCTTTTTGAATACCGTGACGAATATTTTGTTTGGAGTCGAATAAGCAGTGCTTTGGCCTTTTGGAACAAAACACCACTTTCGCAAAGGCATGTTGAGTAACCCGAGAGCGCGATGCAAGCCGTGGCGGCGACGGTAATGCATGAGCTAAAGCGCGCTACTGACGTCAGACCGCTAGACTCACTACGAGGTAACGTTTCTAGCCTCTCTCCGATCGACAAATTTCAAATGCACATAACTAGCCGTAGGATTTTATTTTGAATTTTTCGTTTGCACCACGCGGTTTGGTTTCTGACGTACTTAATACATATGCTAAAACTAAAATAAGTGAAATCTTCCCATTGAGGGAAAATGTTTTACCGTGCCGAATGTATTAGTTAAAGTAGTAAACCAGATATTGTCCATAAAAGCAGCTTCTTCCACTAGTGGTAACAATTTTTCGGAACTCTATCTTTTAAATATTGTCGTGATAACCTTCCGCAACTCGCATCTTTTATTTCACTTTTCACAAACCCGCCTTCTCCTATGGTGCGTATAAAATGATGTATATCCAAGTTTGGTCCCGAAAACTAAAGTTTGCTTTTAGCTCTTTAAATATCAGTAAAAATTTATTTTTTTTCACAGTAATATCAGGTTTTTCATAAAAAAAAACAGGTTGCAACGTTTTTGAAGTTTAAAAGAGTTCATTGTCACTGGCGAATTGGCCCTGTGCAGTTCACAGATTTGTTGTATAATTTTAACCTGATTGGAAATTGGCAAGTCAACAGTTTTTGTCTTATTTTTCTCGTGCACTTAAAAGATAGGGTGGCGCTTTTTGCTATCCATTTCCAGACAGTTTTTGTTTTTTGGGAAACGTTGAGTGCCTTTTAGTACTACACACGTTTTCTTTTCCATCTTTTATAATTGCTATAACTTTCATTGTCCAGTCACGACCTTTTCCGTCCAACACTTCACTTTTACACACTGCTAAACAACAACGTGATGTTTTCATTCAAGCGTCAAAACAAGACTAAAACCCTCTAAACAGTTTCACTGGTTTGCAGATACATAATAAATATGAGTTCACTTAAATGCAATTTCCTCAAATTTACAGGATTATTGAGAGATTTGTGTATGTATTTCTTCGAATCAGTTTTTACATTATATATAGAGATATAGGTACATGATATTGCCTATAATTTGCCACAAAAGGTAATTGAAATTAAATACTTACAGACGACGTAATGATACAAATAAGTAGTGCAAACAGTGTAACAAAAAGTACAAACAACATTACGTGAAGTCCTGACATATGACATATATGACGAGCAGTTTGAACAAAACATCACTGCAATAATTCTTATTTTGAAGAAATTATGTAACTTACTGATAAACTATATACATATATTTATTAAGAATCGATTAAGCGCTTGTTATTTAAATGAATATAAATATTCTTATACGTTTGGCAACAGCTTTGGTAAAAGGAATGTTATAAATATTGTATGCTAGTAATGTTATTGACTAATTATATTTAATTAGTTTACCGAGTTATGACAGAGATAACCCTGACTGTGTTAAAAATGTTCATTTTTGGAGATATATACATTTTTACCATGAATGGCAGTAACGATAAGTGACAAAATAAAAATGTAATTAATAAGCTTTCGCGCAATTATTTACTGGTTGTTAGATTTAATTATATAAATATTGGAATACTAGAAATTTCTTGAGATTCTAACAAAATTGATCGTGTATTTAACCCAGAAGATTTTCTATATAACCTTAATAAATCCATATTTTCTGTCATTTCTGTATGATTTCAAATTATTTTATTCTTCTTACACAAAAATAGTTGAAGCTTTGTACAATTGGGGAACTCACAGTTGTGCTTGAATTCCCGAGAAACTTCGGACTTATGATGATTTTAACGAATCGAGTATAACAACAGCGTGTTAAAATTGTTAAGATGAATAAATAAGAGTGAGGTTTTAAAAATAATCAAGCTGATAAGAAACGACATTATATTTTATTTTTAAATGCCATTCTGAATTCCCTTTCAAAATAGGCAATACTCCACGATTTGGATATCAGCAAAATAATCTAATACAGTACTAATAAGCAGCTTGAATAAAAAAACAGCATCAATATATTATTTATTATTATTATATTATTTCTATTAGTAATAAGACGCATTACTTTCAGAATGGAATATTCTATTTTAGAACATAACCTTGCACAATGATGCAGCGTTCCCACTATGGTGGCCTAGCGTTATTATATGCAAGACCACAGTATTGCTTATATGTGATGTCAACCTCTTACCTCTTTTAGTGTGACTTGCTGACGAGAGAATAATATTTTGCATTGATTGTCTTGCAGAGCTCGCAGGCAGTCCACGTAAATATTTTTTCAGCATTGGTACAATTGTCATAACTTTTTCTGCAGACAAAGTTTTCATCCTGTTCTTTGGTAATGAAGATTCGGTATGGCACTATTCTTTGCCTTGCGTTTCATCGATGGTCAAAATGTCATGAGGTTCTTGATGAAAACTATTCAAAATTCGATAATACTCTTGAATGCTATATTCTATTGGTGTGCCCTGGTTTATACATGTCATTATGCTTATGTAACTTCATAGCTCTAATATTTTTCTTTCCATACCATKTGCTACMACGTCCTCTATAATCTATTCGAGTTTAATATTCTTATTTACGATAATGATGTTCTTAATAACCTCAGTGTTATCCGCAATATATGCAATAATCGGATGTTGATAGTGGTTCTCGATTTCGTCAGTATTTCTTAGTCCATTCCCAAATACGAGGGTTATGCCATAATTCCTGCACATATCAAGCTGGCGCTGGACTGGCGATAGTGAAAAAACAAGTGCTGTCAAAATATAAAAGTCTATCATTGGGACACCACTTAGCTATATAGTGCTATATAGAGCTATATAGTGCGGGTAGTTCAGTCAGTCTATGTGTAAAAAATTCTTCAATCGGGGTAGTTTAATGTTTGATGCAATGGAACGCGTCACTGTAGCGGATTAATGTGCGAATATCAAAATTAAAACGCTGCGCCAAAATTCACGGTGTGTTACAAGAAGCTTGCCAGGAGTCGTGCGTGGATAGTTAAGAGTAAGTATAGAATAAGCATTCCAGAGCTTTGGACTATGTTAAGGATGACCACAGAAGTTGGAGACCTCATACTGCTACCGACAATACTTTTACTGCTATTGTGGCTACAATAATTAGTCAGGGAGCTACGCTCCAAAAAGATGCATTTTAAAACAGGGGGGGGGGTGCACTCGATCTTATACTTTTACAAAAATATGAAAACTATGACAAATTGTCTCACCGATCCGAATCCAAAGGGCGCAATTAAATTCGCGATTGCAAACAAGCTGAAAAAAATATTTTCAGAAAAAAAACGTGATTCTTAAAAAATAACGGATTTTCTGTTTTCACTGCCGTATTATGCGTATTTCTTGCCGCATTTTAAAAATTTCTACGCCAAACGAAAGCTTGAGTCTTCCAGAATGCAACGCCGGCGAGTAAATTCCAAAAAGTGTATTAATAATTGTTGTATAAATTATTTACTGACGCAAGGCAAGAAATGTGACGTGAAATTTTGAGACGCTAGGTACCTATCAGAGTTAGATACGGACATCTGTGGTTCGAAATGTACTCGCTATGCCAACCGCCGCGCAACTGTCCATTGCTAATGAAAGCGCTGTTACATAAGTCCATCTCTCTCCAACAAACGGAACGCGCTTATGCACTTAAATGATCAACATTTTTTAGGGAAAAAAATTCAAGAAAGTTACTGTTTAATAGAAAAGCTAATAAACCAATACAAATGTWTTTATTACTGTGTATTRTATAAACACGAACATTTTTCCTTACATAACATTAATATATAGGCTAAAAAATAAATAGGCATTTTATACACTGTTTTTCACAGTAACAGACTACAACAATAAATGCCTGCCTTCCTACAGGAAATTTCCAACACATTTTTTTAATTTACATTTACAAAATACAGTGTTTTCAATAACAGTGGGTCTTGCACTTTTTGTTATAAGTGCGGGAACTAAAGTATTGGCTTGTATATCTGTAGTCCAGCCATAATTGGTTGGTGGCGGGAATTCTGGACAAACAATATTCGTATTTCTCCATACAAGAAGTTGGAAGGCAGCTTTCAAATAGTGTTGGCTGAAAGCGTCTTCTGTGGGAGGCAGGTTTCTAATGTCGGATTTACACATTGGAAGTAGGTGCGCCTTCAAAGCGTTCAAATCGCCAGAAAATGACGGGCGACTGTATAGTAGTTTAAAAAAATATGTTGCGGCATTCTTGAAATTTTCCGTTCGGCGATCTTCAATTAAACCTTTCAAACCATTATTATCGAGGTGCTTTAGACATGTTTTTAAAAAATTTGTTTTCTTCCTTCGGAATATGAAGCTGACGGTGTCGCAGCCTGTTATTGCGTATACACTTAAAAACATACTGCTTACGTATTCTTCATCATCATCATCAATGACAGTAGCGTGTGAATAGGTACGAATAAATCAAATCTTCGTAGCCATATTTCTTGGACATCCAATCTACATTTAAAATATAAACTCAAAACCAAGATATCTGTGTCGGTGGCCTCAATGATGATTCGTTTGTACTTACGTGGGCTTAGAAACTGTATGATTGCAAAATCATCGTATCTGCTTCATTATGGTGACACAATTCTAATTCTGCCAGCTCTTTTGTTAATTCTTTTGATGACACAATAGTGGTACTATTATTCTAAGACATCCCAGCAACAATGATTTTTACATCTTCAGGAATATTTACGTGTGCATGTGTCGCTCTTTCAGAAGGCCTCATAAAACTAAAGGTCAAGAATTCGAAGTCCATGGCAACATCGAAGTTCCGGACTGACAAACGTTCATTTCTAACAACAGGAATGAAGCTCGTCATCTTAGGTATATTTCTGAAAGAGCGACACATGCACACGTAAATATTCCTGAAAATGTAAAAATCATTGTTGTTGGGATGTCCGAAAATAATAGTACCATTATTGGGGTCATCAAAAGAATCGACAAAAGAGCTGGCAGAATTAGAATTGTGTCACCATAATGAAGCAGATAAGACGATTTTGCAATCATACAGTTTCTAAGCACACGTAAGTACAAACGAATGATTATTAAAAAGAAATACGCCTAATACGGTAGTGAAAACAGAAAATCCGTCATTTTTTATGAATCACGATTTTTTTCTGAAAATATTTTTTCAGTTTGTTTGCAATCTCGAATTTAATTACGCCCTCTGGATTCGGATCGGTGAGACAATTTGCCGTAGTTTTCATATTTTTGTAAAAGTATAGGATCGAGTGCACCTCCCTTGAACGATTTTGCGCCTGCTAACTCCCTACTAAATGGAAGAAGACCGCATGGACAAACAAGCAACAGACAAATACAAAAAGACAAATGTATTTGTCTTCTTTGTAGAAAATTTAAAAGCATGATTCCAAAAGTGTAGACGAGATATGAAAGACAGCGGCGTAATCCTCTTGTGCGATAACGCTTGATCGCATAAAGCAGTGTCAGTCAAAGGAGTTTGCGCGAAGAACTGCTGTGAAATTGACATGAGTCCTCCAGATTTCGTTCTGTTTCTCCAGTGGAAAGGAGAATTTCGTGGAGTCCGATATATTGATATGGAAGAATAAAACTCTTGCAACAGTATATATACCTTACAACTGCTGAAACATCTTGACAATAATGGCGTATTTAACGACATTGCATTACTGCCGAAGCGATGGCAACGTGTTTTGGATATGCAAGGGGATTATATTGAACGACTTTATTGCAATTTAAAAAAATACACGTTTCATTTGCGAACTGTGTTTTTGTGTGTAGGAATTTTGATATGACCCTCGTATGCGATGTTGTTAAGGGTTCATTAACAAAACAAACGCGGTAACTACTCCTTGAATAACATGAACATGAACTGCTTCGTCACTCATAGTAACACTGATTATTGAACTTCTTTTGTTTCTGCAAACGCAGGAAATCTATCTTTTATATTTATGTGTAATATTAAGTATGCAATAATGACCCTACTACTACATAATATATAATTCAGAAACACACCACAGGTCACCCTGCTAAACTTTTATAGTTGTCACAGCTACTAGCAATCAATGCTCTACATGTTTATTAGATTCAAATTTTTTAGGTTTACTAAAGAATGAAAAAATTATCGGTTTCGAACTGAGAGCAGTAATGCTTCAGTTGTCAAAACACCTTTTTGACGGTTTATATACACTGTAATAACAATAATCGTGAAGGGGTTAACATTGACCAAACTGGTAGGCAGCTTAATAGCAGAACCGCTCAGCACCGCTGGGATGTTAGAAATTTAACCAGTAATAATTCTGCGTTAGCTGAAAATGCTATTTAATTCGATCACTAGCAATCGATAAAAAAGCCTTTTTCACCAAATTATTCACATTTCTATTTTTCCAACTCTATAAATAAAAGAACAGATATAACAGTTTTAAGTAATATTTACACGTATATTTTGTCACTGGATCCCTAGTAGACGAAGTTCTTAGCTTACATTGGTTTCTTTTATGTTGATGTTGCCTTTTGCAGGCCACTAAATTTTTTACTTTGAATGTAATTTTTGTCGTCTATTTGTCTTTGCTTTATTTATGAACATATGAGAGATCTTTCGTGAATATTCAGTTAATTTTAACCACACATTTTCTTTTAATATGTTTCAAGTGTACCGTCTTATAACTTAATACCTATAGGTAATGTTCATTTGTGACACTAAAGTTTATTCCGAAAGTTCGGCAGTCTACAAACAGCCCACTTGTTGACTTTTATTTAGATTGTAATACCCGATAGTTTATTCTGTGATAAAACAAAGTGCAATAAAAACAGTTATCTGCAAGAAATGAATGAGTTTATTGCAGGTATTGGGTGCTCCAAATTTATTTAGCGGGAAGCAAGCAGCAGGTCGCCTACCGGGGTGCAACCTCAGAATTCATAAATTGTATTGTTGGTGTTCCACAGGCTTCTCTGTTGGGGCCCTTGATGTTTTATTTTTACACTGCTACGTTCCCAACAATCTTTCTTTCATCCAAACATTATTCCTATGCGGATAACACTCAAATTTATTTGTCTTTTGATCCTGATGATAGCTGCCAGGCTATTTGCTGCCCTTAATTATGACTTATATAGTTCACTAGTACATTCAAAAGGCATTGCTTACAATTAAATCTTGGAATGTCGCTTGCAATACTGTTTTGTAAGAGATCGGATCGTAAAAAGTTCTTGGAAACCTATGGAGATAAGCTTTTGGTTAGTGATACGATAGTACCGTTTAAAGATAACGTAAAAAGTTTGGGCCCAACAATACAACAGTCTGAAAACTCATCACAGGCACGTTTTGAAAGCGGCGGCTGGTTGACGCTTTGATATTTTTACAGGCAAATTACTGTGATGTGTACGGAACTTTTTAAGTGCTGCAGTTTGCAACAGGTTGCAAAAGCTTCATAATTCTTGCTTACAATTTACATATGAAAGTTGCAAGTACAATCTGGCTGTTACTTCTATCAAATCACAAAATACAAAACACCACCGTATCTTTATATAAGTAGTTTGTTCAATCGGATGTTCACAATATCAATGTAAAATCAAATGGAACGCTCACACCATGAATTCATCTCATCGTTTGTAATTATTCATGCGGTCATCATATTCATACTTACATGATCACTAATATTATAAATAAACTTCCTTATGATATTAAAATATTGTAAATAATCAGAAAATTCCAAAGAGATCCCGGAGTTATCTACGTTTACTTCTATAGGATTTCTTTTCTCAGCTTCTTTCTTTTTCTTGACTACTTTTATTCTCTCTCTTTTTATTGAATTTGGTCGCATCTATTCTTATTCAATAATACACTGTTTTATTAAGATTACTTATTTTTTCCTGGTTAGGTGGAAGAACAGGGGGTAGTTGCACTATCAAAGTTGAACCTCTCCAGAGCCAGAACCCACAGTTAAACTGAAAGAAAAATAAAGACTTTTATTATTATTAAAGACGTTTGCGATATGTAAAATATTAGATCTCTCTGCCCTTGCTACAGAATAGGTTTCATTAATAGATATGTAAGCATCAACTACTCTGTCGGAGTAAAAGGGTTGTTGCGATCTACAGTATTCTCTAAAATCGCCAACCACGAGAATTGTTATTTTTAAGTATCAAGCCGTAACGCTCGCTCCTATACTCTCTATAATGGATTTTCTCGTATAAGAAATGGAATATACGCTTCATCACTCACGCTAATAACGTATAGAATAGAACGTAGGCTTTAGAAGCCATGTACGTTGAATGAACAGGAACTTTATTCAGTTAGATAAAATAAAGTTATGCGTGAATTTCTTTGCGTCAAATTCATAATTAAACTGATGAAGATAAATGAGATTGATCGTACCCCATATCCTTTCACAAACAAGTGTACTAAAAGTGTTGACGTAAATTTGATAAATAATTACAAATAGAAAAATAACTGTACACCAGCGACTTCTCTTTAGGAAGAGGAATACACATGAGAGTTTTCGTCAAAAATTTAGTGCATTGTGCGATTATATGATAAATTTATTTGTAGCTGGATGGGTTGTATATAATGCGGACTAGAATTATCGCCAAAATCAATTCAAACCACTCTTCTACGTGATATCAATATAAAAGCACAAGTGGTGGTGATAAATTACAACGGCATGCAGATATTGTTTCAATTTTTACCGCCTCATAATCCTCCGGAGTGTGAGTATCACGAAAATGCTTCTTGAATACAGGGAACAAACTGTAGTCGCTAGGAATTACATCTGGTAAATAGGGCGGTATTTCGAGAAGTCAGAAGAGCGTGTATTATGAACTGTAGTTATAGAATAGTCTTGATATTGATATTGATAGTCTAGATATAGTCTTGATGTAACATATTCGTTTAAAATTAAAGCAGCATAATGTTGCTATTATAGTATGGACACCTGGCAAAAAGTCTACAGGGATATTTCTTGAGGCATCCTAAAAAGCTGTGGCCATGGTCTTCTCCGCAGATGTATGTACTTAACTTTCGAGGGTTTGTGAACTACCTTTGTCCTTTGTGTCAGCATTCCATGATCTGTTTTTTGGCATAGGATCACATGCATCATTTGTAATAATGAGTCTGACAAATCCAACTGTTACAACGAAAATGGAACACCTTGTACAATGTAGGTACAAAAAAAATCATCAGAAAAAGTTTTAACATTAAAATATTATTTCACATAGAGAAAATGCGAGCGGCTAGAAAATTTTGTTACACCGACAAACGTTTTCTTTTTAAATCGCGTATCCCCTTCCACTGCACTGCCAATGTAGGTGCTTATTTATTAATTATCTCTTCCTGAGTACCTAATTATTCATAATATGCGTAAATTGTTTAATTGTTGGTTTAAAAATACACAAACTATACTGCGTACAAATAAGTGTCACGCTTTGCCGGTGTGGTTAAAATATGATACTGGATAGTTGTATCGATTATTCCACTAATGGCAAAAGGACAAGGTCACAAAGCGCCAAGCGGCCCTCCTCGTGCAAAGGTGCTTTGAACTTGTAATTAGCAACTTGCCTGCCAGTGAGTGGCTTTAGTTATAAATTCAATTTTGTCATTACAAAAGTTAAAGCAAACTATATTATACAGCCTTATACCTATACTGTAACTTTGCTATATATAGGTTATATTCATTATATACAGGATATCTAAAACGAATATTCTCTTCGCAGGTTTTATTTGATCGCGTAAATATGACCATTGCAAGCCGGAATTAAGCAATTGCTTTTTTATGACACTAAATTAAAAATGCAATAACAAAGCTTGCATCTAGTAACCTTTGTGTGTAACTGTGAATTTAACAAGATAATATTTTCTCGGAAAGATTGCTGTCTCTTGAAAAAACTGACAAAAGTTAATAGTCTGACGTTTCGATTACACCTGCAATCTTTGTCAAAGACGAAGAACCTTAAAATTTGCCTAACATAAGTTCAAACAAAATTTTGAAAGTAAATAAACAAATCACCAAGGAAGCGAGACATCATAGAAACAACGTCCCAACCTGATGGAAAAGAACCTAACGACGAAAAAAGAAATACCTACCTACTAGATTATGCATGAACTACTTGATAAAAAATAACTACAAAATAGCTTCCAAATGTCATCTAACTCAATTTCCACAATCCCTATTAAAATTATTAGTATTCCTACAAATTTCTATCGCTTCTTTTATTAGATGTTTGTGATATTTTTCTCTATGTAAAATTTTTGTTTTATTAAAGTCAATCATGTGTTTAGTCAAATATGAGTGTTCACACGATACACTCATAAGTGTATCGTGAGTGTTCAGCTACGGAAGATTTATCTATCTTGTGCAGCCTAGTAGCACGTATATTTTCTTTCAAACGCGTACCTACTTTTCTTTTAGTTTGACCTATCCATGTTTTATACATATTTAATAATACTCACGCCATAAAAGATGTAGTAATGATATACCATAGTATTAATTAATGGGGAATATTGAACATACCCACTCACATTAATGAGAGCCCATTTGAAATAATTATTCCTGAAATACCATGTTTTGCTATTTTTCATTGCATTGCGAAGATTCGAAGTATTTAAGAAATATTTATACCAATATATGACATAACAAAAATAGAAGACATATTACTAGTTAGATGAAACTATTTGTCTAAGTGATAAAACAATATACTGAAGTGAACGAACTATTCTTTATTACAGCAGTTATTGTTGCTTATTTGTAATTTCATAATGTTGATAGACAGAAGCGTAAAATTCTGAACACTTAACGTAATTCTTCGCTTTAATTTATTGTTAGGCTGTAAATTATTGTGGTTAATTGTACCTCTTCGACCGTCTTTATATCGACGGTGCCCTCAATATCAAAATTTATTAACATATGTGATGGAGATAGAAGGTCCGTGGCGTTGAAAATTAAGGATAGTATTTATGTAGAAGTATTTTATTACTATTTTTTATAATTCAGATGACAAGTTGTCAAGATAACATTCCTATTTGTTTTTTACAAACTAGATTATTAAGATGCAGTTCGCGTATCGAAAAACAATTACACTAACAATATGCACACAAAATTAAAAAAACAGCATATCGGGTTTTCCGATTCGTCCAAACATTGCACCCTTTAAGTAAGAATTTAGATGGCAATGCCATCTGTCAGCACTACACTGACATGATGACAAAGCCACCCAGCTGCCATTATGGAATCTACTTCTTAAAGGAAGTGACCTGTAGCCTAACAAATTAGCATGCACCTGCATACTTCAATTTGACAGCACTGATGAGCTATAATAATAGCGAAATAGATCTATCTACAGTTGGTTTATTTTTTTTCATCATTTGTTTTTTCTCCTAAAAGAAATATCCCCCTAACGTCTCAAAAATTCTCCTCAATGGAGAATACTGGTGTATATACTGGATATATTCGTTTGACGTTTATAAAACAGTTTCCGGTCATATGACGTTAACGTACTACATATTTTAACATCTTGTAAATTTTCAATATTGGTACTATAGGAAGCGTGCACGCGCCCGCGTTCAGAGCCCTCTGGTGGATTGAACTGATAAATGTGGGGTATAAATACAAATTAAATCGTATGTAAAGTGACACGGTAAAAACGAGTGTTTATGCGAAATGAACGAAATAATAATCAAATATGGTGTTGGACGTATTTTTTATAACGCCAGACCATCGTACCCCTGATGTAACTACTAATAATAATAGTTTCGAAGATGCACTGTTTGTTAAATATGTCGAAATCATCACATTGAATAGCTTGCAAACAAGCTGGTTTTTGTTTATACTTTGTTTCACACTATTTATTTCGACCGGAGAGTCATTTTCAAGAAACCTTTCTTAATCGTAGTATTATTCGATAAATAGTGTGAAACAAAGGACAAACAAAAACCAGCTTGTTTACGAGCTCTTCAGTATAGTGATTAATAACAATTATTACAAATTTAGTCTTCCATCTTCATTTTATGGCATTTCATTATTAGTCAAGCAACTGCAATATGAATAGATATCTATGCATAAGCGTCAACTATCGCGTCGTACCGAACAAGCGCTAAACCATCCTGAAATTCCAAGCGAAAGTGACAATGTTTTTCGAATAATAAGCTGTAGCCGTCAGACGAACGCCCCACCCTCAATTTTGTTCTTCTGTGCAACCGTCTCTCGCGGGTCAAGTCGTTTTGTACTAGGTATACCTGTATACATACTACAGAATGCATAACCCAGTATCTGTTTACTTTTATCTATTGATAGCATTAATCCAACGTTGTTTTCGTTCAGTTTGCCAAACCTGTCCGGGAAATCGATAGAAGCGTATGCTTTTGCTGCCACACGAATTCTCAGTATTATTAGTCCACAACAGAACAATTTCTGTGAGATTTAGGCATTTTTGAATGTATTACACACTTCCCACACAAAATTAATGCAAATGTAAACCTTTGAAATTCGTGGCTGTTATGCTGTGTATACCTCAATCTTGCGTTATTTCACCATCGGTGGCGCTACTAGTCAACCTGCACGCTCCCTATATTAATTCATACACGTTACGTGTAGAAAACTAAATAACGTATATAGTTATTAGGGTATAATCTAGACTGAACGCAGGTCCCGGCGCATCCACTAATTCTGTGAGAATAACGAGTGTTTCAATTAAAACAAACCGCTCTCAGTAATTCCCGTGGGAAACAAATTTGACTAAAATCCTGAAAGAGGTTGACTTGTGATACTTAATTGTTTTAATTTTTCAGTTAATTTTAAAAATTTAAAATTAAGGGTTGTCGGGTGTAGAGAATTGTTCTGACAACTTCCAATATTACATCACAAGATGTCCCTTACTGTAACAAAATCTACTTGTTCCAGGCCTTTAGTCGAATTTATTTACTATAGGAATTTAGTGGGGATGCTTCGTTTTCATTGAAACATCAGGTATATGTTAATCTTTGAAATTTTGGCACTCTTCTCTTTTGATATTAACACTATACTTTGCTTACCGTTAATCTGTGTTTGTTGTGAAACGAATTTGTATATTATACACTCATGGACAAAAAAATATTGCTTACGCCCTTTTGTATTTTTGCGGGTATCTTTGACTTTTATGTGAATTCTGTAGTTGACTGTCAAACACTGAACTGTTCTATAAATATAGCAATTAATATATTTACAAACTMAAGCTTTTTTTCGCAAACACTTAGATGATGATACATTAAAATGCATATATATGTTGTGCTGTCTGCACCGCAATCAACTGCAGACAGATCTATTCGCTATCATTATAGCTCATCAGTGCAGTTTAGGTTTAGTGCAGACAGCACGGCACAGAACTGGTTTTGCCTATATACCAAAGGCTTGAATTAGGTAGGAGAAATTTTATTGTATAATTTATTTGGAAGAATCAATAACAACAATGTAATATAAGCTAGCTACCATAAAATTGTCTTATTAAGCGTTCTTTTAATCAGATTTTAGATAGTTTCTTGAAGAGTTTGTTTCATTCTTTCCGAACAGCAATTGTCAACTCTACAATTTAGTCTATATTGGATTTACAAAAGAAAAAGTAGTAAAAATAACCAAAAAGCTAGATGTACACTGTTTTTGTTTGTGAGTGTATGATAAAGAAATACATTTAATACATAATTTTACAATGCTACTCAAGTACCTACACTCAACATTAGCCTCCAAGCAAGCTTTGTATTTATTAGCTGTTTTGCCCATCGTCTGCTTCCTGCATGCCAGCATCATTTTCACATGTATATTATCCATTAACAGTTGATCCGTAACCTTTTTCTGATCAGTCGCACTTTACAGTTTCCACTAGCAGTGCGGGTGGGGTTGGAACCTGCGGGGAAGCCCTCGTTGGCTTCCATGAAGATGCGATATCGCAGGCAGCCGTTGGAAGAGCCCAGGTAATGCTGGCTCTCATTCTGGGCCTTGGATTAGGTGCAGAGTGTTCGGAATTCGTCATACTGGGGTTCATCCTGCCCGCTGCTGAGTTGCACTTATGTGTAGACGGACACAGGAAAGGATGGCTAGGTTAGATACTAAGATATCACATGATTTTTTCTGCTTTGCGTTTTATGCGATATTCTAGTCGCTTTTTTAATCTATGCTAAAATCCGTTTTTATAATTACTCAAAGGCGATTCCTTTGTCATATTTAAGGTCCATCAAATACTAAAAGTGCTAACATAAGTAATAACTAAAAGAAATAGATATTCAAAAGCAAAATCGCGTTACAATGATTTCATGATTTTAGGTTTTCACTACCAAAGTAATGTAATCTATGCTTTCTGGAATTTGTAGTATCCATAACCCTGCTGGCACTAACTTTTGGATCCATAGTGTGGGGAATATTAGGAGACCGCATAGGTCGTCGAAGGGCAGTATTGAGTGCTCTATCTGTAGCAGCCCTTTTCTCTGCAGTTGCCACTTTTATGCCAACATATGGAACGTTTATGACAGCCAGGTAATTCATTAGTGTTAAAGCGAATATACGACATTTTCTGCTTTTGTTTGCATCATATGTAATGCACCACATTTGAAATTTTACCGGCCATTGGTATGTGGAGTTACGTATACTTAACTGTTCTTATTTTCTAAGCCATTTTATGATATGCCTTTTTAGTCGAGTAAAATAATAGAGAAGGGGACTTAAATTAGTTATATTTATTAATTTATTAGTAAAGTAAAAGTAAAAAAAAATATTGCTATACTATTATAACAATAATACATTGTTGAAGCACACGTCAAAAAAGTTGGTATAAAGACAAATCAGAAACAGATACAACGTACTTACAAACATGTAATATTAAGAATTTAAGTATTCAGATATCGAATAAAAGCAGTGTTCGAGTAGGTAAATAAATATACAGGCAATGTCATGAGAAAATTATTCCTGAAAGTATTTCTACACGACTCTGGGTTTGACGTAGATCAGTCGAATGTCTTCTTTGCAATACGAAAACTCTACTCAAATCTTTAGCTTTTCCCAGAGAATAATGTGGTAGCTCAAGTCACTCCATGCTAGGGTAAAATATACATGGCGTAAAGCATAACATCCAATGTTAATTTTTAATTTAAGTATTGTGTAATACGCTTGATTTAGTTTTTTACAAACATGGTCGGTATGATGATACCAAATAAGTCTCGAGTCAACAAAGCACCCTAAGGGCCGGTTGCACAAACGCGGATCTAAATTAATCCGAGTTTAATCCACGGTCGTTGCCTAGCAACGTCATGAATTCGGATTAAACTCGGATTAACTTTGATCCGCGTTTGTGCAACCGGGCCTAAGAATTTTGTGTGCGTTATCGGTAGGGTCCCACCAAAGTATAGCTTAACGGTTTTATCTCGACTGAGAATTAGTTTGTTTTAAAACACTAGTTTTCTAATTCCAATGTTGATTGCTGGATCTTACTTTATACACATTATACACATTAAGAAAATCAAGGTGAGCAAACTTCAGCGACCTGTCAGATGGAACAAGCTGCAGAAATTTACTCGTGCTTTGTATCCGTTCATAGAAGTCCTCTAGATTCTGGAACAAAAGCATCATCATTTGATATGGAAAAAGTGTACAGGATTTTCAACCTCAAGTGTTGAAACTGGGTTATTCTCGACTCGGTATATATACACAGGAAGGTCTATTTTAGAAGTGTTGTAGACTGGAGGATCAGACCGACCGTACGTCTCCAGATTTATGGCCTTCCCATAGTTATACATCTATAAGAAAACCATCGGCCCCAGTATAGATCCCTGAGACACTTCCAGATCAACAGGATACAATTTAGACATTTTTTCGTTCACACTAACACACAGCCTACGACCCGCAAAAAGGAAAGGACCCAGTCCGAAACATTCCCTCTTATACCCAGGCAGCTCATTTTGGTTCGGACAAAACTATGTTTGACGGTGTCAAAAGCTTTTGACAGGTCAAAGAATAATGCCGCTACGTACTGCTTTTGATCGAGTTTGCCGTACACATGTTACATAAATTGAAAAGTAACAGTCTCGGTTGATCTGCCTGACCTAAAACCGTGCTGATTGTCTGTAATAAGTAGCCTATGCATATTAAATACTCAGTTATTCTGATATATACAATTCGTTGAAATACGTTTGAGAATATACTCAAGAGCAAGATTGGTCTAAAGTTCTCCTTGGCATCACAGGCGCCCCTCTTATTCGAAACCACTGGATTTTCCACTACACAGTTTTATTATTGTTGATTTTAATTCAGCTTCATTTACAGCACGAAAGAATATACTGTTTTTCACACTACGAGATTCTGTAC
The DNA here is from genome assembly GCA_025024175.1 of Rhyzopertha dominica. NCBI lineage: Eukaryota > Metazoa > Arthropoda > Insecta > Coleoptera > Bostrichidae > Rhyzopertha > Rhyzopertha dominica. Next base: position 22,251,105 of record QCXZ01000064.1, on the reverse strand, counting down.
GTTCAGTGATAGATTCACAGTTTATTCCGTTTGAAAAGTGAGTAAAGTTGATCCTAAATAGGTGTAGAAAAGTACCTACCGAAAATAGCCATCTTAGTATCGTCTGCCTTATTTTTCCGTTTACATTAAGATGTAATGGTGTGTCTTCTTTAGGTTTAATGTTATTATTAACGATCCTCTACATCTGTCTGCATGAGGCATTTAGCATGATATTTTCATGTTTCATTTTGGCTTGTTTAACCGACATTTTCAACATCTTTTCTTTTTGGAATAAAAATGCAGCAGTTTTCCATTTTTACAGATTTAGATATATAAAGATCTTTCAGTTCTGAGCTGATATGTTTGACTTCTTTAGTTATATTATAGACAACCTAGTTTCCTGTATTTTACTGGCTTCAATGGAGTCGCGATATTAAAGTAGTACAGAAAGATATCCAGAAACAAGCTGAAGGCCGCATTGACATCACTATCAGCAAGAACATCACTCCAATCCTTCCTTCTCAACATGGCTTTCCGGAGTTGTAGCGACTCTAATGTTATAGATCTTCTGTATACAGTAGAGAGCAGTCAACCTGCAGAGCCACTAGTTTGCTGGATGATCGTAGTGCATATCAAATCAAACTTCAGTCTTACAATACAACATAAAAGATGTAAACTGTAAATAGTACTTTATTTGACGTTGTTTTAAGGAAAGTTTATGTCGCTGCCGTCACGTCTATACAGGTCTGGAACCAAATTAACAATTGCTAAATCTTAGCAGAACTATCTACGCACTATTGACAGCCACCTGCAAAAGGATAAATTCTTTTCGTTTGTCAATTCCAAGAAAACTCTCGTATTCCTGGCATTATGCACTCTAATGGCATTCAAATCGATTCACCTCAAGCCATTCTGGATGCTTACCGATCTTTGATATTTCCCAGTCAATTACTCTTATACCAATAACGTAATGTTTATCCAATTCAAATTTGTCTGAACTCGACATTCTCTCTACTCTTAGGAAGTGAACTGACTCTTTCATCTCAGCAGTGAGTGAAATTCCGAGCTTTATCGTCAAAAACTTTTTTGCTTCTCCTATGCACATTATTTTCAACTTTATTCTAACTGCTCATATAATTCAATTCATTTTTCTGCATCAGCACGGTTTTGCCAAAAAAGGTCGACAGCTTCAAATATTGTTTGTTTCACTCAGTTTACAGAGAGGTTTGTAGGTAGATCTAATTAACACAGACTTAAAAAAAGCATTTGACACTACCTAACAACACATTCTAAGCTCGAAAAATTTTGCTTTAGCAAATCATTTATTGCCTTATAAAAAACTGCTACTACAAATAATTTAAATTCTATACATTTTTATAGCAAATCCTCAATATTATTTTTTTTGTAAATATACAAAATTATAGATAACGGAAATTTTAGGATTTTGAATGATTTTTGTAATTTTAGTTGTCCTATTTTATATTCTTTTTCGGCTACCACGTTCGAAAGTACAACTTTATTCTACTCATCCGATGCGAGAAAATGTCACTTTACCTGACTGGTCACTCGTCTGGTTGCTCGCCTTGTCTTCGCCTCGGCTCTCAATCTCCAAACTCGTTCGATAAAGTGCCACTTTACTGCCTTGTTACATAAATAGCTATTATTTGATCATTGAAATCATGTGTTGCTGACATGCAGCTACTTTCTATTTGAAGTCAAGAATGCTTTTTTTTTTCAATTTGACAACGTCACTYTTAATTTAAATCTAATACTTAGTAAGGTAGGTAACTAATTTAGTTGTGGTTAGTATAAGAACACAAATTTTCCTWTTGATAAAGTTTACGCAATACGTCGTTGCTTATTGCCACCTGACGCAGGGATAGGTACGGATTTTCTTCGGCTTCTAATAAAATGTTTAACTTTGTGTCGTCGTTTAATTTGGGACGACCAGATCGTCTCAAATCCTTCACAATACTCGTTTCGTGAAATCGTGCAACACATCTACTAACATCAAATTGTGCAATAGGAAGTTTGTTTTGGTGCTCCATGTTAAACAGTTGACAAACTTCCTGATGACTCTAGAGTATAGCGCCATAAGCTAAAATCATTAAAATTWGGATTCGTTCAGTCTCCGTTAGAGGCAACATTTTAATTAACATGCACTTCACAGATATTACAATGATTGCAATGTTGTACCTACTTTTACTTACAACAACTTTGTTTTTTATTCCAATTGCCATAATGGTTGAATTCGTTAGATAACAAGAATTCGAATGACACAAAAATGCATATGGTGTCATTTAAGGAACATCTGATGACCTCATATTTTCTTCATAGTAACAGATTGCCCCGTTTCAGCGTTTTGTTCTAATTTTAGGTTACTTTATTAGTTAATAAGTTCCAAGATATATGGTTACTCTCTAGGTACCATGATTAATCAACCCAAGACAAAAATAGCATTAAATTTACAACGCATGTGTTAAATGCATATTACACGTTAGCTTTCTTTACACTGATTATCTTCAGATTCTGCTCTGGATTCGGGGTCGCAGGGGCCGTACCCTTGGCCTTCAGCTATGTGGCCGAGACGTGCCCTCGAGCTACCCGCACTCGCTACATGGGCCTCCTGCATTCGTATTGGCCGCTGGGTGCCCTCATGACCTCCATGTTGGCACACCTGATCCTCCCCAAAGATGGGGCGGAAGCTGTCATTGACCACAAAGAGCACTGGAGCTCATGGCACAAGTTCCTTATTCTTAACATGCTTCCGACCGTTGCTTGTGTGCTGGGGTTGCTTTGGACATCAGAGTCACCCAGGTATTTGCTGGAGGCTTCAAGGGAGGTCGAAGCCTTGGAAGTGTATCAAAGATTGCACAGGTTGAACAAGGAGAGTACGCGGTATGGACTGACAGAGTTAGAACTGCCTGGAAGGAGTGCATATAGGGAGCCAGCTAGTCCTTCGAGAAATGTTTTTAGCCATGGGCTTGAAGCAGTAAGCATGGACTGCCGTTTTTACCTTTGCTGCTTTGCGTTCTCTTACTACAGGGTTTCTATAAATGATTTATGCATCTAGGAGCTTATGGAAAATATCGAATAAATCAATTTGCCGCCTCACAGGAAAGCGAACACAACTATTGCTTTGACAGGTACCTGTCATCTGTCGATCGCCGACTTATTTGATATATTTGCATATGAAAACGAGCGTAGGAGGGTGTATTTTCAACATGTGCTGTAGTGTTTTTCAAGTTATGCATAGTAATTGTGTGGTTATGACTACAGTAAACTTGTTAAATTGAACGGTGAGCAACTAAAAGGTGTTTTTAGCATGCCGCAATAGTGCAATTCACAGTTAAGAATTAGGATCTACACTAGGTAAGTGGCAGTGACGTTAGCTGCACTGCCGGGTATTTTACGATAAAGTTTCCTAACCTACAAATAGTAAACGGCTCAAATGTGGTGCTGCTGGTTACGACGGACGTAGTTGTGTTGATTGATTGATTGATGTAGCGTAGTTTCGTACAAGCAAGTTGTTGTTATTACTTACCTTTGAAAGGAAAACAGATCCGTAAATTGTTGGAAAATCTGTATATAACCATTAATTTCGCAGCTACAACTTTATCAGCAGCCTTCAGTACAATATATAACAGTTCACAGGATATTGTGCTTATTGTAGCTTGGCAGCAGTTACAAAAAGGCGGCACAAAGAATTCAGAAACCAACGCCGCTTGCGTTGCATGAACCATTTATAGAAACCCGGCATTCAAATAATGTATTGTAGAAATTATCAATCCTTTTTAAGAACAGAATATAATATAATAATCCTTGAAATAAAATTATTATTTGTTTTTGCGACGCATTTTAAATTATACTTAAATATCGTTAGCAGAAAACGCTGCTCTATTAACTAATTAGAGTATCACAAAAAAGAACTAACGTGTTAAACACAAAATATAAATAATGTTTCTAGAATAGTATTGGATTTAAACGTTTGTTGTATAAATCTGATTGTATATAATATAAAAAGACTATTCTATATACAAAATAACCCTAAATTAAATAAGTGTCTATTTAATTCACAACTAAATTTATCATTCATTTTAATGATTATTACTTACATTTTCTACGTAGTTGAATTTCACATAGGAATTGTTTGCCTTGGTTTTGCTGGCAGGTATCCCTTTTCATTGACTCCTAATGGAGCGCAAAATGTATAACAGAAAATCTTTCAATTATAGTGTAGCATGAAAAGTGTTGAAAATATGCAAAAAATTGTAGTATTCTTGAATGTGCGTTTTTATTTATGGAAAAATACATAATATGTCTTCCATTTAAATACTAGAATATATTAAATCTTATTTATTTTCAGTTTCGCGAGGCAATGCAACGAGTGTCTTCTCCTACTCATTTTCGCATAACTATGATACTAGCCGGCTTGCATTTCATCTTGGGATTCGGATACAACGGCATTTCTTCTTTTTCCACCGCGCTGATACGAGAGATGAACGACCAAGAATACTATTCTTCTACCACACAGATCAGTAACTTCAACTTTACAGATAGTCTGTTCAATACAACAATTGAGAACGTTCAGTACAATGAATCGATGTTTAAAAATACGACATTCAGACATCTGAACCTGAATCATGTAAAATTCTTGAATTGCGTTTTTGAAGACGTAGAGTTTACGAATGTGAAATCATCAATTAGTACCTTTGAGAATTGCACAATAAAAAATTGCAGGTGAGTTACCTACCTCTTAAAAAGTAAAAAACAATTCTCGACAATTATTTCATCAAATGAATTGCGAAAGGTACTTGACATATCTAAACCGTTTATTGTATACCGACTAACATAAAAAAGACATCCATTAATTCTAGCTTCCTTTGAAGAAATTTTGGAACACGTGTTTTTGTTAAGATAAGAATCAGTCAGCGGTGTTTGTGTTATTGCTTAGTTTTTCATTAAACAGAACAGGCGAAAATTACACTTTGTGGCTAACTGCAGTAGCATTTCTAAATGATTCTCTGCTTCGTCGGTGTCTAAAGGAGAGAGAGAGGAAGAATAAGTTTTTGTTATCTTTGCAAGTTCGATAAATGGAGAATAGTGAGAGATATTGCTACAAGAACGAACAACAGTCTAAACACGCTACTAGGTTATTGTAGGAGTGGTACCAGAAAGGCCGGACAAGAAGAGCGAAAGCTACAGGGTGTCGGCGAAAAACCTGAGAATGACAAGATCACGTCTTATTTAATAAATTTTGTTTTAAGGGCCTCTTCACTTCTACAAGGAGTTTGGTGCCGACCGTCGTAGTGAACGCACGCAACCGAGCTGTGCTCTATTTGGCTAAAAAGTAAATCACCAAACTAGTTATATATCTAGTGTATATTGCATGGCTTTGAGTGAGCAGACAGGTGACGTTATGATTGTAAATGTTATTGTGTTAAACCGGTATATCTAAACAGACAACACAGCTGAACACCGCCCTATCTACGTCAAGCGCAGCTAGAAGAGCAAAAAAGATAAGAAATAGCAAAATAGTTAACTAATATAATCATTACCCATGTTGCAGATGTAGTATTAATATAGTTTTTTCATGTGTCATCCAAATCAGCATTATACAAAATAAACGCAGCAATGCTAGAGCAAACCTTAAAACCACACTTGTGCTATGAAGTGACGTAAGTAGGCTAAGTAGGTATAAACCGCCTTTACCAAAGCGTAAATATAAAACACACTTCGAAATACATTGGTAGAGAAATCTTAATAGACATGTAACAGAATTTAACTTACACCCCTAAATAGCAGTACAATCAGAATGTTTAAAAATAGGTCAACTGCAGCCTATACTGTTACAGTCCGCTGCAAGTGAGAGGGAACTGAGCATTCATCTATTGTTTATGAGCGTCTGGCCTTTTCTTACCTGAACGGATTGCATCAAAGAAAGATCATCGTCTATTTCCTTTTATCGTTCTTGACTTTGTAGATTTTTTCACTCGTTCAAGCGCGACAGTAAGTCTAAGTAAATAAGTAAAGCACTTGTAGTACTAGTAAAACCCCAGGTATTTAGTAGACCAGAAATATGCAAAATTAGATAAGTTTTGACGCGACTTTCAGAGGATTATTACCTTTACGTCGCATAAAAACGAGAGAAACAATAAATTAAGGAAACAAAAAATATTGTGATTGGCAGTGTGAAAATATCTCACCTAAGTTGCGGTTGTTAAACAGTACCCAGCAGCACAGCGTAGAGAGGGTGGAAACACGGTAATTTACCGAAGGGGCGCCACACGTTTTCTACATAACCGTTAAGCAACCAATATGTCATACAAAATCGGAAAAGATAACTTCTTAACAAATGAAACAAAAATAAAACTCATTGCTCAACTTAAACAATCAATATAATTGTCCACTAAATAAAAAAAAATAGTCGTATAAACTTATAATCCAAACGCAAAGGACGTAACGCATATAAACAAGGTAAGTAATATTAAAATGCATGTCTATGATGCGCCGTCTGCACCATAACCAACTGCAGATAGATCTATTTCGCTATCATTACAGTACATGACCTCGAACATAATAGCTTCGGGGAAGAAGAAATCATAGCGACGAAAGCAAAAATGGTACCCAAGAAAATATTAAAGTGCACATGGAATAGGGGGCATAACACTCCAACTGGACGAAAGCATTGAAGGAGTGGAGAACACTGAGGAATAAATAAATATTATCTACAGACTTTAAGGAGGAGTAAGTAATCACTATGCGATAGTATTATACAAAATCCAGGAACACATGGAAATAAAAGCGCGGCCACACAAAATCGGGACAGCTGTAAAGAATCTACAATAGAAAAAATTAATATAGTCAGAAAAGAAATATCCCGCACTTCAGCTAGAGCTCCAGCAAACTAACGGAATAAACACATTCGAAATCACCGAAAGAAGCGTCGACACCATCACTCGAAAGCAACCTAACAAAACACAGGAATCATAATAATAAATAAAAAGGTCCTTAATCTGAACCAACTTCAAAAAGTAGCTCATACGAGGAAAGACAAGAATGATGCAACGAGCTAAGATAACAACAAACAAAAGTATCTAAGGAAAGCAATCACTGGTTGACTGCACCTTGCAAACATTTCGACTAAGTTCACAGATTTCCGAGAGTCCACTAGTAACGGTGTGTGACCTCTCCAACATAGTGTAAACGGCCGGTTCAGTGCTATATTCAGTCAATCTAACGATCAATCAAGGTACCAATTCATTTCTACTATATAAAATGTGAACGGGATATTGGGATGCGGACCATTTACCGCCGAATAAGAAGCTTTAATTTGTTTTGCCCCTCGCCATTCAACACAACCGACTAGAGTGCTGCAAAGACCGAGCACAGTGGAACCAGAAAAGTCATATTTTGGTCTTTAGCGGGGAATCCAGATTATGTCTGGGTACGCCTGGTGGTCAAATAAGTGTCAGAAGACGATGTGATGAAAGGCATGTGCACTGCACCACTGAAGTAATTGTCTCTTGGCGGCAGATCACTTTTGTTTCTCATTAGGGCAATCTCATAATCTCGCAGCGTTACATCGAGGAAATAGTGGAACCACATGTTTCACTTCAATCCACTTATTCAACATCGCGATACGCGACCACATGAAGCCAAAGTTACTTTGAATAAAACTAAGTTAATTTGTTGTCTGTGCAACCAAGATATCCCGATCAAATCTGTCGTACACGTCTGGGAATATATGGGTAGAAGTAAGATTTACTCCATCCTCTACAGATTTTAGCGGTGCATGATGCTATACAAACAAGTAGCCTGTAATGACGCCCCTTACGAAGAAATTGATAATTTGATTGAGTCGATGACTACACTAAGAAGTCTTTTAGGTTCTAACTGCCCAACTCTCGTATGTTCTTCAATGGTCATCTTACTTTACTCTAATAAACATAACATGTACGCCGATGTTTAGTCAACTACTGGGTGTTCTGATTTCTATGTTAGTCGGTATAGTAACTTGTCAAGTGGACATCCTATTAAATAATGCATTCACCCTTATCTCTAATGATTATTATTTTTTCTAGGTTTATCGACACAGACTTAGAAAACCACCATTTCATCAACTGCAACTTAGCCAACAATACTTTTCTATCGCTCATGTCTGACTGTTCGATAGACTTCGACTATAACATATACTTGGAGTATCTCTTCATTGAAACGAATTGCTGGGGTCTGCCAATGGTGGTGTGCCTCCTAATTATCGGTATTGTCCTTGAGGCAACAAGAAGGCCTCCAGTGATGATAGTTCTCTTATCAATAGCTAGTTTAACTGGAATAGGGATATTTTTCCTAGTCAATATCATGTCAGTACTAATTGTAGAAACTATACTGAAGGTTTTGTTGATGTGTGCAGTCCATGTCGTTACAATGGTTGTGATCGAGGCTTATCCTTGTCATTTGAGGTAAGTGTGTTAACTAACGCAGAAATATTTTGTATTAGTCCAGTAGAATGGCGCATATCGGTATGCAAATGTTGTTAGTGTTGAGCCTTTACTGAAAAATTAAAGTTTTACATTGGCTCTTCACCCTTGCCATTTAGTGGGAATATTTCTTATTTCTCTATATAATCATCAAGGATCATTCTTACACAAAACAAAATTATTTCTGCAATCTGTCAGAGTAAATACAGTTGTGTCTCATATGTTTACTTCAAAACCCAATTATCATGTTCCTATGTATTCTTGACATACACGTTGTAGATCAATAAAGTTGACCCTGAACAATAAACGGGCTCGTTATAGATTTCCATTAATAGAATAATTTGCTTGTTGCAGATGTACTGCACATGGCATCATGCGTGGCATTTTCCACCTAGGCTGCCTCTGTTCTATACCTATCTATAGCGGTCTTCAGCATATGCCCTTGGCTGTAGCTGCTATAATCACCATCCACACGACAGTTAGTGCCGCCATCTTGTCGTCGAGGGTACAGGATAATAGTAAAGTTCTTCTTTAGATGCATTATTAATGCTAATCGTGTATCAATATTCAAGTATATCTGTGATACGTTCACTACCATATTTGGATCGCTGGCAATTTGAGAACTATTAAGGAACGAGTTAAGGAAGTATTGTGCAGCATGAATGTAATATCATGTGTCATTGCTTTTAATAAGGTTTTAAGTGCTGTGAGATATAGGATTATGTAGTTTTAAATCTGGTGGTCGCATAAGTTTTTATCAGTACAAATGAGTTTAGTATTAGTTTGTAAGCTCTGCTGACAAGTCTAAAGTGAAAAATTAATATATTTTCGAAATTATTTCAGTTAATTCAATTAAATTACAACATAGCAATTGGTACTCTTGATTCAATTTTATAATTTGAAATACCAGTAGATCGTTTTAATGTAAGACAAATTCTATTTTTCTTTTAGCTCATCTCTAATCAGTAGTAATAACTGATATTTAACTTTTTTCTTTTAAGTTCAGATGATAGTGTTGATGTTTAGAACATAAGCACGTATTGTTTTGCTTACATAAATGTTTCAATGTCATAAGTTGTTATATATAGTGCAATTGCTTCAGTATGCCAAATGATTGCAAATGCGATCACCAGATTTATTCCCTGTAGATCATTAAATATATTTATACGAACGCCACAAGGAGTATTAAATAAGTGATAGATTGATAAAAGAGTTTGAGTGTGACGCTACTTAGCTGTGGTAATATGTAGATAATATATATGGTGAAAATCTTCAGCATTTAACTATTAGTATTATCAGTTTGTGATGTTAATATATGGTACAATGATTAATAATATGCTGAAGTTATAATCCACACGTACGCACATTTTAATTTCCTGTTGTTTTAATGAGACTATTCGACTATTCCATATGCACTGTTATGTTTTCAGAGCAATAAGTGTATTTATTTCAAGTTACATGGTCAATATTCTAATTCTACTATAATAGTAAGTGTAAAGTGTACTTCCGCAATCCTATTCCAATCAAAAATTTCTATCATAATGCTAAATCACGTACTTGTAGACTATATATTTTTGCAATACATGTTAAAGTGCAAAATTTTGTAACGCTTCTGCATATCAATAATAATACACGCATAGCAAGTCAAATTACTACCACATTCTTTTTCTACTACCTGATGCTACCTGTTTAAGACATATCTCATGTACATGATTAGTGATAGATGTATTATGTAGATATTCTGTTCAAATTTTAAAATAAAATAGACAAAAACCGACTATTGTTTAAAATCAAAGTACCTATACAGGCTTAAAGACACGTCGAACAAAGTCTGGGTTGAAAAAGGTTTTATTAGGTAGTCATTAAAAGTAATGTCAGTGACTGTTATTTTGTAACAAAATTCTAAAACCCTAATACATTCCACGACTTTAAAATCTATTCGAGGCGTGTTATAGTCGTAGACGCAGCTTTTGTGCATCTAGCGATTTTGCTTTCCGAAATTTGGATCAAAATTCAAGATGATCAAAGACCCTATCGTCAAACTATACTATACACCAGTTCCACGATAGACAGAGGGAGATGGCTTTGGAAACGTTCGAGCATATTTTTTGTCAGTCGGTATAATATAAGTGCGGCGATAAGCGTGGGCATACAGTCTGATTTACATAAATAGCCCGTTTAGAAACTAGTAGGTAATTGTGAAATTATACACAGCAGGACATTTGAAGAAACTGCCATTCATTGAGCACTATTAAAGCCGTCTTGCTGGTTTCGCTACACTATACTTTTGTAGTGTGGAAATATGGAGAAACTGCTTTAATGGATTTTCTGACGCACCTAAAGAACGGTCATCCCCTGATCAAATTTACTATGGAGAAAGTGCTAAATGCACAACTGGCTTTTCTTGATGTTCTGGTCACCCCTACGGAAATGGTATATCAGGGCACTCAGTGTATAGGAAATCGACGTATACCGACAGTTGCCGGCAAAAGGCTCTATACACAGCGAGAAACCAAAAACCCATCGTCAATGTAGTGGCATTGTCTTTCTACCGTGGGTGAAGAAAGTAACTGATCGAATGGGGAGAATAATAGACCGTCAGATAGTGACAGATTGAAGTGCCCCATTATCGCGAACAAACCTCGAAGAGGGTTAAGGAGTAAAATGAAAGTAAACCGACTGGCTTGAGAGGCACGAATGAATAAGTACTTGTACATTTTTAGTCGAAAAATTTTATGTGATTTTCTTTTCGATATTTGTTATATTTCCAGAAAATGTACTCAAGCCAATCGGTTCTTCGGACAAGCGACAATGTACGTGTTCATATTTTAGATGGGCTGGTGTGGAAAAATAGGTCTAAATGTAGATTTGTCCTTGCAAGATCGTGCCCTTATTTCAGTCCTTTAGCCACCAGAAACACTCAAGCCCCTTGCTTTTCGAAGTCAGGCTCAATTAATCATTTAGTGAACACGGCTTGTGTGAAAATATGGGCAAGATGTACCTTTTACTTTTGTTAAAAAAATCGCATTTTTCAAGAGAGCAACAAACGTCAAAAACCGCAACAGCCGAAATACAGTTCCATCAGATGCGAGCACTGGGCACATCTCTACAAAATGTCAGAAACCACGAATGAAATGTTCAAAGTGCAAATTTTTGGGACACACCGAGGAGAATTGTAGGCCGCGAAAGAAAAATGACACCAGTGACGTAAAAGTGGTAGATTCGGACATGGTGGAGCAGTGTTATTTCATGAATTGTAAGATACACACGGATACGTAGATTTGGCGGAATCTCAAGTGGAAGGTCTTGTGGTCGACAAGAAATACCGGTCCTAGTAGGTTAAATCTTCGTCAATAAACCTGGCGTGACCTTCGCTGTTAGGGCCAATCAAATACGCTTATTTCTTAATCATTTTGCAGCACTCCCCGAGGTCGACCAACTATCACTTGCCAAACTAACGGTTTGAGCGAAGGACGCCATCGTCATCAGCATCAAGCGGGATTTTCTGCCATTCTTCCAGCAATGCAGGCATCAAATCGTGGGTATTCTTATGTATTCAAACACGAACTCGAGATAAATGCTCTATCGGATTCAAGTCGGGTGAGTGAGACGGCCGATCCAAAACATGAATGTGATAATCTGACAGTCAGCTTTTGACGATGCGAGATGAATGTTTCAGATCGTTGTCCTACTGGAAGATCCACTCACGGCTTAATTTTTCCAACGCATGAGACAGCATCACCGTATCGAGTATTTTACGATACGTAAAAGCCGTCATGATGCCCTCAACATGATGCAACCAACCAACTCCACTGGGACTGAAACTTTGATTGATTGATTAATTGATTGAACCAGCGTATGGTAGGCATTTCTGCCGCTCCTGGATATACCGCCGGACCGGCTACGTCTACGCTGGGTTGAAGGGGTTACATGCTTGTTGCTAGTGGGCTCCCACGTAGCGCATGTTACTGGAGTTTGGGGACTGGAATGGGGTGGTTTTCAGAGCATCCAACTAGCGGATACTTTTTTTATTAGTCTCCGTGTTGGATGGTGGCTTAGTTCGGCTGCATTATTTTTGTTCTTCCTCGGACGAGCTGCTGTCTGAGATTGTATACAGCTTTAGGACTTCCTTATTTATTGTTTTCTTGTCTTTTGCGATTTCTGACCACTGTTCTTCATTTATGTTTGATTTTGCTATGATTTCCTCCACCGTTGTTCTCCATGTGTAGCACAGTCGTCCTACTTTGAGTTTGTTGCTGTCCATTTTCCACGCTTTTTGTAGTATGTGGTCCTTTCTCCTTTGAATATGTCCCCAATATTTCATTACATATGTTTCTATTCTTTTTGTGATTATCTTTCCCTCTAGTAGTTCTGTTGTCCCCGGATTTTCGTTTTTTCTGACAGCTTTAGTCAGTAATTGCACGATGTTTCGTTCTGCGTTTCTCAAGCTTGTTCTGTTAGCTTTGGTAGTAGCGGCACTTTTGACTCCGTATGTCATGATGGGCAGGATTACCGATGTATATATGTTTTTCAAGATGCTCCATTCCGGCTTGTGTTTCTCTACAAATGGTAGTATAGCTCTTGTCACTCTATGCGCGGTTTTTGTCCTCTCCTTGACTGTTTCTCTGCGGTTGAGTTTGCTTGTTATGTAGGTTCCCAGATATTTTATTTTGTTTGTCAGTCTTATGTTTCGGTTCCCTAGTTTATATTCACTACCTGTCTTTAACGTTTTCTCACTAAAGGGGTCTCTTATCATGACAGTGGTTTTGTTGTAGTTTATGGTTAGCCCTTTTTCTGCTAGGTTATCTTCTACATTTTTTAGAAAGTCGGTCAAGTCTTTTTCATTCTCTGTTATTACCACTAGGTCATCTGCATATGCCAGTATAAACTTTTATTTTATTTCCTTGTCTGTTATATTATTTAAATGTGCGGTAGTTTTTTTAATGATGCCATCTAGCACAATTGGGTGTGTTCACTAGTTATAAAATATAAACTTTTATAAGTATTTAATTAATTAAGTGTCTATCTATATCCATAACGCTGCAAAATTTTTTTTTAACCAAAATAAATTGTTTACAACTTCTCAGTGCGTAACGTGGCAACAACACAGTTTTAAGGCAGGCTCAGATTGACTAGGACTGGCTGTGACGTATCACCCGATGTAAACAAGATAGCGTCCGCTACTTTCCGTATTTCGTTTGCGTTATTGGTTATGTTTGAGAGTGTTCTCGTTTGTTTTTTTTATAAATTCAACAATATGTCGTCGGAATGCTTTGTTAAAGCGTCTTCGAACAATTTGCCGGCTGTAGATATGTTTATAGTCACCGAATTTATAAAAAACGACCCACGTTTTAATGCTGCCGAAATCAAAGGCGCTAAAGCAGCAGTATAAGTGATTAATAAAGCTGCTTAATCTGCAATTTAATACATTATGGATCATTGATATTTTAAACGAAATGCATCTTTTTTCTAGTGCAAGTCGTGAGCATCACGGCGATGCAGCTATAGGTTATTTTCAAGTGAAGCGAGAGGGGCCCATATGTATACTGCAGTCCAAGATATGCCCGGAACCCGGAACACACAGTTCGTGCAAAAAATTATGCAGTTACTCTAAGTCTTACAACAGTAAAATGTAGATTTTGTCTTGGTCATACCCCTTCTGGCTGCTTTAAACCATCTCCGTTTGCGTTCGTAGTCTCTGGGTACACTTACGAATATTTTGTTGAGACTATTGGCGGATGTATTTAAAATTTGAACACTGGCACAAAGCATCATCTGCTGTTAGCTTCTGGTTTGTACATGCTTAAACATTCTCCCAGTTGTTAGGAGGAGTCCGTTAAAAGCAAGAAAACAACTCGTTTCACTCGGCACAAGCAAAGGCACATAACCTATATTCTTTGTTTACATTGGGTGCTACGTCACACCGTCTCCATCCCGGGACACAAATTTTGAAATTTTTAGGCCGTAACAAGGGTGCACTAAATCTACACATGGCATGATTTCTAAAAAATGTGAAAACACCCAATTGCAAATATTCTTTGTGATATGGGGCATCCTTGCTTTACTCCTCTATTTTTTTGTTATATCGTGGTTGTTTGGCCAAACCACTGTATTGTTGTATCTTCGTGTAGACAGGCCTTCGTTATACTATTGATTAGGTAGTGGGGAACCTTTTTCTTTGCCAGGATTTCTGGTACATTGGTGATTTATCATATCGAATGCTGTCTTTAAATCTATAGACATGATGAAGAGTAGAAAATATGCGTAGTATTTATACCCTACACTACATAGCGTTATTCTTCGTTAGTCGTCCGTGTTCTGGGGAGTTTTTACTTTAGGAATAGGTATTTGTACCGTGGTACTCCAGTCTCGAGAATTTCATTTAGTAGCCAAGCTGTTGTAACTATTTTATGTATTTCTTGCCTTATGATTTCCTGTCCATATTTTATTAGTTCGTTGTTTATCCTATTCAGGCTTGGTGCTTTATTATTTTTCAAGCTGTTTATGATTCGATCTAGTTCCTCTAATGTTAGTGGTTCGCTTATCGGCCAGTGATCTCTTTCATCAATGCATTTTACCCTCGGTTTCTTGTTATCGTCTTCCATTTTTTGTATCCAGTGTTTTATTGGGATGTATTTGTTGAAATTCTTGTTGCTTTCTCTGCGGTATTTTTTTGAATTTTTGAACGTGTAGTTGAGTCGTACGCCTATTGGCCTCTCGAGAATTTTTTCAAAGAACTCCTGGCATTTCCTATCTTCGTGTTGCCTTTGGGCATTTCTTACTTCTAGTTTTGCTAGTTTTATTTGTTGCAGCCCACTGTGATCGGGTTTCTTTGTTCTTTTAATTTAAAAGACTATTACCCCACTCCATAACATCTTTTCGCAGTGCTTGACAGTGGCAGACAGTGATAACGTCTAGATGAGAACAAATTAAGTTTGCTTTCATCCGACTTTCGAACATTCTGCAGCAGTCCATTCGATTTGGTCTCGTGCAAAAGCCAAACGGGCCTGATGATTCTTTTCCGAAATCAGTGGCTTCTTGCAAGGGCGCCCACCGAACAATTTGGCAACCCGTAGCCTTCTGCGAGCTGTTTCAACACTGAGAGACAAGTTCATGTGTTCTCTGGAAAACTTATACGAACGTCTTCTTAAACAAACGGCTAACTATAGAATAGCTGACATTAAACTGAGCAACAACAGCACGATGAGACTGACTTCGACTGAACCACGGTAGTAGATAGAGAGGTATACGCATGATGCCTTGTGGAGCGGGCCGATTCCGTAGCCAGTCGCTTTAGAGAGAGATAGAGCATAGTGGGAATCGGTCCGCTTTGCATAAGGCTACTTTACAGCGTACGTTGTGTTGATAATATCAATTTGATTCCCACATTTACCTAAGCGAATAGCGATGGTTCATTTATCTTTCAAAAAGTATAGAAATGATAAGATTCTGTTGTTACTTGTGCAACAATTTTAGAACAGATTTGCGTCAGATAATGAAAATCCGCTGCAATAAATACTTCCAGATCAAGTTGTCAAAATGAAATTTACGCTTTTATTTCTTATATTATACCATCAATATTGAGGTTTTTAGCATTTTTTATCTCTAGATATTTTTTTTCTACGACAAACGATTCTCGTGATATTAGCAAAAATTCATAAATTTGTAAAATCGTTTTTTTTTTAAATAACTCGAAAATTATTAACTAAATAAAACAATTGCAAAAGTACTTTTCGATCAGAAATTTAAGTTTCTATATAATAGCAAAATTAAAAAAAAATGTGGATAAGGTCCAAAATTTTATTGGAAATATTTCGAAAATATCAAAATTTTGGAAACATTTTTTAAACACCTTTTGTGAGAAATTTTATTTCCTATCGCACGATATTTTCATAATATGTGAATATATTAAGTATTTTCTGAGATATTTGAGAAAAACCTGTTTTTTTAAATGACCGAAAATTTATAGGGACTAATAATACTCGCAATTATACTACTAATCACATAGGTACTAAAAGGCAAAAAATAAATGTTTGCAGAAAGGTTGGTTACCCCACAATTTTAGGGAAGGGGGCCCTATACCCCACTCACCCCAAAAACAACATGTTGCTTTGGGTAGTTGAGATTTATGTGTATGCCAAATTTCAAGTTCATATGTTGTCTTTCGAAAGTTATCGCGTCCACACACAGACACAAACACGAAATTTTTGCTCAAATTTTGTTTTTGGACGTTTTCGAGCATTTTAAAGCGATTGAGCAAATAAAAAATTTTGAAAATTTCTATCGCGATACAATACTTCCCATCCGTTGGATGTGGAAGTAAAATTAAGTACAGAAATGAGACTACTCTATATATTTCTTATATTATGAGGATAATACTTATTTCACACTAAACTTCAGAAGTAATAAGAGTGTTAGAGAAAAAAGAGGTGCTTCTGCAGTCAACGTTTATTAAAAATACAAACACAAGGAGATCTAAAAATTAAAAAGAATTGTAAGTTAGATTCCTTCTTCTTTCTTGCACTTAATTTATCAGTATCTCTGTCATTGTGCTTATAGTGCTATTTAATTCTCATTATAATATAACAATAAACAAAATTTTGAAAGTGATTCTGCTTCGTGTTCTTTACAAGGAAACGAAATAGAATATGTGTTTGAAAACAATTCATCCACTATATTGTCAAAAACAACACTGTAAATATGTTTGTTTAAAATATATTTTTTTACTGTGAAATTATCTGATTTGGATGACTTTTAGCCGTCTTTTGGATTTTAAAATAGTAAGTTTAGATGAAGGACCAGCTGTATCAGAAACATTTGCTCGATAAAGATGATCCTTACATGTGGAGCATTTCGACGATTTTTTTAATACAAAGCTCTATCGGAAGAATTACTGTTACAGTTCGGCACCACACAATACTTTCACATTATTGTTATTTCAAAAAACTTCACACAAATACCGCACAGAATGTATGGTTATGCATGCCACTGGCGAGCGCTTTTACTACTATATTGCATCTCTTACTAGACCTCTCTCCCACACTGACTACGAATCTGGGCCGCTGTTGCTTACAGTTAGCTTACGGTCGTGCGTATACCTATCTACTATCGTGAACTGAACCAAACTAATGTTTTCCCATATGGGGCATAGGGGCACAGACGAAACCGAATGGTTTCAACTTTGTGTGTCGCCGAATCCCTGTTGGTGATTGTGATACGGATAAATAATATACCTGTAGATTACTTGTTTAATTTATATTACTCCTTCTTTTGTGGGTTCTGGTTTCAATTAAAACTGTTTTGATGACGTTACGACTTAGGGTCAAAGGGTCTTCTCTCGGTTAAAGTTGATGTTAGGTAAAATCAACCCAGTAACCATGACAATACCTTAAATTGAGTTATGTGATTGGTTTAGATTTTAAATAGAGTTGATTTCAGTTTAAAATAGAGAAGAGATACCGGCCMATTATCTTTATTGCCTGTAACACCATTTTGACATTTACCATATTATTATTATTGCCTAACTGATGTTACAGGCAATAAAGATTTTGATAAAGACCTAAAATTAGGGCTGCAACATCATCACAACAGTTTTAGTTGGAACCATGACCCACAAACTACTAATATAATCTAAATAAATGATAATTGTTTCATATAAAAATGCGTGTTATAAAAATAAACTTTAAAGCTTCTATGGCTTCTGCTGTATTTGAAATATTAATAAACGGGAACAGTAAATAATTAAATGTGGAATAGTGACGTAAAGTGGAATACAACGAATTTAGACAAAGTAGGTACGACATCTCTTGTCCATTAGGTGTATAACATAGCCTTAGCCAATATTAAAACCATGAGATGAATTCAATTTTCCCGCGTTATACATAACCTCAAAAAATCATATCAAGCGTGCCATCAGAAAGAAGAACTTTGGGGTGAGTGTACAAGTTTTTTATTTTCTTAAAAATATTTAAGGTAATATCCCTTTTTGTTATTCAAAGCAATATCAAAGTACATAGCTGCTGTTTCAATAAAAGTTTTAACAATAACAATTCTTAAACAAAATTTTGTGGTGAGAAAGTAAAGTACAAGCAAGATTCTTAACGTGGAATATTGCATAGTACCCAAATGTGAAATATTCCACATTGGCAGATATTTTAAGGTATACATTATTGTTGCATTTTTTTAGAAAATATGCCGAAAAAGAATGTCAAAGAGCAGGTTTGGGAGGAAAAAATATGCAAGTTGCAGTTGAATCTGCCCTTAACAAAAAATGGGTTATCTCGCAGAGTCCAAGCACTATTGTGTTCTTCGCTCGACATTATTTCGATATTGTTCAAAAAAGGTTGCAGGGAAAAATGTATCTAACAAAGAAGAGGTAGAATTAGCTGTAAATAAGGAAAAAGATCGTATAAAACGAAAAATTGCTAGTGATTCAGAACCTCAACAAGGAAAGAGTGCCATCAAAGTCAAGCCGAAGAAGAAAAAAAATCTTAGAGAAAATACCTCTTCATTATTCTCCGAAAGTGAAAAATCGTTTCCAATGAAAGATTCAACTGACGAAGAAGACTTTAGCAAAAGTAATCCTGCTGATGACGCGGAATGCCTTTTTTGTAATGGAAAATACTCGCACGACGCCCAACGCCCTAGGCGAAATATGGGTAATGTGTGCTGTTTGTGAGTGAAGAATGTGCAGGCGCCGAAAAAGATGTATATGTATGCGATTTTTGTCGCTAGATATAATGGGCTAATTTCTGACATTTTTATTTTGCTTAGTATTTTTTATTGTTAATTTCACAAAAATGCGTATTTTGTATTAAGTTGTTCACTGGGAAAAGATATATTTTTGTGTTGTATTTGTTCGTTTGGAGTAGTTTTCTGTGCAATTAGTTTTTGTATGTTTCATAGATGAAGAATAAATAAATATTGATTTGTTTTAAAAACTCCATTTAACTTTTATTGTGTGATGTGGAATACATTCCACATTACGATACTATAGCATTCCACAATACCTGACCAATTTGTGGGTATCTAAAAAGTGCATTTTTATATAGTTACTAATATCAACAAACTCTTGTAACCTAGCAGTCCTGATGACCCTCACTAATGTTAAGCATACGCTATCTAATTTTTGTGCGAAAAAGTGAAGTCATAAGTATTACGTTTTTAACTTTTTTACCCTTTTTAAAAACCGTATTCCACATTTGGCGACTTTACTCTACGAATCGAAAAATATAAATAATAAAAAAATTAGATGTGTTTCCAAAATCGTTGGCCTAATGACTCTGATACATTCTGCAGATGCAGTTTGTAGTTTCCAACTTTCAAGTAACAGTTCAAAGTTAACTGCGTAGCTTAGATATGTAGCATCTAGTGTGATGCAGCTTTCAGTTCAGCGATGGCGCAGACTGTACGTCATCCACTCTTGATGCCGCACCACAGGGGCGCAGGTTCGTCGTTATTAATATCATAAGGGAATAAGCTGCTGTTATTGCGCAGCCCAAAGCAATTTTCCGCGCTCATCCCCATGAGACAAGTAAACGCTGCATAATTGTTTAATTATTGAACATAATCTATTTGAAGCTGTTACGGAACTGATGGAAAACCGTAGGTTGAGTCCTTTGAGTAAAAATTTTGTTTTATCCTTCCTTGAAGCATCAGCATTATAAATCATGCATCAAAATTTCATTATTGCATACATACACACATAAAAGTGCACTACTTTATCAATCCTTATGTAGGCAGCTTACCTTTTTACAATTTTTTTTTAATTTTTTGTATGGATAATTGTAACTTATCCAAGCAGCAGCTAGAAGCCATACAGGTACAAGAACTTTTTTTAGTCTCTTATAGATCTGGATGTAAAAAAATTTTTAGTTTGTTGGCGTTTTCTTGTATTTATTCAGTCATACACCAGCTCTGTCTATTGATAAGTAAAAAAACACAAACTTTGTAAATTTTGTAGTATTAGGTATAGCAACAAATACGAGTACACCTGAAACCGTATAATTTTTTAATATTTGGCTTGATGATATGTTTAATAACACTCTTTTAATATGGTAATATTATATAAAGATCTATTAAAAGAATGTAGATTGTGTGGAAGTTGGGATAGCAATTATTTCAGAAGAGTGCTGATGAAGCGCAATGCTTTTCCAATTGAGTTTTTTTTTATATATAAATGTCCTTGTTAGCAAAATAATTTCAACTTTGTGTTCTCTGTTGGTTTGAAACCATACAAAGCATATCATAGTCAGTTCCATCTCTATAAAACCAGTGTTTAAAACGCAACGTTGCTAAGCCTTTGCGATCTAGAGTTATTAGTTATATGATTGGTATACTTTTTAAAATTTAAAGCAGTCTCATTTACTCCCAAAAGTTTTTATTGACTATACAAGAAACAAATGTAGGTGGATAAATGTTAGTATAAAACTATCAAATATTGGCTTAACTAGAATCGAGCAAGTTACAAATTTACTCCTGCGGTCTCTCTTTCTCTCTCTCTCTCTCTCTCTCTCTCTCTCTCTCATCTTGTGTCTCTTGTCTTCTCGGACATTCTTGTTTACTTATCTTCTTGGTCCACACTATACACTCATGATTTTACTTGATACTGAATAATTAATAGCGAAGAAAACCTTCTTAAATGTCTACGCCTGTGAATTTTTAGTTAGGTAAATAATAAAAACCATTTTAGCAGGAAGCCAACGTGTTTAAGTATACTTTTAGGAATATGATCAATGCATTATATAAGGTACAGCCAATTGTAATCCTAGGTCTGATCCGGAAACACAAAAGACCGAATGATACTTTTCCTTAAGGTGTGTGAGAGAGAGAGCTAGTCTAACAAGTATTGCCAGATTACATTTTCCTGTAACAAACATTGCCGTCGCAGCTGTCAAATCCGTCAATAACAGAAATGAAACTATCAGAAACTATTAAGATTCAGTGACCCTAGTTGGGAATAATGTCACTGAATTATAAGGTACCGTCATTTCAAGTCACAGGTTTGATTCGGCAACAGAACAGATAAAATAATGGGTTTTTTCCTATGGTGCGAGCGAGATATGGGGTAGCATTTCATCTTCGCCTAGCAGCCACTGTTGTCACAGCTCTCAAATCCGGCAATAATAGAGATGGAACTTTAAGAAACTACATGGAAATTATATGTCGCAACCGTTGTCGATACCTTTCAAGATTCAGTGACCTTAGTTACGCTGCTAGCGTCAGCTACGCTTAAATGACACTGTAGCATAGAAATAAAGAATGACGTAAAGTCCCTAGATATATAAGGCACCACAATTGTCCCCATATTCACTCCAAAAACGAGCGGGAAATTTGAATGTGACAGAACCATAGAGGTGTATAGGTTACTTCAATTGAGTATTTTCGCAACTTCTTAAAACAGTGCGTAGGGCAAATGCATATGGCCTTAAATCATGTATATTGAACATTGATTGATTATTTGATGTAATTAATTACATGAATAACTATAATACTTTCTAAACTGAAAAATTTCCGCGTAAAACAGCCTCTTAATTTGACATATTTGCCAATTGCAACATTAAGGTTTTTAGGGTTAATACACATTTAATCAGACCTACCAATTTCAAAATGGAATGAACACCCAATACATTATAGAATAAATGCTAAAGGTCTGATGCTAAAAAAAGATGTGAAGTCAAAAATGAGGTTATATGACTTTAGGCGTCGTATCCGTTTTCGATAGTCTTGTTTTTGAAGTTTTTTCAAATGAGCATTGCTGAACAAATACATAAGAACAATCACCCTTAGTGGCAGCATACCTAATTATTATGCATCGCTTGGTATTGTTTTTTTTTAGTGGAGGTGGCTTTTTGTATATGTCACATTCCCAATTGCGGTACTCTATAATTCTAGGGACTTCGGAATAACGTAAAGTTCCTCGCTTTATAGCGTACCGCAATTAATTGCGCCATAATTTTGAAATTTGGGAGTGAAAATGGCGACTGTTGATTGACACAGGGCAGCAGTGAGGTTATTAGAGAAGATAGTGCGATATATTTACGCTCGTCAGTGATTTCATGTAGTGTTTGCCTTGTTATGTGATTAGCAAATAATTTTAATTTTAAAGGCCTTATATTTATTATAGTACAAAAACTAATGATGATATACAGAAGCATAACACGACATGTATATACAGATATACAATTACAGATTAATTGTTCCTAAACATCCCTATTGCCATCCATGGCTTTAGCTCTTAAACTGTTGGTTGCATTATATTCTTCTCATCACCAAATATCATTTCTCCGGACTTCTAGACTTGATAGTGAGATTGTGCACAATAACAGCTTTTACATATAACAGGCTACCAGTTCTGCTACAAAATAAGCCAATCGTCTCAACCCTTAACTCGGATGCCCAGGAGCCTTTCTTTAGATAAGTACTCGTCCTTAACTTTTTACATATTTCCATTTTCGGGTTGCTGTACTTCAGGCATCCATGCACTTATTAACTGTAACAAAATTCTAGTGGTAACGACTAGGCTATTGAGCATTTTTTAAAGGATATTACGCATCGGCATTGGAATAAGTACTTACCAACATTCTTTCACCCGT
Organism: Rhyzopertha dominica; assembly: GCA_025024175.1. NCBI lineage: Eukaryota > Metazoa > Arthropoda > Insecta > Coleoptera > Bostrichidae > Rhyzopertha > Rhyzopertha dominica. Next base: position 22,228,052 of record QCXZ01000064.1, on the reverse strand, counting down.
GGCGGGAGTAAAGTACCCGCCACGACTTCACCATAAAAGCTTACATCTTACAAAACCAGAGAAATCTATTTCTTTGGACAAAACTCGAGAATATGATCCCGATAAAAAGCATGCAATATTACAAAAATAAATCGCCTAAAAAAAGGGTTACCGCTAGTTTCACTGGAGCAGTGGCATAGACAGAAAATTAACTTGGAGGGGGGGGGCAAAGCTCCAAAAAGAAAAATGTTAAGTAGAAACACAAGGAAAAACCAGAAGAGGTGTGACTTAAATTTTAATGTTTAATTTGCTAAAATGTTTATTATACAATAACCAATAGTTTGCAACAAATTTGTACTGTTAAATGTAAAGAAGCTGCTATTCCATTATCAAAATAATTTAGATCCTAGGGGGGGAGGGGCATTACCCCTCCGCCCCCCCCCCTTGGCAACGCCACTGCACTGGAGAAAGAAAAACGAAATTGCAACTTGCAACAGTTTTATGTTGTTAAAAAGAAGGACAATATAAATATATAAATATAAAAATTTAAAGATGCTTTATTATTATAATTTTCTAACATCCAAATATCCCCGGTTATGCCATATTGAAATTTCCCGCCCTTTTTGGAGTAAAAATGGCAACAATTGTGGTACGCTGGTACTCTATAATTAAGGGACGACCCTGGATCGATCGGCCTCAGAGTTCTCGAAATTAACGAGAAGATGATCGAATGTTCCGGAAACATCTCAAAACCGGAAACAACCGAATACAAGGCGTGGGGAAATCTGATCTGAAAGGTGATTAAATGAAGATCAAGCGAAGAAAGGATATCTAAGTGCTATTAAGTGACCGTCTTGGAGTGTATCTAGGGTCTGAATGTTGATGCATTGAATTTGTAGTGTCAGAATTTAGCGTATGTAATATTTCATGTGTAAATATATGAAGTTCCTCAAAAATCAGTTAAATCCGTACACATAACAGTATTCATAAAACGCCGCTCATCTAATTTTCAGTTAAACACCCCTGAGGTCGTGTGCCCTTTCAGCACGCACCAGATTGTTTTTCGTAGGGCCAATTAGGTCGCCCCGATCCGGAAAAGTGTGAACACAGTAGGCGGCAGGGTCGCACCCGTCGAATTAGCGGAGTTCATCGCGKTCGCAGGATTTGGGGGATGAAACTCTAATGTAGCTCGGGGGAATTGCGCKCGATAAAAATCTCGGTATATTGAAAGCACCGGCGAAATCGGAGTGGGCGTTGGATGCATCTGCGTTCTACGCCGTGGAAATGAACACAGTAGAGGAAATACACATTTTAAGAGATTACTTTGGAAGATTCAGATTAAGTATTTTGGAATATTAGGTATATATCCGTGTATCGGAAAATTGTGGCAGTAATGTAGCGCTAGGGCAATTGTAGATTCTAAGTAAGTTAGTTCTAATATCTTATATTAATTAATTATGAAAATTGGTGAGTTAGAAAATTAGTTAAAACGGTTTCAAATGGGGCAGATAGAAGATGAAAGCAAAACACGAAAGGCGGTGGAAGTGGTTACGGTTGGTGATAAGTGATCAGATACAAAAGTACACTTCTAAATTTCTCTCAGCAATTGTATGCCAGCGTTTTCTTGAACATTTTAATGTGATTTTTTTAACCATAACTAACTTTGAATATAACATAACATAACAGTTGATGCAGGGAATGTAATTATGATTCTCAATTAACGGTGATCTTTGATCTAAAATGTAGTCGATAAAATTAACCTTTCAAATGTCTTTCCTAAACCAATAAATTGAAATACTTTATTTAAGGTCTTACCTCATCTGTCAGTTAGAACTCTGATGGCACTAGTACCCTTGTAATTAAGCTTAAAAAATCCCTATATTTGAGGTGTCAGCCTCAGCATCGTCGTATAGACGATGAAATAAATGATATTCACATGTAAAAATAATTGTACCGCTTTGGGTGATTTTTGAACATGAAGTGTGACCTAAATTAGGTTAACATAGTTATTCCGAATTTAACAAAAAAAAATCGGGTGAGCCACCCCATTGTTTTACTTTGTTATGACATTTTGTACCAGTAATGTAAAGCGTTTAATGTATTACTACCGTATAGTGCTGCTTTTTTGTCAGTACGATGCCGCAGAAACTCGAACTTCCTCAGATTAATTTATTTGGTGTGTGTGAACATATATTTCCTGATACTTTGTTGTTGGTAGATCGATTACATTACGAACAAAATAGGACCAAAAGGGATCTCTAAGATACCAGATAAATGATTAATTTGTTTTGTCAACAACAACTCATGTATGATTTTGGTTGTACCATAAGCAATAGCTTTTGCTATAATACTTTGCGGTTTACAGTTCACAGTATCAAAAGACCTTGTCCTATTAGCTACTTATTAATTCAACAATTTTTTTAGCTTGAGCAGCATAGTGTATATGCCGTATAGAATCTACATATCCTCTATTAGATTTAGCTACTTTCCTGACATTAGGTATTGTAATAATACGGAACTGATTCACTTGGTAGGGCGACGGCAACATGGCTTTTTAGTAAAATTAGAAATTAGGACTGGAGGAACAACAATTCTTTTCTACCAGAAGATTTAAATTATGAAAACTTTTTTTATAGTATTTTTTATAAAAGTTAGGAAAATGAAATAACTAGCAGTTAGACAAATGCGACCAAACCTTCGACAATCCATTAAAAGTTCTATTTTTCTCATTTGTGGGTGCGACTTTAAAGCGGTTGCCCAAATAAAATTAATTTGTTAACAACTTTTTAATGGAGAAAGAAACGAGAAAATTATTTGTAGGATAAATGTGGTCAAAGAAACGACATGAAAAAATTAAAATGAGCAGTGCTAATTTCACACAGGTATTCTTACTTTTCACAATTTCCAATATTCTGGCATTATTAAGAGCGCAATGATAGTTTGTTAACCATTTATTAAGTTTCATAAAATTTTGATGTGTGGTAGCACCTCAGTCTCTTGTTTGCAATGAAGTGAACCTGGAAAGAATGGTACCAAAAGATTCTGATGTATATTAGATTGATACACATTAGCTACACATGATATACATACAGGGTTCGCCACCTAAAACGCCCCAGGCTCGTATTTTCTTTATTTTTTAGGTGTAACCTTAAGTTATATGTCAAATTGTACGTCTTTTTGAACTGTTTAAAAAAGCATAGTGGATAAAGTTAATTTTTGTCTATATTTTTTTTAACCTTACCCCGTACAATAAATATTGCTTCATAGTTAGATGGCGACTTATGTCTTCTTCAATTTGTGTCATTACTACGTACGCGTAATTTTTACTCCTTTTTAGTGATAACAAGAATAACTAGTCGCCGCCATGTTCTGTTATAGGGCTGTTCACAATTTTTTAAGTTTTAGTTTAGTAGCTTATTGCGGTACAAATTATGCCTACATACCCAACGCTGCACACAAAACCCTAAAATTTGCAGTAACTTTTAAATAAATCAAGTACAAAGTTCGTTCTAAAGAGAAAGATGCTAGAAAACAATACCCTGCGATGAGGCTAGATGGGTTTTCTACATCACGCACTAGCCTTATCGCAGGGTTTAGTTTTCTAGTCTCTCTCTTTAGAACGATCTTTGTACCTGATTTATTTAAAAGTTACTCAAAATTTTGGGGTTTTGTGTTAGAGATGGGTATGTGGGCATAATTTGTAGCGTAATAAGCTACTAAACTAACACCTAAACAATTCCGAACAACTCTATTAACAGAACATGCTTTTCACTAAGAAGGAAGTAAAAATTACCCATACATGGTAATGACATAAATTGAAGAAGACAAAAGTCGGCGTTCAACTATGAAGCAATATTTATTATACGGAGTAAGGTTGAAAAATATTCACAAACATTAACTTTATTAGCCAAATACGATAAATCTGCAAAAAAATGTTTTGGATACCCACTATTGTTTTTTAAAGAGTTTAAAAAGACTTACAATTTGACATATAACTTAAGGTTGTATCTAAAAAAATAAAGAAAATACGAGCTTGGGGAGTTTTAGGTGGCGGACCCTGTATATTATATAAAAAGAGCTTTGATRATCTACGTGATAAATTCATAAACTAGTGACGATTACAGTTCTTACTGGGTTCCAGGAAGGGTGTAATACCCTAATACTTTACAAATATTCTATGCTCGTTGCTTACAAGTTAGGTATGCACTATTTACAGTCTTACATCATTTGTCCGATGAACTTCTAATCAATACCACCTACAACATGGGGGTTTAGGTATAATCCGTAAGCAAAAAAAAACAAGTTGTAGGTATACTCATCTTTTGCAACGCAATACCATCAAGGTCAGAGCTTTACAAGAATAAGTTTCAAATTGCTTTGCCTGTCTATTTATTGGCAGTCAATTGAATTAGTAAACGTCTAAACTTTAAATGCAACTGTATTCTTGTAAATGTTACATAAGGCTTATCTGGTGAGCACGCTTACAACTCATAACTTCAAAATTTTGATGGTATTGGTTTATGTAATTTTACGGCAGAAACAATCAAAAGCTTATAATATATCAAAAAGTTTGCGAAAAACCAGTCTGTCATTAGTACGAATTAAGAACCTAAAATAATAACTGGTATAAAATGCATGGGTTGAAATAGAAATCGTAATTGTATTTGTAAGCATTTTGATACTAGTAACTGATACGGAAAATTTCCTATTTTCTCTAACGGTAGGAAAGAAATTGGTGAAAAATGTAGTTGTTAAGGATAAAGTCAATAATCAGGCCAATGACGTTGTTGGCCGGTCAATGATGATAATTCCCACATTATCCATAATGACCGGCCAGTATCCATAACGCCCATATAATTTGGGCAATTTGATAATTCATAGTAGAAGCGCATTATTATCATCATCGTTGTCCGGGCGGTGTCGTCATTACCTGTAATGACAAAATATACACTTAGATTACGTTAGATGTACCCGAGTCTTGTGTTGTGTAATTAGTGAGGTTTCTCCGTAGTGTTTAGATAGTTTTATAAAAACCAAATTTGTCATGGATTGTGATAAAATGCGCCGTCTATTTACTGAAAATATAAACGTTGATGAATATAACAACCGAATTGCTGAAGTTAAAGAGGCAAAAGCTTTGCTGTCTACACGAGGGTAAAAGAATCAGTGATGAGGCTGTATATCAGCATGCTGAAATCCGTCATTTGGGCACTGAAGATTATGTTAAAAGTTTGACAAAGAAATGTAACGGAAGTCTAATGATTTAGATGTTTCTAGTTCGCAATTGCAATACAGTTTCTGAAAAGATACAGTTGGAACTTGAAAATGAAACAGTCAATGCAACAAACTTTACTGAAAAGAGTAATTCATTTAATATTTTTCATTAATGACACATATTCAAGTATATACTTACCCATTAATTGTATATTAGAAAGCTATCCAACGTTATTCATGGTGGGCCACTGAGCAAATAGTTTTAGAACCACTGTCTTAAACAATTGACAACATAAGATCCTAAAAAACTTAAATTAAACATTCATGCTTTCACAAGTACTATTTCTATATGTATTGCGTTACTATAGTTTGAAGTTTAAAACAGAACATTCACCTCCACCATTAAAAATAATACCAATCATAATTTTACTTCCACATCCAAGGGATGGGAAGTATTGTATCGCGAAAAAATCATTAAAATGTTTTATTTGCTCATTCGTTTTAAAATGGTCGAAAACAAAAAAAAAACAATATTTAAAAAAATTTCTTGTCTGTGGTTTTCTGGTTTTGTTTGTGGACAAGATAATTTTCGAAAGACTTAATATATGAACTTGAAATTTGGCAAACGTATAAATCTCAACTACCCAAAGCGGCCTATTGTTTAAGCAGGGTATCGGGAAGGGGGCGAAATTGGGGGGTAACTACCCTTTTTGCAAATTTTTCTTTTTTTTTCTTTTAGTATGTGATTAGTAGTATAACTGCGAGTATTATTCGCTCTTATAAATTTTCGGTTCAGCAAATTGTTTAGAAGATATTAACAAAAAAGCGTCACTTAAAGAAAACGGTTTTTCCTAAATATCTCCGAATATATTTAATATATTCAAAAAATGAAAATATCATCAGATAGGAAATAAAATTTCTCACAAAAAGTGTCTTAGAAAATTTATCTACAATTTTGACATTTTTAAATATTTCCAAAAAATGTATTTTGGACCCTGTTCGTACGATTTTTAAAATTTCGGTAGTATATAGAAAATAAAATTTCTGATCGGAAAGCACACTTGCAATTTTTTATAAAGTTAATAATTTTCGAGTTATTTGGAAAAAACCGATTTTAAAAATTTATGTATTTTTGTTAATATCACGAGGACCGTTTGTCTTAGAAAAAATGTGTAGAGATAAAAAATGCTCAAAACCTGATTACTAATCGTATAGTATAAGAAATAAAAACATAAATGTCATTTTGACAATTGGATGTGGAAGTATTGATTCAATTTGCAACGGTTGTTATAGATTACTTCGTGATATAAAATTGAAATTATTTAGTATCATGAATATTTTTTATTATATTGAGTTTTTATAATATGCCATTTTGTGATACCACAACAGAACAACTACATTTAATTTATGTGTTAATCTCCTTCAAGTGTTTTCTCTTTAACAGTTCCTTCAATATCTTAAAAAAACGCGGTGGTAGGCTGTGGCACTGACAGTGCCGATAATTTTTGATAAACGAGCACAATTATTTGACGTCTACTTAAAAAAAAACGCTTTTATCCCAAACAAGCACGTATCGCGGCGTTTAATGCACCCACTACATCAATCCACAGCCACCCTCGACAACGTTTTATTTTCAATTTCCCTATTAGCACCATGTGACAGTGAATCGAGTCAATTACGTCCAGATTATTTTTAAAGCGCTTTAAGTGGGTGTCGTAGTAACTGCCGGTTGTTTTTTATCGACGAATTATAAATGAATTTGAACGGCAGTCAAAACATTGGGGAGGCGAGGGGGTTAATAGGCTCTTAAAATGGGGGAAGTGCGATGTTATCGACTTTATTTACGGGGTTGTTTTTGGACGTGCGCGTTTATTATGACTTTATAGCGGGAGGTTTTTAGGCCGCTTCCTCTTTTAGCTAAATTGGATTTTTATTTGTACACAGTTGATGTTGGGGAAGAGGAAGTACAGTAAACGCATAAATTATGTGAAAGTGGATGATAAGTTGATCAGATATCTTCCTGATTTAGTATGTTTCACATTCATTTTCTAGATATAGGAACATATTGGCTATCTATGTTTATGTTTGTACACATTGTACAAGGGTATAAAACATCATCATTTAGTTTGGTTATATGGTAAATCAATAAATGATCTGGGACATCCATCTTTTCGCAGTAAACATTTCGCAGTTTGATAAATGAAGAAAGGAGTCACCTGAACCACCAAAACGAGTGATGCCTAGATAATAATATTCTTTGTGGGACTATGAGTGTTACACCTAACAAATATACAATACTTTAACTGTTAAAGCCTATCGTATTATGGTTTTCAACATTCGTAAAGAATTTTTTTCAATCACAACGGGAGAAATCAACTTGCTTATCTATAAATGCTTATATATTGTGCTTAGCTATATGAATATATTAAAATTAACCTTCTTTTACAACTACAAACGTAGCTCTGTATATTTCTACGACCCCGGAGGTTAATACAGTTTTCAGGACTTTCCGCAACGCTGAAACGGATATGAACAAGTTAAATAAACGGTCGATGAAGGGAGCCCGATTTACACTGGGAAAATGAAACGATGCAGGAAATGTACTTTATGAAAATTATGAAAAAAGTATCCATATTGGAATTTCTGTTTGCTTTTAAGTAAATACATATCGGTTAGTTAAAACAGTCAAAATATAGCAGTAAAAGATATACTTGCATATTAGATTATCGATATATAGCAGGCAATAGTGAGCTCTATGTCCGCTTTAAGAAAATAGTAAAAATAATAGATTTGCAGTAATGGCAAAAAAAATAAAGAACTTAGGTAAACACTGCAAAATAATTGCAGAGGTAATCTTTGTGATTCTCATTGGAGCGTTTTCTTTTCATGATTTTATAAAACAACTGGAACCAAATTTTGCCGACATTCCGTTATTGAAACCAATATAATTATTCCTTTGTTTTCAATTGCTAACTCGGAGGCTTTCGATAAAGTCAAGTATATTACCCATATCAAACTGACAGAGATCAGTTTTGTTGAATTAAATTTAAAATTTAATTTGTAAATGGTTAAACGATTATTTTCATAGTTACAGATAAAATTGGCAGTATCTATCATCTTTAAAATTTAAAGAGACCTTCAGTGTAAGTTACAAGGAATATAAAAAAATATAAAAAAAATTATAAAAAAGCGGTCACATTTTGCACCCTTTTTCTAGCTGAAACCCTTTTGAAAATTAAGTAAAAATAGATAAATTATAAATAAACATTGTTAAAAGGTATAGAGTCACTAAAAAAAGCGTAAATTACTATGGAACATTTTGCTTGTCCGCATGGGTATTTCAGTTAATACATATTATTCTAAACATACCGAGAAACTAATAAAACATCTAAAGCCCTTTTTTCTCCAGAATAAAAATGACATGGTCAAATATTTATTTTTTATACGAGGCTGTATTTTTTTAGAGAAGTGCTTTCTTTCGTAATTGAAACGATTATTTTATACATTATGTTAGGTTTCTTTATAGTAATTTTTGGAATATTGAGCTTTCGTAATCGTAGTTGGGTGATACGAGGGCTGCGAAAGCAATTACTTAGGTTATAGAAACATGTATTCAGAGTGCCTACACTTGTATATTAATAAACAACGAAATAAATTAAGCAGTAATAAATACAAGAACAAGAACACTAATAATAAGAACAAAGTAACAACATAACAATCAAGCTACACAAAATATTTTAAATGTATTCTGTTGTTTTAAACACAAAGTCTGCACCTCTTTCGAGTGACATTTCCTGATTACAAAGGTTTATACTTATAATAGCTTTTTCAAACTATTCTTTCAGTTCCTCAATCGTGTCGCTTCTTTGTTGGCATACATCGTTGATGTAATCCATCAGAACTTCTTGGCGTGAACCTTACTGGCAGATTATTTCTAATTCAATATTATTATTATTAAAATAAATGTTTTGAACTGCAGCAATACAGGAGAATTGTGAGCAGGTAAACAATTGCCGTCAAAAATTCCATACCACCGTATGCGATTTTTCAGTATCTAAAGCCAGATTTACTCACTTACCACTAATGCATATTATTCTAATTAAAATACCATCGCTAGTAAGGCGCACTCCATCCGTCCATATAATTATTAATAAAAAATTTGTAGGGTTATATAACTGTTCCAAATACCAATTGCAAAATTGGAATCGCTTTTTGTTATAACCAAGAAATGATTGAAACGATTGAACCAGCGTACGGTAGACATTTCTGCCATTCCTGAATATACTGCTTGGAGTTCTAGATATAGGGTGATGGTGCTCTACGGGATAGTTCTAGTCTGTGTAGTATTTTTTATCGGAGATTCTTTACGGCGGTCCCGATTCTTGCTGATCTCTGTATAAATACTATCGCGTTGTCATAGCGGTTTCTTACTCATTTTTGATTTCATACTGTCGCAGCGTTTTTAAAAGTTGCTTGCGAGAAACTCCTGATCAACTTGTCTTCTAAAATTATAAGGATCTGCTACTAGACACTATTTAAGAAATGTATCAACTATAAGTAGGTAATATTTATAAATTACAACTTTCATTCAAATAATTGCGGAAATAAAAAATATATTTGACCATACCTTGTATTCTGAGGAAGAAAGGGCTTTGAATATGTTTTATTAGATTTTCTGCATGTTTAGAAATTAGCAAGATATTTAGCATTCTAGAAATGTGTCAAAATATGAAATTCGTACTATTCCAATTTAACTACGCCATTGCAAATTCCATAAAATTTAACCACTGACTGTTTTCTTCTATAACGGGTAAGAATGGAGATTCCCCTTCCGATAGAGCAAAACACTCCACTCTCTAAAGTGCAGGTTATTAAAAATATAGATGTGTAAACTGCTTTTCATTCTCTTAAATATATGTTAAAGATGATTACAAATATATCCACACATTCTAATATTTATTAGGTACTTTTACTCCAGTAATATTGCAATAATTTGTGGTTAATATTGTTACAAAAAAAACCTATTACTGTTAAATTAAGATTCCCAAATTTTGTAGAATAAATGTTCAAAAACGATGTCCAAATACCTACGAATTTGAGTACCAGTAGAAGAGAAAATAAGTAAAGTGCATTCATAGTATAGTTGTGAATGACAAACTTGTAAGACCCAGAAGGAATTGTAAAGGATTTGTAAAAATGACTTTTGGCTAGATGCAACGCTTTGCTGAAAAGAAAGCCGCAGTTGTCATATTTTTATGATTTATTATAACATTTAAAATAAACAAAACAGTAATACTAGCGAAGTGGTGATATATATTTTGTATAGGTACGTAAAAGTAAAATCTAGTCAAGTTTGTCTTTTTCCTCCGATTCACTATCAGCAAAGCTAAAATTGCCAGTACTGGATATATTCGAAATTGCAAGCGTTCTTTCTTCGGTTGGACCAGCTTGCCATTGATCTGCTCCCTCGTCTTCCGCCATCTCTTTCTGGACCTTAATTGTGTGCTGCGTTTCTTCGAAACAACGCTCATGTTCGTAAGTGTAATACGAACAGCACGATCTTTTCATTAACAGACAAAATATAACGCTTGGGTATGAAAAGAAGAAAATAATGTTCATGCAAAATTCGGTCGCTTTCGATATATTGCGGACTCTTTCGCCCGTATCAGGATGAACTGGCCATCCTTCGTCGTCGTACTCAACATTTCGACATTTTAATTCGCATTCATAATACTGACATATTTTTCTTGGAAGGTCTAATAAGACATCCAAGCCCCACAGTCCAACCGGAGGGCAGCAGCAACATCCAATGAGAGCTTTAGCGAGTCCCAAGAGCAGCAGTGTCAACATAACAAATATAGAAATGTAAGTCATGAAGGATAATATGTCGTCTAGATAAGTGTATCTCACGACGGTGGTCGTAACCGGTAAAGCTCCTTGGAAGCCAGCAGCATGGTAGTGCTCCAAAGACATCGGTCTACATTTCAAACCTTCGATGGAGCCGAGGCAGGCGCAAAGGCAATGCCAGGTGCATATACACCTGTCAGACTTTTGGATGCGGATCCTTCGAAGAGCTACTAGTTCCTTCTTGCAGTTCAGTACTTCAACGGAACAGTGGAATCTATCGGCTGTTAAGGCAAATTTAATTTCCAGATTGAAAATGTGCTGATGTTGAGGGGGTATCAGTACAAATTGCGATTTGATGTTATTGATGGCGGCAGGCATATCTAAAGGACAGTCCGCTAAGTTGGCAGAAAAGAAGCTCGAAGTTAAACCCGCATTCGTGACTTTGACGGTTATTTTGGTTTTGATGGGACTCGTACTGTCTATGTAAACTTCGGTTATTCTTGCCGAAGACTGTGGTCGCAACACCGCGTTGAAATCTGCTTTGATTTCCATCTCAACAACGCTGGAATGTTTTCCAGTGTATTCTAAAGCTAGATACACATCTCCTGTTGTTTTGTTTTTTCTTATTGGATTCACGGGTAAATTTCCGTAATGCTTCAAAAAGAAACAACCCCTTTTATTGCGTTTCTCCGCTTCATGGTCGTGTTTCCAAAGGTTCCGAGGTTGGTTAGCCAAACAAGTGCCTCTGGGCACCGAACAGCGATTGGGCTGCTTATAAAATGCTTCAAAACCAACTCCGGCCATGTTGCACTGATCGCCATCGAAACTGACTTGGTTAGGATGGACAACCAAGTATTCTCGAGGACCTCCCATAATTTCCGGATACTTGCGTTTCATAGATTCAGGAATACCGTCAGGAATTAATAACCTGGCCGTCTTGTAATTGATGGCGTAAAGACCTTCCTCCGGTTTTAAATCCTTGGCCTTATAAATTATGGAAATGCTGTTCTGCGCATCCTTATAGTGAGGTCCGAACGTTCCAACCATCACCTGCTTACCTCTGGTCAGGTCCCTCCATCGCGTGTTGCCTTCGCCATCTTCGTGCTTTTCGAATATCTGAATGTGCATGGCGTGCTGCAGAATCGGTTCGTACATGTGATAAACGGTGTACCAAAGATCGGAAAACCTAAGACAGTGCGTGCTCTCGTGGTAGGTCTCGGGATTTAGCTTTGGGGGTGTGTATCGATCGGCGCAGTTTTGACCACCGCGGCGCTGGTTACCACTCGACACTACCTGGCGTTTACCTAGAGCAATGAAATTATCAGTCATCAGAGAGAACATTTTTTCGGTGTCTATCATTAAATTAAGAAAAATCTTGTAACACGATATTATCTAACTAAAATTTAACTCCCTAAAATCTTCGATTTTGTTTGTAAAGAATTCTAAAACAAGACAATTTTAAATCGAACAAAATTTTATCTTGGTTTCAAAGTTATTTCGAGGTCCCGACAGCGTCCATAGCCACCACTTCAAAAATTTTGAAAGACGAAATTAGTCACAAAATTTTAATGAAATGACTATACTAGATGTTATTTTGCTTATATTATCATTTTTCTATTTAGACCCCAAGTGGTTAACACAGTTTTACAAATTTGATCATTGTTTGTCCCAGCTTTAAGTATATTTTATATATATTTTCTTTGTATTGCACAAACAACACCGTACTATTAAAAGGATCAACGCACAACTTAATGAAGACCAAGCTGCACATTCAAGTCGCTGTAATAAGAATATAGGGTTTGGAGGAAATACTACAAAAAAAAACTAAGTAACAGCACGGTTATAATATACTCGACGGAATGACCAACAAACAAAAACAAACTGAAGAAATAGGCAGATGGTGGAAGAATAAGTCAACCAAGACAATAAAAAAGAACAGGAAGAAAACAAAAAAATACAAAGGAGAAGGCACATAAGGAAACAAAAAGAGACGAAACCAAACCGTAAAGAGTGGGTACGTGAAAAGTGATAGGCCTAAACGGAAAAAAATTAATTAATCGAAGTGATGTAATCACATGAGATGGAGTACTTGGGAGGAACATAAATTAAGAGAAAACGACAAGGAATAGAAGCACTAAAAGAAAGGTATATTGGTATGCATCGTACTGGTTTAGAGTAAAAGTAAGGCAACGAGGAGGTGAACGATTAAACAGTAAAACAAGACCATATGACAAACATAAAAAGTAAGAAATACGCAAATAAGGGATTATTAAAAATTGAAACAAGACTGTAAGGGTAAGAGGTAATAGTAACTTATGCCTTCAATGATGATGCAAAAAAAGATATGTTTTGTTAAACGATTCAAGAAAAAATTGATAGTAGGTAGAGAAACATTACCATCTTATGGGAGATATGAACGGCAGAGTTCATAAAAATAACAGGAGTGTTGAGTGATACAAGAGAAGGAATGGCGAAATAACTAAAAATGACAATGAAAAGATCAATTATTTGCGTACAGCAAATGACTTAATACCATGTCTGGAAATGTTACAATACTAATTATAATAGTAAACTAGTAAACTAGATGGGGAAAAGACAACATCAGTGGATATTTCCATTCACACTGTCCCTGCTGAAAATATACCGGAAAACTTAATCTTTGAAAGAAGAAAGAGGTAGCTGTTTGAACTTGTCTGGTAGTCGATTATAAATTCAACTGCTAGTATATGAAAACGATCTCTGAAATACAGCAGTTCTATGCATTGGTACACGTAGCCTAAATTTATATCTGGTGTCCCTATCATGAACATCAGTGTTTAGCGTTAATAAGTTGTACAGGTAGATTGGAGTAGCACTGTGCAATATGGAAACATGCACGATGCAGAATGGCCCTGTGGCATGTGGCTCATACATAGCCATCCCAATTTCTTTAACAACACAGAAACGTGATCTCGCCTTTTTAAGACCAATATGAATCTTACACAGGCATTCTGGACTCGCTGAACCCGGGCAGTTGAAACATCTAAACAATGTCATAATAATCAAACAGCGAGAGAATGATACTACAACAGAGAGTAGCTCGTATCTGTTGATCTAACACAGTTTTTTTTAGTGTACAAGCATCTGAGAATACCGTAAGCCCTGCGAGTCACACTATATGTTCTCTAAACATACACTCGCCATCCAGTATCAGATTCAAATTTCTGTGCCCTCCAACAACAGGCAAGCAAGTGTCCCCAATCTTGACTTTAGTATTTTCCTTACAATAGTCATATATTTAAGGAAAGGACCAAGAACTACAAGGTAAAACTTAAGAATACACTGTGGTAGCACTGAAACTAAGCAATTTAAACTAAAATGAAGTAAATAGTGCAACTTTTACCTATTCTTCGTCGACTTATCGGGCCATTACAGCGTATTCTTAAAAAGATAACTCTAAAGGAGGACGACGAATTGCTAAATGCTTATAATTACACTGCAAATCCTTAACTTCTTTAACAAATTGCATGCTACCCCGTAAGGCTCCGTAAATATTGCTCCGCTGCTAGTGTGATGGCATGGCAGTAGAGGATATACAGTTCCAGGCTCGTTAGACTGGAAAATAAATTAGGAAGACGAGATGGGGAGAACAAGTGGTGGTGGCAAAGAGAAGAATCGAATGGAAGAACATAAATAGAAGTACATTAGATATTAAATGTACCAAATCCTGCACTAAAAGCGGTAGACGGATGCACAGAATTAGCAAAAATAAAATAAATATGAAGGTACTGTGTTTTGCTATTTTAAATTATTTTTTTAATTGACTATTACCAAATACGAGGCATATTTTTTAAGTAAGTACCGTTTTGCGATTCCGCCGCCGCAGCGCTACGCTACGCAGTGACGCCATTACAGTTTGATTCTTCATTGTATACGTTGTATACTGAGTGTTTAAGATGCATCCGACAATCGTAAGCCCCGCCGATTGTGAAGTACGGGCTGTTATACGATTTCTTAGTGCTAAAGGCGTAAAACCGATCGATATTCATCGTGAGATCTGTAAAGTTTACGGACAAAACATTATGAGTGATGGAATGGTAAGGAAATGGGTGAGAGCATTTAAAGATGGCCGCACAAATGTGCATGATGAAGAACGGAGTGGGCGTCCTTCGGTCGTTAATGAAGATTTGGTGCAGAAAGTGAACGAAAAGGTGAGAGAAAACAGACGCTTTATAATTTCATCATTGTGCGACTGCTTTCCTCAATATTCTCGTAGTGTTTTGTATCGCATTGTGACCGAGAACTTGAATTACCTGAAATTGTGTTCACGTTGGGTTCCGAAAATATTGACGGATTTGCACAAAACCCAACGTTTAGGCAGTGCATTGACTTTCCTTGAGCGGTACCACAATGAAGGTGAAGATTTTTTAGACCAAATTGTTACTGGTGACGAAACATGGGTAGCCTACGTCACACCAGAATCAAAATAACAATCCATGGAATGGCGACATTCATCATCACCCAAAGAAGTGAAGTTTAAGCAAACAATTTCTGCCCGGAAAATCATGTGCACAGTTTTTCATTCTCCATACAGCCCTGATCTGGCGCCCAGCGACTACCATTTGTTCCTGCACTTGAAGAAACAGCTGGGTGGTCAGCGTCTTCAAGACGATAACGAAGTCGAAACAKTTGTGATACAGTGGTTAACAAGTCAGGCGGCAGAATTTTATGAGGAGGGTATTCAAAAACTGGTGCCACGTTATGACAAGTGCCTCAATATCCACGGAAATTATGTAGAAAAGTAGATTAAAGTACAGGCTTTCATGTAAGATAAAATTATTGCGATATCTTTGCACGTCTTTTTTTTAATTCCAAAACGGTACTTACTTAAAAAACATGCCTCGTAGTATCAATGATAATAATATTTTTCGTTAGTTTATAGATAGTTTTAATACGTACGCTTCAGATACCATTCGTTATTTCCGATATCATCCCTCATCTCACCGCTTAATACACTTTGTAAATGATCGACCTTAGCATTCAAGTCTTCGTCCCTTTTAAATTTTAAATCAATCATAGTATCTGTATCATCCTCGAAGCCGTTATTTTCACCTTTCAAGTCTTCGCTGCCATCATTACTCCGTTTAGCTCGAATGTGTTCGTCTTCTAAAACATTCTTTATGTAATCCTTGGTGTCCACCCAAGCTTCCTTGCCGAAATCTTCAATGTTTAAGTTATTAACTGCAGGTTGTTTAAGAAGTAGTTCTGGAGTTTTTTTAACGTTTAGTTGTACAGGAAGTTGATAAGCTAATAAAGCAGGCGGTTGTGTGTTAGCTTGTTTTAGAAGAGAAGCCACCTTCTTTCTTGGGTCCTCTATACTAAAAGGTATTCCTCCAACCCGAGAACGCACGTATGACATTCCCATTGATTTTTCAAGAGGTTTACCTAGATCTGCGTCACCTCTGTTTAGAACATTCTTATCTTGATCTGTGTTTTCTAAAGGTTTAAGAGGAAGGCCTTGCAAATCGAAGTCCTCCTCAGTGACAGTTTCATGAGCATCTTTACCAGGCTGTTCCTTGTTAAACCCAAACTTGTTGGTTGGCTTTTTGCCATGAGCAGGTTTTCTTTTGTTCTTATTGACCTTCGCTTTTTTGGGTACGGACGGCTCTGCCATGAAATGATTGATGGGCCGTCCACTATCTGTACCAGCCAAATTCCTAGGGCATTCTACACCATCAAGTAAAAATGCCGGATCACTGTAACTTACTATTAATCCGCTCGCACTGGGACCTTCCGGCTGTCTTTGTGCATTTTTCAAAGCATCGCAAGAACAACAAAACCCAGTGCTGTAAGGAACTACGTTGCCTTTGTATTTAACTACACCACATGTGGGATGAGAAGAAGTAGTATCGCAACCAGTGTAGTTACCATCGTGCTTATTATAGACGACCTCTCTAGCTTCAGAGTTCACGACGTGCTGGAACTTTAGCTGGTACAACTGGGTAATTGCATCTTGCTTTACTTTGATAACGTATGGGTTTAATAATCGAACCTTCTTCTGAGAAAGGGGGTCGAAAACGTGATCAACGACAATAAATTCGCTTTTGTTAGTGTTGGGGCAGTAGTTTTTCATTTTCATAGTTATGAGAAGCTTTTTGTGGCACTTGGTTACTTCCGAATAACACAAGGGTTCATCCTCATCGAATCCTTGAAAATAGCGTACGTCATGTTCTCTTCCGTAAGTTACGGAGTGTTTTAGGTTGCGAGTTAGTACACTATCTTCACATTTGGCTTTGGGGCATCGCACTAATACTGCGCGGATCTCTAGGCTTGGTGGCTGAATTGCTTTCCTGCAGCAGCGCATGTTTTTTGCGCAGCATATGGCGTTCCTCTCTTCTTGATTGAGACGCTCACGCAATTTATTATTCATGATAATGTCTTCTTCATTCTGGCTTAAAGTAAATGTAATGTATACAATAAAAACAGTAAACTGTATTAAATTAATCATGACGGACGTAAATAAATATTGTGCTTATCTGATAAAATACTTATACGTCAAAGTKAAATATCAATCTTTAGTGACGTATAAAACTAGGATCGCGGGAGTGAGTCAGTCAGGGTCAGTAGAGGTTCGTGTTTCCAAATAACTGTAAATAATGCGTACATATATCGGTGTTTACAGAACTTTAAAGTTACGTTATGAATTAGTATACTTCTTTATTGTTGAAACCAAGCTATATCTAGTTTAACCTCAAATGAAAACTGACAGTGATAAATTGACATGTCATAATGCATAAATACGTTATAGTATATAGTCGTGAGATGAAAGTTGAACCTCACGTTACGATTTCGCGAATCAAGCACCGACAACTGATTTTACTGTTGTGCCGTTCGTTCCTTCGTTGCTTATATAGAGTGGCATTTAGGACGTACGTCCCTTGCGGATTAGACATACATACGTGCCCACATCTCTTTCTTTCTAATAGTAGCGGCCATGATGTGGTTGCTGCGCGAACGTATGTCGTCAACTAATGTTACCATTGACATTATGACATTTCATCAGTGGCGTTGCATTATTTGTATTGTAGTGATTGCCTTGTAGTTTGTTTTGTGGTCTTGGAAACATTCAAACATTTTATTTAACCTTTAGTGGATGCAGTTTATAATAAAAGAACTTGTGTAAGTTGGCGTTCTCGCCCATCAAGCGAGAGTTGGTGTTTATACATGAAACTTGGGTGTTTCAAAAGGGTGAAGCTCATAACTGCTGCATGGACCTAGGCACGGATCCGTGAATGCTTGGATATGTGTGGCATCCTCGTGGCCAACGCTTTATTTAAGGCCGAACTGCTGGCATTGTTTAAAGAACATGCTTCGGCTGAGCAATATGTAGCAGATGAGTACCTTATTAGAGAGCATGCTCACAAGGTGATTTGGCTGCCGCTGTACCACTGCCATTTCAGTGCTATTGATCCGATCTGGGCACAGGTAAGACAACGCGTTAATTGTTGTTTGTACCCTAGGCTGATGGAATGTTGTTCATAGACAAAGCAGTATTATGCTAAAAACATTGGCGAAGAAGGCAATGCTGAAACATGTGTTGGCCAAATGGGCACGTGCACTGGAGACTGAAGGAGTGCACCCCCGAACGCTGGTGTTCATTTATCCAGCACCTCAAGCAACTGATTAACTCTTGGCACTTTGGCAGCAACGGGTGCGAGAAATTGATGTGTAAAGTGTAATGTCCAGAGCTTGCCCCTTACACATGCATCACCAGCAACACACATTATGTATAATTTGTAGCCCGCTAAACAGCACGCCACTGAAAAAATCTGACAGCGGCTTTCAATCGGTTTGAACCATACACTTTAGATATAGTTGTTGGTGTTTATTTGTGGAGTCCTTTGGGTGTTAATTTTTTCTTATTGTATTTAGTTGTGGGTTCTGGCTCCTTATTTTTATAAATTAAAGACACGTTTTCTAATAATATGACGTTTCGACCTATAATTTAGGTCTTTGTCGAATATTTTTATTTTGAAGATTGACAAATTATTATGAAAATCAATATGACATTTACAATTTTGATATTAATATAAAATGTACCTTCAAGTTTGTTCCTTTGCTATCATTGTGGATGGTAAATGTGATGGTGATAGGGTGTGTTTAAATGACGGTGTAGTAGGTATTACTTAGTCCTTGTATGTCAGTCCTGTCGTTTACACATGTGTTTAGGTTTTTTTTGAATATGTATCATTTCTAAAAATTGTCTTTTTTGTTTATGTTGTTCTGTAGTAATAATTTTGGTATTATCAAGGTCAATATATACAGTATAAAATGTAAAGAATGTAATAAACAATATATAGGACAGACAGGACAATACTTAAAAAACAGACTACAACAACATAAAAATAATAACAACTACACAGCTTTAAAAAAACATCAAGAACAAACTGACCACACTTTTGACTTTGATAATACCAAAATTATTACTACAGAACAACATAAACAAAAAAGACAATTTTTAGAAATGATACATATTCAAAAAAACCTGAACACATGTGTAAACGACAGGACTGACATACAAGGACTAAGTAATACCTACTACACCGTCATTTAAACACACCCTATCACCATCACATTTACCATCCACAATGATAGCAAAGGAACAAACTTGAAGGTACATTTTATATTAATATCAAAATTGTAAATGTCATATTGATTTTCATAATAATTTGTCAATCTTCAAAATAAAAATATTCGACAAAGACCTAAATTATAGGTCGAAACGTCATATTATTAGAAAACGTGTCTTTAATTTATAAAAATAAGGAGCCAGAACCCACAACTAAATACAATAAGAAAAATCATACACTTTAAATTTATGACGTGAGGCTCAAATTTCATCTCACAGACTATAGTAACAGGTATACAGTTCAATTGTTATGATATGTATACACACACACCGAGAACTCAAATGTACACACTAAAAAAACAATGAAAAATGAAGTGTCGATTGTGAGGGTCAGCTATCACTTTGTTCTGTTATGAACGAGAAGCACTTGAAAACATTGTGCACTGATGCCAACTTTAATCACTTCTTTCATTCTCACTGCGATGTGCTTAATACGTGTATCTTATAGTGGCAATCGAAATGCGGCATTGATGACGTAACTTTCTAACTTTAAAGTTCTGTGAACAGCGGTATATTAGTGAAGTAAATACTTTCAGTAATCGCATTCCATTACTCTAAAACATCGTTTCTCAACCTTTTTGATGTCGCGACCCCTTAAATAGCGAAAAAATTATGAAATGCCCTTTGCGACCCCTACACTATAATGAACTATTAATTTATTTTGTTGGGATTAGGTTGCCATTCCCGGTAAACTAATATCTATTAAATTTTGTTAAACTTCAGTGGAATTTAWAAAATAATTCATACCACTGATGATTTGTCTACTGGTCTAATGTTTTGACAGTATGCGACCCCCAGGTYGAGAAACGCCGCTCTAAGATATGCGACATAACGGTTACTACGTCAGAAAGTACATTTAATTAAACTTATTTGATAACAGAGTAGATGGTAAAGTAATTAAATAAGATTTACATATTGCTATGATGTGGTGAAACTAATACCTGTGTATTTGACGACCAAGTTGAAACTCGCTCTGTTGTCTAAAGTCACCTTCTGGTATGTTCTCGAAACTTCTGTGCTAGATACGGAGATGGCTCTGTAAACATTCAAGCATTATCGATCGGTCAAATGTTCTCGAAGGCGTATTTTGTGAGTGTAGAATACGCGACATACCTGCAGCTGATAGTATCGTACATGGGTCGGAACTCATTAAATTCAATTTGAACTATGTAATTGTAGATTGCAGGGTGGTCACTGAAATCAAATACTGTTTTTTATTTAAAAATAAATACACACAGATTGTTACTAATATTATTATAATATATATTATTTGCAGAATAAAGTGGGAATAAAATTTCATATTGACATAACACTCATTTGAATTGTGTAAATACACATTATATGTATATTCTGTCACTAACACTTTTTATCTTATTCTGTTTACTAAATTGGATTTCCTTGCTCATCCGGATTTCTTTGAACATTTAGATGATGTTCTAGGCAGACCGAAGTAAATACAAATATATAGAGTCGCATACGCAATTTCTAGATTTGCTTAGATAAGTTTGATAATTTAAAGTACCATCTATGTTAAAAGAATTTAGGCTATCTGTTATCATTAACAATACTTAACAACCATGTTTTTCCAACCAGACTGAACTAGTAATCTAGAGTTCGATTCATAACGCATCGAGTATTCTAACCACTCTCAACATTTTAATTTCTGACTGACTTTCTGTTCTAAACGTATCACAATCGTCCTGAAATTGCTTAGCACAATTTTATAACCATCATTTCAAAACAGCCTCCTCTCGTTCGTTTTCGTATCGGCTTCTTCGTCAATCCTTTTAAGTTATGCCAACCGCAATATTCATAAAAGAGTTTTRCAGATGCCTTTTTATTACAATATTATACTGGTATTATAACCCAAGGCCAATAGGCGCCCTTTAAGGGAAAACATAGGCCGACCATTCCAAAATCTGGGGGTCATTGGTATCCTACCTGCAGTGGCGTTATACGACAAACGATAGAGGCTTTTTTTAATCGTTTTTTACGTCTTTAGTATGCAAGTAGAATACTGAATCATTTTATGCTGAATAGGAACGTATTTGGAAAGTAAGAAAGATAATTTAAACGAGAGAAGTTTTTTCATTATTTGTTTATATTAAAACAATGGACAATGATGCATCTGTAACTCTACCTATTTAGGGTTGTGGTCGAAAAATACGTCATTTGATTTCATACATGTAAGTGGATATTGCGTAATTTCTTACAAATGCTTCATCTTGAGGTTAAAGATTAAACAGTTAAACGGCTACAGCTTCTTACTTTCTTTGGTGTAATTTAGTGCAGGTGATACCTGCCTGGATGCCAAAAGTTCTTACAGGTATATTAGTTTAAAATAAACGATTGTTTCGTCACAGTTTCAAATTTAGTTGAGTAACGTATTAACTTCGGTCTTATAGTTGTAGTTACTGAATGCCATGTCGATGTTTTCACTTTGCTGTGAAAGTTATGACTCCTCTTTAATAGGGGGCACGATGCAGTTTTTGTTGCAATATCGGACCGGCAAAATTTGGGTCACTCCGATTACAATATTGAAAAATCATAAGAACAGCACATCGTCGACTTTCTTGTATTCCCTTTCCTTCTTTGATTTCCCTTGTGTAGCGGAAACAAGAATACTGGACCATTTTTCAACCTTGGACGAATCTTTTTGTCATTTGGTTACAATGCTTACTCCTTCTACACCGTTATCGTAGATAACATTGTTCTATAAACCACCTTTATCAAAACCCCGAAGAACCTTTATTTCGTAGTCTATTATTAAAGTAAGATGTTCCTCAGACTCTTAAAGCTGAGATAAGTCCGGTCTGTTAGAATTACATTTTGATGAAGAACGTAATGATGATTTCGCGTATCCGGGTTTCGGATATACCGAAGATATATCGGAGAATTGCATTACTTATGAGTTGCAGTGCATGCATAATTAAGGTGACAAACTTCCAAAACCAGAAACTCCTGACGCCTTCATGGTGCTATTTGTAACATAGGATAAAGAGGGATGACAAGACATTAGATTATGCCAGCTACGCAATTGCGTGCTGACACCATAGAACTAAATTCTTAGAAATTTATGTAATAATAATAATAATAAGATTTTATGATAAATGATACTCGGGCAGGTAGAGCCAGACCCATGCGTAGTAAATAAGTAAAGATTGTAATATGGAAACGTTATTGCAACGTCACAACAAACAATCGGGCCTGCCACACATCTGGCCAATCGCCATTCACTTTGTCGCGCCAGCGAGTTACCGCGCAGACTCGCTGCCCTACCAACGAGCGGAATCGCGACTTACGGGTCGTTACAATATTTTCTGTGGCTGATATTAATATGTGACAGATGAAACGATGAAGTTAGCTGCGCCTGATTGCATGAAAAGACCACTGGCAACAATAAAAAAGTAAAATACCTACCATGTCATGTGCACATTTTTAGCTAAAACTATAAAAACACAGGACAAATACAAACAAAATTTTGAAAATCCGGACAAATACGTTCACCAGATTGAATACGGACTCATAAACAAAAATACAAACCCGTCCGGGCTAAATCCGGATGATTGGTCACCTTATGCATAATATGAAATTAGTCTTTAGGTAATACTAACAACTACAAAGAGACAGAGACAGAGAGGTTCTTTTTACATCTTGAGATTTTATCAGTACTAATAACAGTCCGACCGTAGTAACCGAAGCGGATAGAAAAGAAAAGGACTACAAAAACGTTCCGAAACGGGAACAGAAAAGAAAAACCTTTTAAGTTCGTCTTATTTCGATGTCAAAACAACTTAGCATGAAACGAATATACACCAGTTTGAATAATTACTTACTTTGCTAAAACTATTAATGAAAAACTACGGAATGCATAAGTTTTGCCGTTGTTGTAAAGTAAACCTAAGTACACAAACCCCAATGCAATGAAACAATTAATACAGGAAATTAATTCCAAACTTTACCTGTTGAAGCAGTTTGAAAAGTTTGTCTCCAATAAGGCTTCATATTTTATGGTCTTACCTCGGATATACTTTACCTGCCTGTGAAAGGCTTACCGGCATAACATCTAATAATCGATATGCCTTATTCTACAAGATTAAACTTGTTAATCCCGGAGGATAGTTTAGATATGTCAACAGACCGCCTTAAAACCAATAACGATTCAATACAATATGTAAATCAGAAGTATAAATCTATATGAATGAACTCTAAGCTGAATTTCCAAGGCAGATTGAAGTGGTCTAACGATTGTTTAATTAGGCCGTTTTCTGGGAAAGAATGAATTTATTAGTGATAAGAGAAAATGCAAGGCAGTAGGTGATATGTACCAGGTAACATAAGGTCGTACAGATGTCATTATTGACTATCTGCAAGAAGATATTTTTAAGTCAGACCAAGTTCCGTGGTAGATTTATGCATTATCGTTTTCAAGTTCTCACCCCTACGAGTATTTTAACAAATTTGCTACTTAAAATGTCTGCAGGAAACGTTATGGTGTATAAAAGAAAAATATAGTGCATTTTATCCAAAAGGATTTAGATTCTTCATAAACAGTTGTATTTAAGCAATATCAAATAATCGACAGTCCACTTTCCATGCATATTTCAGGACCTAAAATATGGAATCCTTATAAAATAAACTACAGGTACCTATAAATAATACACATTAATTAAACAAACAAAACAAAATACAGTTGTGGCGGACTCTGAAATAAATTATTTTCTCTTGTTTTTGGGCTTTAAATCAAATTTATACAGGTATTAACAAACCAATCAAATAACTTCAACAAAAAATCATAGGTCACTTGCAGAACCAGCTTTGATAACGCTTCTTATTGTCTTTTGTTTAAAAACTATTATCCCAAAACTCTTGTTATTAAACCGTACAAAACGAATACCGGGTTATTTCAAAGATAATAGAAAGCAATACAAACTAGCAAAAAATCGCTTACTTTTCATTAAAAAGAAAACAGAAATCGCTGCCATAGAAATGCCTCGTCATTATAAAGACAAAAGGTAGGCTAAGGATTTAAAAGTAATTAGCAAAAAAAACCTTTTGTTAAGGGCAATTTCATACTTACAGAAATAAATTAGTAATTCGATATTTTTTACTAACCCTGTGTATGTATATGCTGCATACGTTTATTAATCTTTCAAGTCGTAACTTACTTGAAATGTTAGTTTCCAAATGGTATATTCAGTTATGTAAATAATTAGGTACCTACCGAAGCGTTTTAGAACAAGAAGCCGTAGATAATATAACGGTCAGCTGACTAAGCACCAACATTTTCAGTCATCGAACTAATCAATTTTAAATCACAGAGACGTAATAATTATTTCTGGAGATATTATTTTTCGAATTCAGTAATATTTATATTCGCTAGGTGCACGTTTTGGGTGTACAATATTAGGAATTTTTAAAGGGCTATGAGTAATTAACGTTAAATGACGCATAACCTTTAATAAAGTATAATAATCACTTAACAAATATAGTTTACTAATTTATTTCACAATTGTGCGGTGTTTATTACTGATACAAAGAAGCAATGGTGTCTGGAATTATTCAAGTTAAATTCTAGGATGTAATAGAAAACAACATTTTATAATGGTAATCTGCAATCAATTATAAAAAAAGAAACATTAACTTGTGTTGCAGAAAATACTTTGATCAGGAACATCATGTTGTACTGAGTTTGTTATTTTAAAATTAGGTATATATGGGGCGTAATAACAAATTAAATTATGCAATAATGCCTTAATAATAAAAAATTGTGTAGTTTCCATAAATATAAAAATAGCATTATTTCATTTTTAGTCCGAATTCTTTTGTAAAATTCTACTTTTCTGAATTCACGCTTTAGTTATCTACCTACCTACAATCTCATGTTAGACAACACAGAATAAGTTTTGTTTGCTGTTTTATTATTAAATAAAAACGTACATTCTATTACATCAAGCAGAAACAAATCATAATGCTGTATACAACACTTCTGATTTTTTTATACCGCTCTTGCTATTTTCTGATTTACTTGAAACTAAATTAGCCATTTTGAATCTCCCACCGGGTTCACTAAAGTCCCTTAGTTCAGCAAGTCGCCAGTTGCAGAGACTGTCAATGAGCCTATTTGTCTTTTCAATCTTTCTATTTGAACACTATGCTTGTTTTTAAAAAAGTGCGTGTGGTGTGTGTGATTCTCAAGAAAATCTGCTTTACATCATTTTTTCCTTTTATACAGGGTGGGTAGTTTATAAACATTGTACCTATGATTTCATATGAAATTTATCCGCACCTTCAAACAAAACTTTTGTATGTTGTAAGTTGTCGTATAGTGAAACTGCAATTAAAAATGACTTGCTAATTAATTATTATAACCAAATGCAACAATCAAATGTTTGATATGTTTACCTACAATATAGACATCTAATTTTCTCACTGTTTCATTCTTAACACCATAAATCTACGCGTTTATCAACTGAATACATGTAACTTTCAGTATTTCGCTATGTTAACCTATTTTCATTAAACATAGCCGCCTATACACACTTCGGAGTATGATAGTCTTGCACATAACACATAACCACATTAATGTTAAAGTGAAAAAGTGCCTTACATTTGAAGTCTTCATCACTTCTGCTCTTGTTCAGATTCTGTTACACTACATAGCACAGTGCCTCAAAAACACCAGTTTCAAAGTAACTCTTCCATGGTATTTTCTGCAGCGACGACGGTAACTTGAGTTAAAGGCAAGTGGGAACAAAAAACCTAGAGTTGAATGTTTAATATCTTATATTATGTAACATTCGATGCCTAGTAAAATAATATAGACAGCTTATTTGTCACTCTAATAAAGCTATATAGAGAAAAAATAATTAGAGATATCCGACACTTACTTTACAAAATAAATCACTGGTTAGTATATGCCCTAGAACTGAGCATTTATTATTCAATAGAGAGTTCTCAGAGCAACATATGCTGCACAGTCGTCTTTTATTTTTATATATAGCTCTTTTACGGAAACACCATTACCGACAGGTTGGTTTGTTGATACCCAAGAAAGGTAATGGTCAAAGCAAACCGATTATTAGGGGTTATGAGTTTTGCTGATAACAGCTTTAGGTACTTTGATGTACCGCCGTAAAATTTGGAAAATCCTGTTAACAGCCGCGCTTTCAGACAGGCGGCAGATCAGTTTAAGGTTATAATTGACCCCCTGCTATTTTACAGTAATTACTTTATTGCATTGCGGTTCGTGTACCTACAGATTAATCATTTAATTTCTGGTTTCTGGTTTTGCATAAGCAGAATTATTTGAAATTAATCTAAAATTTGTTTGAATGAACATTTAGGACGATTTCTTTCGTAGAACTATACTTGTAAAACAGCTTCGTCATCTAATAAAACAGCAAATCTAGGAATAAGCGACTTACCTTGCATTTACCAGGGCGAAAACTGAACGACAATTTATTAAATTATGAGATTTAAAGCTATAAATATTCTACGAATAAAGTAACCATGTGGAAGTAAAATAATAAGCCATATTTAACAACAAAATTGGAAAGCTACACCTTTACAATTATTTTTACATAAGGACGTTTAGTTTTTGCTAGGCTGCATAAAACTACATTTCCTTAAATAGTAACCTACAGATTTTTTAGGCTTTTCGATAGAGCTTTAAATTATATGAAGGCAGTAGTTGTTACGTTTAAAAAATACATTTATCCCCTTACTTTTTGTGTACGAAAGCGGTAATTTTGTGAAAAACCTTAAACTGCTGGTATTCGTTTTTATGGCATTATGCTGTTTTGAATGATGTTTTTAATTGTTTGTGGCACTTTTTGCACCTAAAGTTTAAGGTTCTCAAGATATTTCAACATTTTCGTATAAATCGGAATAGTTATCAGCAATTCGTTAAACTAGCAGGCTTTGCTTATCTATCATACACAAGAAGGGTAACACTCATTCTCATCAGTTTGTTAACAAACCAAAACAATTAGAAAAAACACAAAAAGAGTCAAAAATGGTGATTTTAATTTAAAAGGTACTTACAGGTTTTGGAGCAGAGGTTCACGCGCATTCGCATTTACTTTCTTTTGTTTATAGCACGCTGTTCTTGAAATAGGTAATCCAATCTATAATTATTAGGTTCAGCAATTTTTTACGAATATATCAATTTAAACAGTTATGCATTTCTAGCATAATAGCAAGGCGCAGCATCATGATTTGTTTTATGCACAGAGATAAATGGTTGTTTAATTTCAACAAACCAATATATTTGAATCATTTATGAAAAGTTTATCTAATGATAGCAGTACTTGTGTTTAAAGAATCAAATTCGACTTCTTGAAAATATTTTCTATTTTGTTTGATTTCACGAATAAAACTATATAAAGACCTTTATAAAGCTTTAGTATGAACAGTGTATGAACAATAGTAACTTTAATGTAAAGAAGACATAATAATTATACCCTATAAGTCAAAGGGGATTCTCTCATTTGTTTGAAACGGTTATGGTTACCAATAATATTTGTTTATGGGAAAAATTTGTTGAAATTTTGAAAATGTACTAAGATATATTTTGTCTGCGAAACTACGTTTTGTTCTTTTTGCAAAATCTACGTGTACTAATACATACATAGCTGTATGCATCTTGACTGTGTCTTGTTGATACGGCAAGACTATATATAGCACCGTAGATGAACCCAAGAAAGGTAATGGTCAAAGCAAACCGATTATTAGGGGTTATGAGTTTCACCGATAAGAGCTTCAGGTACTTTGATGTACCGCCGTAAAATTTGGGAAATCCTGTTAACAGCCGGGTTTCCAGACGGGTCGCAGATCTCTGTAAATTGGCCCCCTGCACCTTTACCGTAATCACTTTATTGCATTGCGATTTGTGTACCTTAGAAATTATACTTATTAGATATACACAGAACAAATTCATTAGATATAGCAAAATTTTCTGTACCTAAAATACTGTTTCTTTCTGTGTTGTTCAAAACATTTTCTGGTCATATATATCTATATTTTAAATGATAATCGGGGAAATAACGATCTATCACCAAAATATCAACAATCCAAAAATTCCGACGATTCAGTGGACAGTTATTATGAAAAGTAGCTTCATCAATAAATAATAAAATAATAGACTTCAAATACGTCTGCGCATTCGGCTTATTTTTATTTATAACATCAATTGACAAAATGTTCTTCTTGCGTTAAAATCGCTACATTCAAAATTTTGGTGTAATTCAGTGTGTAACGCAAGACATTAATGAGTTTTCAGTAACTTCTCCTTTACTTAACACTCAAGTATTACTAATATGTAGCAATTAAGTCCTTGCTAATATGATTGGGGAATGTTTGGATTTTCTACTATAGACTGCATTATACCATAAATTCTGCAGTGTGCGAATTGTACTAATATTTATGCGAAAATGTTGAAATAGCTATCTAAAACCGTAAAATTTAGTTATCGGAGATGCTATTGCAAATGTATAGAATATTAAAATCTAAAATATAAAACAGTAAATAAAATAATATTATTAAATGAAAAAAAAATCGGAAATTTTAATTACAAAATTGGGATGAGGGTATAAATAGTTTTTTCTAACCTTCTTCTAAATATATACGAAAACGAATTTCGAATTTTTAACATAACTAAATCTGCCCTGTATTTTAATAAAAACTTGTGTAAAACGGTAACTCCATGAAAACGGTTCTTCGTTGCAGACGCGGCTTTTGAAGAAGTGTTTTTGATATAGTAAACTCAGTGGTTATATCAAAATTCATAAGTTATTAGGTACCTATTCAGAAATTCGCATGGCTATATTCTGTTCTATAGTCGATGTGGATATAAAAGTAAATAAGGTCTATTAACTGGCGACGATGTATACTTCTACTTGAACAAGCATAAACATTTTTTCGCATATCTATTATCAATCGTAAAATAAAAATTTGTGGTTTCACATTTAATTAACAGCTTAATATCCCATACATAATAAAGTGCTGGCTAAAAGGCTCTAGTAAAATGAATAGGCGCAAATGATGTTTTACAAGAATAACCTGAATTAATGGTAATATTAAATTTATCGTGGCCGTGGATAAGTTCAGGCTAAATAAAATGGGCAATCGTGGACATGATTAACATATAAAAAACCTTGTGCCCAGTTTGTTTCCAAGAGTGTCAGGGCATGATTTTTGGGGTTTGTAAGATGAATAATTTTATTTGGATATTCTAAGTCCTAAGGTTTTTGACAACATACCAGAAGCCCTACGAGCCTACGACATTTGTGTAGAAATTTACTAAAGGTATAATAACATGAATATTGTAATAGACATGCTTCAAGGAGTGGCGGATCCAGGGTTTCGTTTGGGAGGGGCTTGACCTAACTGAGGGAAAGCTTTATCACTATAAACCCAAAATACTAAAAAAGCATAAAAAAAATATTTTGCTTATTAAGCGCATATCAAGTCCCCTCGGATAGCCTTTTGCATATTCTTCAATAACTTCGACAAGATGTAGTGTGTGGCAGTAAAACTGTATTACATCATTTTCGCACGAAGGTACGACTTTAATTAGTGGTAATGTAGCTAGAATTTGTAACGAAATTTTGTTTTTATAAAATAGTATATTACAGTACAAGAAAAGAAACTAAAAGTTCCAGCCATGGGAATGTTGATTTTACATAGGAGCGAAACAGAGTGTGGAACGACACACAGCTTAGTGATTTAGTTTTCTTCGAGTGCTGTATAGTGTTTTGTTCAATCCTGCATTTCAAAATTCAATTATTTTAATAAATTTTATTTTTTGCTATGGTTCTTATCCAACTAACAATTAATTTCTCAGTATTTTCCCAAAAATTATAATTATTTATTACAAAAGTGTGTACAGACATGACATGACATTCTGGGAGAAGCTAATGCAGCCAAGTTTTTTCTGTTCTTGCAGAAATCTAAAAATAGCAACGTCGTGGATTGAGAACAAAAACGTAAATGTTGGATTGAAGAAGTAGAGGTCGCTTATTTTAATTGATAAATAGAAAATACTCGCCCCTTCTTTATGGTCTACATTTTCGATGTTTAAATCAACCCTATTTGTTAAAAAAAAAGATATAAGGAAGTAAGTTTCCTAGTTCATAATTAATTTACTGTTTGTAATCATATACGCAATTTTGTAGGTTTAAGACCTTGTTCGTGATTTTAAAAAGCAATTCGAAAGGCTATCTACCTAAGAAATCGAACACCAGAAAGAAGCGGAAAAGTTTGTAAATCAAACTACAGTATTGGGATATTGGGAGTTAAGGATGCATACACGTGTGATCAGTAAGTAAATCTTAAAAGCGCTAACATTGAAGATAAAGTATCGATAACAGAGTGGACAACATTATTAAGACGAAAACTGAATCCGAAGAGTCTGCAAAAAATCAACTCTCTTTTTTAACAGTTGTAATGTTAACATTTAAATTTATATTTAGTCTCGTTGATGTGTATTAGCGTTGTAACACTGCTTTCGCTCGTCCGTTGCTTTGTATATAGTTTTAATTGACCGAATACACGATTTTACAATTTGTATCTGAGTAAGAAACATTAATTTTCAATAACAGGATTGAACAAAGCTCTCATTTGTCTCTTGATGCAACTCGGCCGCTGTTTGGGGGAGACGTTAAAAAAGCAAAACAAAAACACCTTCTTTATAGAGATGTAAAATTTAAAAAATGCTATACCTTTTTAATGCATCAAGTAAGAATAAGTGATGGAAACTATATTGTATGTAGTGTTGCACTAATATCAAGTTTAATTTGAGATTTATCAGGAGTGGACTCACATTCTTTTGAAGGGGGGTTTAGCTCTGGCCTCCTCTAAATCCGCTATTGCTTCAAGGGTTTCCTAAATTCCACACCTAAAAGTAATGTCTTCTTTTATCCTGATAAATTTATATGTTTTATGCTGGGTACCTATATATTAAACAAAAGGTATTTTATTCTGTAACGACTGAGATTAGCATTAGTAGACTTACAGGTTTTGGGATAAACATTCATATGTTATATTATAGGGTTGGCAGGCTACCGAAAATGATCTCGTGGGCTACCAGTATAGCCCGCGGTCCCCACTTTATCCATCCCCAGGTTTGGACCCTTCACATGCGTAGGAGATACTTAAATTATTAGCATGTACTATGATTAATGCGTATCACCCAGTATCTTGAGAGGAAAGTTCAAACAATTACATCCCTAAACCACCAAGCTTTATAATATAATCGCCACCGGAAAACTTCTCCAACAACCCCCGTTCCCAACAAAATTACATTTTAAATCAAGTAATCTCTGCCAGCATAAAATTAAAGTACTAAAACATCTTTATAGAACCATAAAAATATAATCAATACTGTATAAATTGTATAATGCCGAGACGGGCGTTATTAAGGTTCAGAATGGCCCATATATCCGGTTAATACCACCCGACATCTACTTAGGGTCCATAAGCTGCCGCTCGCGCCAAAATCGACCTTCCGTCCTCTTCGACAGGACGAATGGGGCGAAACACCAATCACCAGACCAGGCACCGCAACCAACCAATGTTTCGCGTGGCCCCGCCCGTCGAAGGCCACCTTAATACCCTGACACCGAGCACGAGGAGGTCTACTCTAATCCCAGACGTTTCGGACGGTCGTCGGTACGGCCAGTGTCAGAGTGTTTTGTGTTTTGTGAAGTTGATGCACACCCAGGACGATTACAAGATGTACCACCAGCAGGACCAAAGCAAACATTCCCCAGTCATGCTCGACGTGCTTCCGCAGCATTACAACCTGCATCATGGACAGCCTAGTCCGCCGGAATCGCCAAATACTACCCAGTATACGAAAGGTGAGAGACTACTTGATAATGTTTTGTGGGTTTGTGTTATCTTCGAAAAAAGCAGGATCTTCATCTATGCAAGCAGTAAATGATGAAGTGTTCTTGAGTTCCAAAGTTCGCGCAAATTTGTTGGTAGTAGACTTACCCGCCGCTACTGTTGCTTCCAGAAAGATTTAGAAAAAATTGTCAATAATTGACTCATGGAGTTACATTGTCATAGTTCCTTATATATTCTGTAATACCTATATTAACGCATACTGAATCGGGTAGCTGTGATTCCAATGCAGTACAAGACAAAAGGCGAGGAACTACTTAACTGTTAACGTAAACTGAAAACTGCTTCAATTGTAACTAATTTMCCGCTTAAATGTAAGGGGTAACAAATAGTATCAGTTGAAGAGGGACRATGTAATAGCWGTAGGTACAAAATAATTCAAAGTCATTTCTCACGACTTTATTAATAAAAGCAAAACGCTTTTGATTACTACAAGTACTTCTCCATGCTACTCTTACAATTATTGTATAATTCAGTATTAAGTTTTACACTCATATACAGTCGATGACAAAATTAATGCAACGTCTGCAAATGAATATGGCTCCCGAGTTTTTACATCGTAACCACATGTATACCATGACCTGCAGCCTTTCATTCCTCGATAGATCCCACTTCTGATAAATACCATGGCCTGCAGCCTTTCATCCTTAGGTGAATACCATTTCTAAGCAGGGGACCACGCTCCAAGAAATCGGCTAAATTTCTTGTTTGACTACTAAAAGTGGTCATCTATAGCGTAACATTGTGATAACTGGTTAAATAATAAATAGACAGTGTTATCACCGGTGCCACTCATAATGATGTGACTAAACAAAAGCCTGATGTGTTCGTTTCCTTAACTTTTGTTTAGTCTCATTATGTTAGGTGGTTATCACCTATTTATGTAATCCTATTTATTCTTTAACCAGACAGAATGTTGCACTGAAGATGACCACTTTCCATTGCTTTTTATTATAATAAAGCTGTGGGAATTGACTTGGAATAATCTATAATATCCTACTACTCCCAGTTTGAGATGAATCCATCTTATCATAAAAATTATTTCACATTCATCATACTTTTTATCATATTCCCGTTATCAGGGACGGACTAAGCTATGTGGAGGCCTCTAAATGCATGAAATGTATAGGGGCCCCATTTACAGCGTAAATGTAGTACCATTATAATACGTATTACGGTACATATAAGGTCAGTATTGTATTAGAAATAGGTTTGAACTTAATTATAATTTCCCAGCATGATATTGTTTTTTCTTCGTTTAGAAATAAAGGAATAGAACTGAACAGTGTTAGCAACTGGAATCGCATAATTTTACATTATTAAGTTAAATATTTATAATAAATCTTATCCAATATGTTATGATGTGCTACATAAATAAATTTGTTGATTTAATTAATCATTCTATCGATTATTCATTTTAGGGTTCCCAATAATTTTCAAATTTTATAACAGCATGTGGAGGTATTAACGAGAGCACAGCAAAATTCGAAATGAAGCGAAAGAATAGTAAGAAAGTTGTTTGTGCATGCTATTACAGCTACATATCTAGATATAAGATTTTTAATTTTAAACCTAGTCATTTTAAAGCCCTTCAGAATTCCATACAGTTTTTTTTGTTACTGGTAATCTCAAGTTTAACTAAATGAGAGAAAGCAAACTTACAACATAGATTCATTTCGATTTTTGTTATCTGTACACATAGTTTCATTTTGATTTTTGTTGGCTGTACATATACCGTATATATTTAAACAGACTGCTCGTAATAGGAAAATCTTTTTATATGGACAAATTCTATTATAATAGTTCATACTTCTGAGGCATATTTTTTCATAATATCTTCCTAATACTTCTGCAACTGTTGTTCTCATCATATTAGATTTATGTATTAAGTAGTTTGCTATCATCGGCTGTGAAATAAAAGTAAGAAACAAAACCGCAATATTGTATCGAAGTAATGCTCAAAACGTCAAAACAGTTGCTTTTGAATCTGCTGCTGGCAACTGTCTGTTACTGCCAAAATGACAACAGTGTCACATTCTCACGTGTTCTAAATCATAAGAAAAGCATATAAGGCGCCTTTGCTATTATAAATACTTGGTTTATTACCTCTACCTGATCAACTATGATGATCAGTCTCACTTAAATATTTTTGGCTTTTAGTTGAAATTGCTTTTTTAAAGCTTTGGATGCTGACGTTTTGTAACAAAAAGCATCTTCAAGAGACTACAGAAGTCGATAAAATCGATTAATGTATGTCCTAAAATTCAAAGCCGAGTCTACCTTAATAATCTCTGTGCGCTATATTACATTTGGTAATTGTCATTTTGAGAATATAAATTGCAAATTACAGTACAATGCTAATGACATTTACAACAGTAAGAAAGAATAAGTATTAGCAAATAGACATGAAAAATTTCGTTCGTACTCTAAAACTGTTTAATATGCAATATAGATTTTGTTTACATTTTAATCCGTTAGATTTTTTGAGGCGAACGTTCATTGTCGCTCTAACTCTTAAGTTKTGTTTACTCAACAGGTAATAATGAATTCATTAGTCAAGAATCAAATCAAACTGGTAGTTCAATACACTTAACGTACTTGTTTCCATGATAACGGGAAGTGTGAGTGCTAGCCAATGATCTTAAAAGGTCTGAAAACTTTAATATGTCGAACAGCTAATGCAACATTCCTGTCGAATTCAAAACCGTTCATAACTTTGATACTTCAAGAAGAAAGACAGACATCAAATTTGTTTTTCATTTAAATCGAACTTACGCGTTTGACTCGCCGGATCTACGCGCATCCAGAAAATTTTCCTGCTTATTCCACATATTTATTTAGTTTCATATTTGTTAGCATCGCCCACATGATAAAAGGTCCTAATGCATGTCTCCAATCGTGAAATCCGCTAAACGCCTAACATCGGCGGTTTCGCAATTCACTTCAAAATCTTCATCGCAATGGCGGAAGTCCGTCGCCGAAGCTGTTCACTTCCTCTGCCCACCGCCGTCGGGAGTACTTGAAGGCGACATGTGTCCGCGATTTGCCCACTTATGCCGTCTAGACTTCCGAGATCCTGTTCTGGATGGGCAGCCCTCGAGATCAACCACTAATAGATTGTTGAGTACCCCATAACCCCTCAAGACACATCCTGTTTGATGCTTCCGTGGTGTTAACAAGCTTCTAATGTGAGCGGCTTCTTATCAAGCTGCTTCCTTTTCGCGATAAACATCATTTTTGCAGCTATCCATAATTTTTTTAATAAATAGAAATATGGTCACTTAAAATATCAACAAAGTCTTAAAACGAAATAAAAATTGTCAATTAAATCATGTTTATTTAGGCGTAAGGTTACAAATTTTATAAGAACTAGATGAAGCTACTCCTAATTTTCAAAAACTAGCTTTTAATTAAATGAACAATATGTTCACTACAATTTTAGTAAACCATTTCTTCAATCATTTGTTCCGTTAGTTAAATTCGTGTAACTATCAGATTATATTATGGAACAAATCCATTACAAGATTCTTTAAGTCTTGTTTTGTTCTAGATTGTTCGAGTCCCATATCAGAACAGAAGCTAAACAACAATAACAATAACAACA
Source organism: Rhyzopertha dominica (assembly GCA_025024175.1). Classification (NCBI taxonomy): domain Eukaryota; kingdom Metazoa; phylum Arthropoda; class Insecta; order Coleoptera; family Bostrichidae; genus Rhyzopertha; species Rhyzopertha dominica. The sequence goes on along the minus strand of QCXZ01000064.1, from coordinate 22,191,831 downwards.
ACACCTCGAATTTGAGCGATCCTAACATCCGACGGTATAGAACCGCGTTCACTAGAGACCAGCTTGCGAGGTTGGAAAAGGAGTTTTATAAAGAAAACTACGTTTCTCGACCGAGGAGATGTGAACTTGCAGCTCAGCTGAACTTGCCGGAGAGTACTATTAAGGTAAGCTTTCCTTTATTTGCTTATTTATTTAGACTATTACAGTCTACATGTACAATCATCATCAAAATTAATGCAACACCCCCATGTGAGAACTTGTCGTTTAATACCCTAAGTTGATTCAATGAAGTAAAAAAAATGTGTGAACAGTTTGATATTATAAGGGATTTAAATCTGATGACGGTTTCGTTAATTTTGGTGATGACTGTACAACATTTGTTATTCTCTAGCAGCAACTCTTTATCATTTAATTAATTTTGGGAGAAATATAAGATTGCATTAATGTAAGGTGTAAATGGAACACATCAAATATCTGTTTTTTTCATATTTACTTCCAATCATTTTATTATTATTAAACTATATTATTATTATAATGAGAGATTACTCTTCAAATATAAAAAGATATTAGATTATTACAAATATTCGAATGCTTGAATGGACCACTTTAACATATCCAAGATAAAAAGCTCTAGAGAAATTAAATTGGAGGATCTATAGATCTATAGATAGATTTTACGCCCATTTATTACACAGGAAAAAGTTGGTTGCGGAATTATTGAATCCTGGTAGTACCTATGCAACATCCTGTTGATAGATAATTCTCCAGATGTTCATTACTTGCATCTATAAATTCTCGTTTTGCAAACTTTTTCTGATAACGTAAATATTTTCGTTGCTTAAAGTGAAATCGATACTGAAAATGCGTGGGCAAGTCTGTTGATGGAAAACAAATGCATTTAGGGTTGATGGGGTTCAAATTTTGTTATGTAGTGAGCTACAAAGGCTACAAATAATTTACTTTTATATAATATAAACATACACAATGGCACAATAGGTAATTTGATTCAAATTGTCTTCTTCCTGTCTGTTTATGGCGTTGACTAATGTTTACCTTTTCCCCAAACGTTTCACTGCTCGTCAGTGGCAGCAACTTCAGTGGTGATTTCAGTATAAACGTTCAGTCTGCGGTTGCCGCTTGTGCTCTTTGTCTATAGCAGCCGTTCAAGCCCAAGGAATAGTAGTACAATAGCCAATTGTTTAAAAGTTATTATTGATAGCGCTTTTATCACCTATACCTAATTATATATGGTATCATTACTTACATTAAAAAAATATATGCCGTTTGAGGGCTATATATAAGAGGACTGGAACTTCTGTAGTTGGCAACTATTTATACATAATAAATACCAACATGTTTTCAAATCTTATTGTCCTACAAGCACAACCCGTTATCAAAACGATGTGGAAGTCACAGAATAAATTCAGCAACGCCTATTGTTTCGATATTTCAACGAAGCGCTATACTGCTAAGAAAGACAGTAAAACTTTGAAGCAAGCATCTTTTTAGTATTAAATAAAATACTAAAATGAATAACCATGACAAACATTAATCATTCAAAGTAATTTTATTTCACGAGATTCCTTTGTTGCACTCGTACTCTCATCGGATGTAGCTATGTGTATCGCTTTTCACAAAATGACCGGGCAATTTGGCTATCTAGTACCCTGTACTCAGAGATCTTACGAACCTACGTCGTAGTTCGTAAAGCCACCGCTAGATGACATAAGCATTTTCATAAACTGACCTCCGAAGTCCACATCAATAGTTGCCACTATTATTATAGTTTCTTGTAAAAAGAAATAGAAATAATGGGCAACCCTGATTTAGAGTTTCAGTACCTATCAAAAAAGTCTTGAAATAATTTTATTGGTCAATGTTTTTTCAAAGCGTTTAATTCTCATTCTTCTCAAAGCTTAATGTGTTTTTGCAAAACTAAAGTATTTCATGTGATATATCATGACTTCTTGTTACGCTAAAAAAATTACTTATTCATCAAAAGATTTGTTAAAAACGGACATAGTCATGGCGGCGTTCATAATCACTTTTGTTCGAGTTAGCTTTTGTGAAGACATTTTTCTTATATTTTTCCTTAGTGATCAATGTAAGTGTAGTATTCTTGCAGTATCAGTTTTAACCGACTTTTATCCTTGAGACTTGTTCTCCCGGGGTAACTTCGCAAGTTTTAAAAAATGGCATGCGACTTTTCCCGCCATAAAATCACAAAGCTGAAAAAATTTCGTGCGTCTCCGCGAGAACTGATGAATATGCGCGTTATACCTCGACGTAATTATCGTAATAAATACGTAGGCACACAACGTACGCCGCTGGCAACCAATTAACACGTTTCTGGCCAAATAAAACGCTAATACAGCTTTTAAGGGATCAAAGGCGCCGACCGTCGAGGCGTCCGATGCTCGGACGCTAATTTGAACCGTAAATTCGACTGCCTTTGAGTTTATTTGTCGGCCGCAGTAGCCTAATGGATAGATAAGTTCGCATCATATGTTTTATGATATGCTAACTGCTTAAGATCAAGGCGGCGGTCTCGCGGACCAAACGCGTCCATTCATGGGGACAAATAAATGACGCTTTTTACAAGTTCCAACAGATTGCTTTTTGTTTGGGAAATTAGCGCCGTTTTTATTGGACGCGTCGCATTGCAACTCCTCTCGTGATGGGCACTCGATGTTTCGCCAGGTTGCCATATTTTTTTTATCGAGATGAGACCCAACCCTATACCTCCAAAGCTCCATACATAAAAATACACCTTTCTGACAATGTAACAAAAATTAGCATATACCAGCCTGTTTGTTTCTATTTTTTTGCAGCTAGTATTAAAAGCTTAAAATATAATGCTTATTTCATTTTATTCGATGATACTTACTCATGTAATACTTTGTTCTGCTTTAAACTTTTAAATTTTGTTTAGGTTGTTTCACCCTTTCTGTAATAGATGGCAGCATTAGTTGTGCAAGTGCACAAGCTGACCAGTCAGCGTTTATATTTTTTTATACGTGATATTCGGACGTAATTAACAAATACAGTTCAGGTCAAAAATCATATCGTCTTTATTCACCCTGCTAGAGTTAAGAGTCCTATGATTTCTTCTTTGATATCCTTAGTTATTATTATTTATTTTCCTAACGATAAATTGTCCCCTAAAAGCGTTGTTTAAATTACAAGTACATATTAGAAAAAGACCTTTCTGCTCCTTATTATCCTAACGATATCTAGTAAATAACAAAAAAATATGTTTCTATAATGGGGATCGAACTTTGGTACTAAAATCTCCATCCCTCTATTAATTGTATCTCGAATACGTTTTTTTTGTATATGTTATTCCTCCTTTTTTGTGATTATTAAAAGAAATAGGCAACATCTTTGAATGGCTCTTTGGCATCAAAATTTTGTCGATAAATTAAAAATTCGTGATACGCATATACAGAACACTTTTAGATAGTTTATTAGTTACTAGCTATGCATATAAATCATTTACTAATACGTACAACACAAAAAATTGCAGAGTCTTTGATTTCGCGGTGATTAGTGTACTGGAGCACAGATCTAGAGATCGTGGTTCAAATCCTGCTCAGAAAGAGAATCAATTTGATTTTTTGTATTTATTTAAATATGGTAACTATACAAAGTAGTGACACCTAGGTATCGTAACTTATCATTTATTATTATGGACAATGAGTGGCTGTTGCACCTTTACTAGATATTGTTCTTATCATTATTTGCCGTACCATTAAAATATAATACGACGGCAACAGCGATTCTCTTTCGTTAAACGTTATTGGCGGTGGACGTTAGCAGCAGCAATACGATATTTTGGCGCTAATGGTCGCCTATTTACACCAAGACATATGGCTTCGTCCTTGATTGTTCTCGTTACTTTTTGGGTGCTCATTATAATATTTTATTCGATCCTTTAAGATACTAATTGCTTTTATGATACCGAATCTGTTTGAACAGCGCGTTGTGTTTATTGTCTTGGAAAAAATCTTCTACCAGCATCTGTAGGTAGCTGTCTAATTGAATTAGTGGCACTGTATGTCTGTAGCGAACAACACCTTACTCAACTACCAATAAACGAATTTAAGGAACTCGTTGATTTACTAAAAATAACGGCGACTGACTTGGAAATGGTATAATAAACTTACGTAAACTAATATAAAAAACGTTGGTTTTAAATTTGTTTAAGGAAAATTTATAAGGTTATACTTATTACATAACGTTTTTATTAAGCTATCTTCTGAGGCATGGAAAATTTTCTTGTTAGAATTCAACAAGTAAAAAGAAATGTATTTATTATTTAAAAAAACTTATGTAAAATGTATATAAATGTTTATATTAATTTGAAGATGTTCTAAATAGCACATTCAACGACTTTTCAGTGAATCCAGCTGATGAATGTCCTATTCGATAGTTGTCTCAAGTACTCAATCGTATGAGGTTTGTTATTCAGTGCAATCAGTGTTTTCAAACAAGCTTAAAGGAAAATGTCCATCAATGGGACATCAACAAAAAGGTTGACAACTGACAGGTCCATTTTGCGAAATAATTGAATGGCCAAACTAGAATGTTTCATTCACAGTGCGGGGAATGTGGCACAAAAAGTTTTTTATCATTATTCCGCTTCGCTTTCCACTGGCTTTGACAGCATTTCCTTTCCCCATTAGTAAAAAAAGTAACGTCCAGTGATGCTTCCAACTACATACTTTTTTGTGGATGAATCTTGTCTTGAATCACTTTTAGGCGGCTTCAGTTCGTGCGTGAGAACAACAAAACAAACAAAACAACAAAAGTTGTTTTGGATTACACTAACAATTATATCGACAATATTTATACATAATATGGATACTGCACACACCCAATATTAGCAGATTTGTTCTTCTTTTAAATTTTAACGTCATTTTCTTTAATTTACACAAACCAAACTTCATCGATTCTTTATGGGGCTATCCCACTGAAAGGATTCCCGTTAATTTCCTCACAAATAATACCTCACCTTGATACCCTGACAATTATTATCCCTTCCACTTCTGCTTTTGCACTCATGTGCAGTCGGCTTCATAGATAATGACCGCGTAGCGGGCTGCGTCTCATTATCCGTGAAGCCGATTGACTTAACGTTTAACAAGATTGTCGTCCCAAATAAACGTGCCTGCACAAGTCTTCAGGTATCCACGCTCATTTGGAGCGCGCTCATCACATTACAAGTCATTCCTGCGGATGCGACATCGCGAGTTGGAGAGAGAATGTAAGAAATAAAACAAGCTTTTTAAAAAGACGTTTTTCCGAATCTTATTGGCATTAACTAGCGTAATATTGTGTTACGATAATATGAAAACTTTTCTTAACGTTTCACTTTACATTGTACAATTTTCGCGGCTCACAGTTGGGAAGCAATCCGCGAACCGCAGTTTTATCTAATATACTTCGTCACACTGTATTAAAGTGCTGCCTACTAGCATTACCGAGTAGTCTAGCGCCGCCAAACATAAACAAATAATCTGCCATTGTCTTCTTTACTTAACATAAAACAAAATATTATAGCATTGTTAACCAAAATTTGAATTTCCCGCCACAGTCGATCATGTGTAATTCCTGTATTACCGACTAGAAAAGAGAACTTGATCTGCAACCTTCAATATTATCGTGCTCATTGATCTTCAGTGTTCGCCGTGCATATTGTAGCTTGGCAGCAGTTAAAAAAAGGCGGCATAAAGAATTCAGAAATCAACACCATCCGCGTTGCATGAATCATTTATAGAAACCCTGTACTCGTACATAACATAGGTATTGTGTAGACCTAATATAAGCAGATTTGGTCTTCTTTTAAATCCTAACGTAATTTTCTTTATTTCCAGGTTTGGTTCCAAAATCGACGCATGAAAGACAAACGTCAACGCCTTGCAATCGCTTGGCCGTACGCCGCCGTCTACACGGATCCGGCCTTCGCGGCCTCGCTCCTTCAGGCTGCCGCCTCCAGCCTTCCGCTGCACTACCCTCCCCCGCCCCCTGTCTACCCTCATCACTACCCCCGGTACCACCCTTACCCGAGCTTCGGACTTCCTCAGGCGGGCGGTCTTCCGGTTCCCAACGCCGCTGCCCTGGGAGTCGGTCAGAACATGCCGTCGGCGATGCCCCAGGCCGTTCAGCAAAGTCTTCCTCATCACGGGTTCAACATCAACCTGGGCCTGGACTTCCAGCCCTACCAGCAAACCTTCGATCTGAAGGGAAAGGTGTCGCCGCAGAGTTCTCCGGTACATTCGGAGATCAGTCTGAGCCCGCCCGTCCACGACGGACTGCTGATGACGGCTAAGGTTTCGCCCGGTCAGACGCAGATGGTGGATCAGAAGCCGAAGCTGTTCAAGCCGTACAAATCAGAAGCGTAATAGTCGGCCTGTAGTTGAGTTACGGTATCTGGGGCGGTAATGTTCGTTTGAATATAAGGAGTCGTTTTTATCGGAATCCCTTTTTATTTTTTTCGCGTTAAAAATATTAGCACAGTATTATAGAAAAGCAGAATTGCAATCATTTGCCCTGCAGTTGTTGAGATAATGTATCAATATCACAAAAAAAGCGGTGAGCAGAATATGAACCAATATGTATGTGTGGAATTAACATAACTGAAAAAACCTAGAGTACAATATATTGATACCTTCATTTCGTTGTCATTCTGCTTTGTGATATCAGTAGATATATCTATTAAACAAAAAACGATTTTCTTCGGTTAATACTATGCTATTAAAAGAAACGTTAATTTTTAATCTTGTATACATATGACTGGAAAATTTCATTTTCCAAATCAGTGTTATCAAGACTTAATGCCTCAATCCTGGTTACATTTGCTCTGAAGTCTATTAAGTAATACTTACTAATAATAGAACATAATTTAAAGTTAAATTGTGACAGAGATAAATAAAACATTTTTTCATAATAATAATAGTAATAATAATAATAATAACAACAACAAAAATTATCGCTATAGCACCCAAGTGTTCAAACGAACATTTACTAGCTCTAATATTATTTAAGCCAAGCTTATTTATTATTTGTGATGTAATCTTACGGCTTTTTGACTGATTATTTTTTAGTATAAGTTGTTTTTAAAATTAATAATGCAAAAATAAGTAATTTTGTTATGACTATGTTGTATTATTTTGTGTATATAGTCGATATTAGTGAAATTTGTATATATAAATATTGTTGTAAATATTATCTAAGTTAGATCTGATCGTAAGTTATGAAAATATACAGCGAATTGTAATGAATTATATCTAGTATTATTTTAGTTACCTTTACATACCTACATAGTGAGTTTTTTCAATGTTTAGCATGGGGATATTGAATATCTGAGATAAAAGGTTGGTTGAATGAGGAAAGATTTGCAGTTTTGTAAATCTGAATTAGTGCACCTTTTGGATTTTTTAAAAAGATAATGGTTTATTCCTCTAAACAAGGTAGGTAAATACAAATTGTAGAAAATGATGTCTTCAATCAGACAATGTCATTCAACTTTGCAAGTAAGTAGGGCTGGGCAAAGTATTGATACTTACTCAAAGTATCGATACCTTTGGTGGTATGGAGTATCAATACTATCTTGTCGAGGTCTTCAAGTAACGAAAGTATTCAAAAGTATCGAATGTGTGCAACAGTATCTGAAGTACCGAAAGTATGAAATGTATTATATATGTATATAGAAGCATTGATATGGGCTGGGCAGAGTATCGATATCATCATTTACCTTTGCCGGTATCGAGCAATGTTACCACCTTATCGTGGTAGTCAAGTATTCAAAAGTCATGACGGTACCTAAAAGTTTCGAAGTATTCAAATCTCTTGGAAATATCGAGTATTGCAATAATTTAAAATATGAGAAGCATCATAAGTATTGCAGCATCCAAAATATAGAAGGTGTTAAGAGTAATGAAAATATACAAATTGAAACAATACAAAGTTGTAAAAGTGCGTATCAAAAAAATAGAAGCATCCAAAATATTGATAGCATCAAAAAATATCAAATATCTGAATAATTTAAAGTATAAGAATCGAAATTATTACGGTATTGAGTGTATTAGCGGTATCAATAGTATTAAAAGATTGAATTAATTTAAAGCATGAGAAGTATCTAAATTTGTGGAAGAAAAAAGCGCTCTCTGTCGGTAGCGTCATAATGGGTTCTGTTCCAGTCGTGGCTCGTGGAGCATTCCAGCGGATTCGTTGCGCTGGAATACAATAATCTACTCCCCTGTAGCATAAGTTATAACTAGATTTAACATTTGATATATTCTACATGCGCCTCAGCATATTGCAAACTATTACTATTGCAATAATTTAACCATTGATACTTTTGATACATTCGATACTTTAGGTACTTTCAATATTTCGATACTTTTGATACTTTGGATACCTACTATTGATAATTCCGATCCTTTTGATACTTTAGGTACTTAAGATACTTCAATACTTTTGATACTTTCGATACTTCGTACTTTTGATACTTTAGTACTCCGATACCTTTGAGTAGTATCGATACTGTACGGGTATCGATCTGTTTAATGATATCGCCGAGCCCTACAAGTAAGCTGTGATTTTCGAGCTGTAATATAAACTTATCTTTTTTTATACCAACCGTAGTTGGTTATGCATAAAAATAAAGCTTCCCAATGAATGTGATTGATAAAAAAAACGTAAGAGTTGTGGCAATTTCTATTATTCTGGTTTTAAATTAGTAGGCCTGGACAAATGAAATATTTTGGTCTTAAATTTTGCCAAACGAGACATTTGAAAAACATGTGATGAACTGATTGAATTTTATTTATGTACTGAAATGCTATAATTTACCTACTTCAAAAGCTCAAGCAAGGCACGTAATAGTGTTTAAAATACCAGAGTTATTATCATTGTATGTATTGCACCGTTTCAAAACAAGATAGTGAAGCTTTTCTAAAAGAACACCTATCAGTTCCCATAAAAAGTTCAACGGCTTTTCTAAGGTATTCCATTATTTCATAACTTCGGTAGTAAACTGTGTTTTTAATGTTTCATCTTATAAATAAATCCAAAACCAAAAGACCCTGAGAGCGAGGTGGTCATGGAACTGGTGCGTTTCTGCCAAACCAGAGACCGGGAAAAACTTTATAACACTTCCATCATGATATGTGCTTCGTCTTATTGAAATCATTGAAGCATTGCGCGAGTCTCTAAATTCAGTTCGTCCAACATATCTTGGAATTCCGCCTGGTGGAAACTGAAATAACGCGCGCAGTTCTTCATACCCATCAAAAATATGCGGACCAAGAACTGTTGACTCTGTAATGCCACACGATATATTCAACATGATTAGGATTTTCCTGCATCCAGAGATGTTGGCTATGACTACTCATATTGAACATACCGCTGTTTGCGAATCATATTTTATCACTTTAGAGGACTCTACACATATTATTAACCCGGAAGATTTTTGTTACAAAGATAATGAACTAGATGACGAGGTTGATGTTGGAAAATGGGTGCTTGTTCAGTACCCGAGCAACAAGTCAGAAAAATATTTTACTGCTCTGATTACTGAAAAAGACAGTGAGAGTTGGAAAATGAAGTTCACTGAATTTAAGCAAAGATATATATTAAATTGCCAGCTAGGGAAGACGTCGATGTTATGGACACGAAAGACATTTTGAGAAATTTGTCAGCACCGAAGGAAAGCCGAAGAGAAAATCTTTTATTCACCGTTAACTTTTGTGGCTTGAACATATAAAATATTTTTTTTCGCTTCTGGAATTTTCGATGGAGGTATAAATAGCCCGAGGGAGAAAGCGCGGCCTGTTCTGAATTCGAAATACGACTATCAAGCGAGCGGAAGGCTTAGTGAAGCAGTTGTTTTTAGTGCTAGTGTATGCAGTATACTCGTAGTGGTTTAGTGAATTAGCAGTATTAAAATAGTAGTGTTTTGATCTAGTTGTGTTTAGACTTAGTGTATTTGATACAAACGATTAAATAAAAAGAAGTTAGTCAGAAATCCGCAGTTTTCGAACCCGCAGTCGTAACAGTATTTTATTTTATTGCTTCTCATATACAAGATCAATATTTATTCATAGTAGTTGGTGAGCAAAAAACATATCCCAACTACAAAAACATTCAGTACCTATAAACTATCTTGTAGGGACCTTAACCAGTTTTTTTTTTATTTAACAAAAATTTAATATAATCAAAAGCAGAAAATTTGCATTCGGATTTATATCCTATATACATGTTAATACGATTTGTTACCCTTTTGTAAAATAAAAGCTAATTCTTTATTTGACTAAATTGTATGTAGCCCGACGAACTTCCTACCTTATCTCTCAATCGCGTCATAGAGAAAAGTATCATTCTGTCTTTTATTGACGGATTAAATCTTAGACTAGAACTGAGGGTACCTGATAATGCAGTGACTAATTTGTACACGTAACAAACGTCAAAAAATGTTTTATTTAGCAAAACTTTATCGGAAAAATTGTTTCACAACATGGTAACTTATTTTGGAGCATATTTATCTTTTATCGCTGAAATATGATGCTACTAGTTTGAACAATTGAAAGTGACTTAAATGCTGTTCTAGTTTTTTTTCTTTAAAAATTCCAAATGTTTTATGTAAAAAAGCTTTCACTGATATCTTTATCACAACATAAAGCAAGTATTTTTCCGATGCATCTGAAAACGTTTATTTCGGATTTTCTTTCGGGTAGATGTTTCGTATTCCATTATGACTAGCAAAAGTTTTTCTAATATTGACACATTTTTTTTGTATTTAGTTAGCTCATTTTCCCAAACCGTCCTTTTCTACGCATAAGCCCAAGCCGGCAATATTTGATAAATCACCGTAACATGGACACCGGATAATGCAGATAAATGTGTTATCATCCGGAGGGTTTAGAGGGCGACGTAAACAATGGATACAGCGTGACAAATTGTTCGTATTCCCTATCGTATTAATTCGGCGCAGTCAACATTGTAATAGATATAAGATAGGATTACAACTGTCAGGACGAACGCACGGGCAAAGAGATCCTGCACATTCAGGCGGCTAATGGAAAATCGATACCAATTATACGTGATATACTGCTGATTTATTAATGATCGGCAATATTGCTAGACGGCAGGGAGATAAAGCAAATCGGAAGTATACAATGTTTTTAATCGTTTCATAGGTCCCTGTTAGTTACAAGGGGGTGGCTTATAGACTCATTGAAATAGGTGGTATTAAACTTTTATTTCATTCTCTCATCTAGATTAGACTGATACTCTAAAACTAACCGAACACTTTTTAATATCTAAATTGGAGAAAATGTTCTTTTCCGCAGATTGATAAAAAATATGTAATTTGTAACATTTATACCTATGCTGTGGTACGTTTACGAGACACAAAATTTATCAAGGTTTAAAAAGCAATCACTCCATGATATGTTGCTATTCAGGGAAGGAAGATCAAACAAAATATAGGTTTATAATGATTGTTTGCTAATGATAAAAAAGGATTAAAATTCAGAATCCAGTCCAAATCGATTAATTCAGCTTAGTATAGTTCTAGCGAACACTCTTCTGAAGATGCCAATCACACAAATTGACGAAACGTCAGGAAATATTTTACCCTGAGGAAGGTGCAAAACTCTGCGTTAGGCTAATCTCGTAAAACCCTGCATTTTAAATAGAAAATTAAGAAATTTTAAGAACAATTTTAATCAGAACCAGTTATAGCTTGTCTTTAATTTCTTATTAGTTTATTAAAACGTAATTTGAATGTAATGAAAAAATATTTCACTATTTTCCAGTATTGCCTTGCCCCATTCTGTTACGTTCTTCCTTTCCATAATTTTTGGTTTCCGAATTAGTTCCATTTGGGATTTAGCCATATAAAAAAAAAACCCTCCAGTATGGTTCCATGAATTATACTTGCGTATTTATTAAGTAATGTTCATTCGAAAAATATCTAATATCAAGCAGTTTAAATCACTATCTGAAACGAATGTTACGCTTAAACGCACATCATCCTTTATGGGTGCGTTAAGCTGGCCCGGCAGTTTTTCATTTTTCAAAATATTTTTACACAAGTGAAGAATGCTAGGCAAATGCTAGCGGACGCTGTCATTTTTAAGAAAAATGCTAGGTAAATAATAATAATAATAATAAATATTGTTACTGAACCTTACTTTACCATCCTTCTTAGGACCAGACTGCGCTTTTGGCATTTATTTTACAAAGTGTTGGGTTATTTCATCTTGAAACCGTTATAATCTGTATTAACGCTGAAAATACCATTGTCGAAATTGACACATATGATAACTGACTACGCAAGGCGCTGTTTTACGCGGGAATTTTATCATTTTGAAAATAATGTTAGTTTTTGAAGCAATTAAACGACAAATAATATGGTCAAAGTACGTGATATGCATTTTAATTGTAGGATAATCCGAGAGCTGAGTTGTAAGAAATGCAGAAACAAAAGTTGTTGAAGGACCTATGCGATAATCATCCGTCTCACTTCTCAAGTTATCGGATTAAAAAATATATGCATTTGAGGTTAGTATTAGAATTTAAAAAATAATAAGGGTTAAAGAAAATTATTAATTTTTGACCAATAATTTAATAGTTTGATCTAGTATACAGGTTTAAATGGAACTATAAAAAAGGATACGAATAAAACTATTATAGTAACGGAAGCAAATATGCATGGGGACGATTCCTAAATGCCAACATTTTCCTTGATGAGTATAATGAATAAGTGGTGACCAAAGGGAGATAAATATTTGCAAATTAAAGAGCAATCTCAGGCATTTCTACTAGTATTATGTAAATAATCGTAAGTTTACGCTACGGGGCATTATACTAGTATAGATATTGAAAACTTGAATCATTCCGAGTAAAGTGTATATAAAGTTTGCCATAATGAATAATATAGCAGGTTTATTTAACTTTGTCTTGTCCGGTCGTAAAAGGAGCAGAGCTTTTTGGTACGAGCTTGTAAAATGTAGAAAACACATTTCTAGGTAAGTGGAGGAGTACTCTTAGGAGAAACGCACTCTCAAATGACTACTGAGAAAAAAGTCACTCTTCTCAGAAATAAGCGTACCGAATTATACTTCAATGTAGGTATTATAAAATAACCCTAAACACATCTATATAACACGGTTTCTTTTTAAAATTGTTTGGACTAGACTAAGCAAGACTTCGAATAGAACAATCCGGTCCACTTCAGTCATAGCATACACTCAATTATAATGCGGCAAGCCTTCTTTCGATGTTAAAAAATCTCGCAAATATGATTTTGTGTTAAGAAGCTCTGCCCCTTTTATAACCAGGCAAGACAGAGTCAAATAAACCTGTTTTAGTCAGGATATTTTGTTATGTTTTGCAGCTGCTTATAGGAAGAAATCGCTCATCACGAGATTTAGGATATTGGGAGCACAGTATACTTTGAATGCTAAGTTAAAATGAAGTAGGAATTGGTTTCTATGCTATAGCACGCATTCCTTTTTGTATGTAGTTTCAGCTTACGATTATCCTGTGTTCGAATTACACCTGAATGATACTTTTCATTTTAAACCTACGCAACAATTAAGTGTATTAATTGAATTTACAACGGAATAATTCATTCCCAGCCGACCTTACGTGATTACTACTTTTCTGTTAAGCCCCATTATAAAGCCGACCTTGGCCGAAGTGCTTTAACAATAATGTCTAATAATCTTAAATACATTAACTCAGTCTAAAAGTTAACAAACGCTACTTATATTCGTGTAAACAGCTATTTACCCGGTGGGCGTATTTCTAACAACTTGTTTGTTGGTTAAATCTATCAGGCATCAAGCAATTATTATTCAGACAGGAAATAATGGACCATCTTTGTTAAAAAATTAACGCGTCTAATATGTTTAACTGTGTAGGCTCCATAGTTGAATCACTGTTACGTAATTCGGTTTAGTCATGCTACAAAGTAACTCCAGATCGTTTTGGAGACATTTGGAAATGTAGCACCTTTTTAGTCGAGTAATAACTAGTTGGTTTTCTGAATAATTAAAACTTTTCAAACCTTGTTGAAATAATAGGAAATATAAAAATTAAACAAAAAAGAAATGGGTTGAATATCAATTTTAGGCAGCATTATCTGTTTGTATTATATTTCCTAATCCTATCATCACAAAACAACGCACTGGTCTACTCATCCGCACTGTAGCACCGAAAAGGTTTTAAATACATTCAATGTTATTCTAGACCCAAGTTAAATCGTAACAGATTGTGCCAAAGGTGTAATAATACCAATCTTGATAAATTGTATTAGATCTTTGCGTAACAGTAATAGTATTACTACGTGCAAACTGCGAAAATTAATTTGCAATACAAGAGCCATTACACACTGTATGTATGTATGCATGTGATTTATATGTATATATATACTCTTATATAAAAACAGTATCTGGTGCGAAAAGCTAAAGATCTGCATGGAAACATTTAAAATTTTGACTATAGGACAACATATATTTGTGAAATAAACCTACAGTAGCTTCTGACCGAAGAATGAATCGCACACAGCCTGCATKTCAATGTTAAGCAGTCTTAAAGCACTCTTTAGTTTGTAATCAGAGCGGTGGATTTTATTGGTATTAAGCAAGATTTGGAAATGTCGCTCCTAAAGAAATTTCAAATTCATTGGCGAAAGAAGATAATGAAACTGATCATATTTTTGTTGTTTGCATTGAATCAAGGCCGCTCGAAACATTCATATTCTTTAAATAATGTAAACGCATTACAGAAATAAAATGCAAATATTTATCTCGCAAATGGTCGATTATAGCGACCTCTATAAAATATCATACATAAAAGATATTGTAATAAAAAGAAATAGGTTGTACATGAAATACCGTATGATGCCAGGTGTACATAGCAGCTAATTTGCCAAAATATTAAAATTCCTTGACCTAAAAAAACCTGAATGCCAAATTTTATTTAAATGTTTTAATAATTTAAAAAATTAAGAAATATTTAATAAATCTGAACTTAGTATTAAATTCTGGACCAAAATAAATTTAGTTAAACCATAATATTTCGACTTAATGAAGAATATACGGTTGCATTAGTTCCCATTACTTTTGGAACACTCTATACAATTCGGATGCACGAAAAATCGCATTTAAGATTTCTCGTTTTGCCGCTCCCCTTACAATGCCGCCTAATGTAGATGATGTTTTGTATCTTTCTACAGGTTTATATGATCTAAATAATTTTCTTACCTTTATAAATTCATTACGTGCTTTCATAAATTTCAATTAGAAAAAGAAGTTAGTAATCAAATTTTCATTTTAGATGTATTAATTTTACATAGCAAATCTTCCTTTCTTTCGGAATTTTTAGAAATACCACATGTACATGACGTCCCATTTTCGTTGTAATTGTAGGAAGCTGCGGTTTGCACATTACTTAATTTTGTTGAGTTGAATTGTATTACTTATCTCCATTCTTTTTAAATCTATAGCCAACTTTTTAAAACCTAATATTTATTATAATTCTCTATATCTCGCTTGGGTATGTACATACAAAGAACTGTAGACATTTTTTGATATTTTCAATACAGAATTTTTTAGTGGCCACATTTAAGAAATATAACACAACCTGCATTTGGTATACATATATACATATTGTTGAGTTTATTATCTGTATATGTCTATGTTTATTATTCAATATTTTAAAATAGTTCAATAAAATTTTAGGTTTTTGCAAAAATGGATGTAAATAATGTGACGCCTAGCATTGCAGAGGTAGGTGTTTAACTTAAATCCAAACAAACAATAATTTTCATTATTTACATAGCATCCTTGACTGCCGACAAAAGAACTGCATGCGCACATTTATGACTTTATGAGTCTTATAAGCATATGCTCTTTTTAGTAGATTAAAATTATTACTTAACATTATATTGTGCGTATTTTGTTCCATAGTTTCCTGGACGTAAACATCAAATGTCATTAAATTATTTAAACAAATTATAATTCCAAAGTTATTGACAATAAACCTAACAACGTGCATATTTTTTTAATCGGAGAAATAGGTCTTTTCCACCACAGCAAAGTCGACTATGGTTTCCATTTTATAAAATGCGAGTTTTTAGCTACTTATAAGTATTTGACCCCTAAAAATCTTTGAGTACGCCATTGGATTCAAAATAAAAATACCTAACAAAAATGTCTTTACAGTCTTTTGTATTCTTATTTGTAAGCGAGATGTTGAGGACTGAATAAATGTGAGGTTATGTAGAAGTTGGATACAGCTTCAAAACAAAAGACGATTTAAATGGCTATACAGTTCGATTCACAACATAAAAGTAAGACAGTAATATCCAAATCCCTCTAGCACTAATAGTTACCGAGATACCATACAATTACAACATAAATGGGACATCCTGTACAAAGAGCATTATTTATTTATTATTTTCTTTACACAATAATTATTCACATAAAAAGGTCGTTTTTCATTCAATTTGAACCGACTTTTTAAGACTCTCCTTTCATTAAACATTTTAAAAGAAGGACTAGATGTAATTCTCCAAATTAAAATTTGCCTTATATATGTTACAAAATTTAAATTTTCTTTCAGCATCTTAAAAAAAACGATTTAAAAAGTATAAAGGTAAAGATATTAAACAACAAATTATTCGTTAGCTAACCACTTATTTTTAAATAGGCACATTGCCACGTTAGACAATTTAAATTAATTACATTTTTGCAATTGGTCGTGAAATATAACTTTAAAAATTCATAAAATTATTAGTGAACCAAATTTTATTATTCTGAAAAATTTTTGTAATTTCAATTATCAAGTACAAAGTTATTTATTTGATCTATAATAATATTATGCTTGTGTTGGTAGCATGTAACCATGCGATTTGTCTGAAGTAAAGTTTGCTTGTTTTTATCCTTTTGACAAAGTCAAAAATACTTGCAAAAGTTATTTTTAATTTTTATTTATTTTGGTACTGACAATGGCTTTTAAATAGCCAATGTTAATATTTTTTTAAAGATTATTAATTACTCACATCAAGTCCACTTTGAGTAATGTATCAGTTTTAAGTTCTAAGACTAAGTACATATATTATGCACAGATAACTAATAAACATCAATATTACTATTATCGTTGTTATTAAATTACGCCAAAAGCCTGACAAACATACTTCTGACAGTGAACCAAGAAAAGAGCATCAACAAAAGCTTATACGCGGAAAAGCAACCCTGCTTTATCACCCCTGTGCTAACATTAGAAGTAGAATTTCAGTGTAACTGTGGTTACCAGAGTAACAATGACTTAATGGAGTCGGACACAGTGCGCTTTGGTCAAATTAGCCACCACCGGGTTATTTCCAAAAACTGAACAATACCTCAAGTCAAACATGTAAACCGAACACCCCATAACAAATCAATCGGTTTCGCAGGGCCAATTTACCAAAATGTTACCCCAGACTGACCAGAAATGTGGTTTATTTGTGAGTGCTGCCGCTTTGTGTCCGGTCAGCCACCCCCGGAGAGCATTTCTAAGGGAGACCTGCCCTAAACGTGGGTCATCGAACCAAAAATGACGCCGTAATTTATTTATTGGTGTTCAATAAAGGCATAATTTCCGAAAATTTACTCCGGCTTTTACTGTCCGAAAGTGCACCGTCCCCGAACTGTAAAATTAGGGTTGCGAATTTAGGTTTTATTGGATTTACGCGGAGCAGGCTAAAAATTCTGGATTTCTTTACAACCTCGGCTTCTTTGCAGTTTATTGCGGTTCCGAATTTTTGCGTATTGTTGGGTGTTTTTACAGTTAGGTTGTGCAAAACGGGATTTGCGTAACGGTACGCGCAAAAAGAGAAATCGGTAACAGTAAAAAGAGGATTTGAAAGTTTGCAGGGTAGCTATAAATGAACAAGCAAAATGTAAGTGCATTTACGATCACTTTAGGTATAATTCCGCAATAATTTTAAACCTTAAAATATCCTCAGCAAAAGGAACCGTTGAAAGTGTCAAGATCAATATTTCTAGTCCAGCGAGACAGATTAACTCTTATGCGACTGTTAATGCTTTCAGCGTTCATAATAAATAGGACAAGATGGTAGATAAACTTGGTTTTCAGCTGTCTAGAACGTGTTCACGTTTTCAGGTATACTCAAAAAATACGATGTCACCCAGGTCTAGTAGACAAAAATATAGCCGAACGTTTCTTATTTTTGCTCACTTTTGAAACAATGATGTTTCAAAATTAATAAATTTATTACATCCATAAAAAGTTTCTTATCAAAGAACTATTCGGATGAGTTTTAAGTTATTACGACGTTATTCAACAAAATGTAAGGTGTACCGCATTATGTGCGCATCGAGTATTTACTAAAAATATGTGTTTTTTTTTATTATTGGAGCCTTGTAAAGAAAAAAAGATATTTTTTGTTGATGCGGCTAAATTGCAGATCAATCTTAGGGTTCCCATTTTTATTGCTTAACTAATATTTTGTTTTTATCAAATTGGCCGTGATAAACAATTAAACTGTGTTATTTGTCACTTTTACATTGACATTTTAACAATACCCTACATTATATATTGCAAAAATTCTAAAATAATAATAATAATAATAATAATGGAATATTCCTATATTGAGTACGCTGTTATTAGACTGTAAAACAGTGTTATTTTTACACCAGGTTTCAGGTTTCGAGACTTGCCCTCATAATGCGGGACACTATGTTTAGGTATACTACGTTTCACTTGTGAAACCAGAAATTGGTTATTATTATTAATATTTGAAGTTGAATTACGTAGGTATGTAGCATATACAGGGGTGTTCAAGGTGGTTAATAACTAGGAAATACTGAAATTGCAGAGCACGAAAGTATACATACAATCTTTAATTATTTAAAAAAATTGCGGAGACAATGTAACAGGCTTAAAATACTAGGTTCCTGTAAGTACTCTTATCCAGTATAACAACAAGTTGACCCCATATATAATGTCTTTGAGTTGAACTTAAAAATAATCTTAAGTTTTATCCAAGATGCTCAGGACTGAAGGCATTAAAAGCACAAATAGTAGAGCTACCGTTCGATCTGTTTACAGGACATTGTAACTCTTCTGTATTATAATAATAATTATAATATATAATATATATAAAACTACAAAGATATGTACAACATTATTGGTACTTCTTTTAGCATTATGTTCAGTTTTGACAATAAAATAAAGACATAACAAAAAAATTAAAATCACGTCCTGATTTTGCTAGTAACACAAATTATGTTATGACAAGAAACGAATTCTAAATAAAAGCGTTCTTCGAGTTATGGAACTAACAAAAATTAGATAATATAATTCAATTACTGCTAGCTTTTCTTCTGAAATGAAAGACATGGATACAAGGAAGGCTAATAACAGTAAGTATGAAAAGCAGCTCCGTGATAATCTATTAAATCCTAGAGGGTTTCTATAAATGATTCGTGCAACGCAGGCGGCGTTGATTTCTGAATTATTTGCGTCGCCTTTTTGAAACTGCTGCTAAGCTAGAATAAGCACGACGATCACACTCAACATCAATTAGCACGATATACTGTACACTACACTGTACTGAAGGTTGCAGATTAAATTATAGTCACGAAATTGATAGTCTTAAAAAGTTTTTCAAACAATTTGCAGTTCTATTTTTCTTTCAAATGTAAGAAATAACAATAATTACCAATTAATTTGTGAATTTTACTATTGGGACAGGCAGAAACATCTTTTAGTTCATCATAGTCAATTATTTAACAAGTTTACACCAGCAAAAACCTCACAGCTATGATACATAATCTAAAAGATATACGAAACCGTGTCACGCCGCAGCTTTGAAGTGCTGAGAGCTTTCTGCAACCTTAGAGTTAATTATCCCACAAAACACCAAAGAACATGCTAATTTTAAAATATATCAAACAGTTCAACATTCAACATATGATAGGTATCTGTCAAAGCAATAGTCGTGTTCACTTTCCTAAGAAGCGGTAAATTGATTTAATCTATAATTTCCATAAGCGCTTGGATGTATGAATCTTTTTATAGAAACCCTGTATAACAAATGATGAATTGATAGATCATATATATAAAATAAAAACTGATTAATACGATATGGAAATATAATTAGCCGCAAAAATCTAATTAATGAATTAATTGAAATCCTCATATAAAGTGAAATTCTGAAGCATTTTAAGTGAATATGGTACCTTACACAATACGTCATTCAGGAAAGGAAAATAGATTTTTAAATACCTTACATCCGTCTATCTAATATATTGTTGCGGTAAGTTTAGTAGTGCTTCACAAATACGGTTACTATCATGTGTGTCCATTACTATAAAGATCTATTCCTAATTGCTTCCTTTGAAACACATATTGAAAATAATTAATTCATTCGATCTTCAGTCGACAACTTCATTAAGTTAATTCATTTGCTTTTAACACACTATTATAATAAATGCAGATTAATATAGTCTCTCTCGGTCCCATGGTAGTAGCTTCAAGTATAGCTCCAAGCTCCAAGCCTTGTCATATCCAGCATAAGCCAGATGTGATTATAAACCAATCACCAGATATCCTTCACTACTCTGATAGTTTATAAATTTATTTCTGTTTTACAGCCCAAAAACAGCAAAGAGCTACAACTTGATCAACCTTCAGTTACTACTCTGATTTTTTATTGTAATGAATATTTTAAGTAACAGATGGCTTCTAAGCCATTACACAAATGTGATTTAATTTTTTAATTTAATCAATTTAAATTAATTGTTCACCTAGTTCATGTTAGATTTAATTTGTATAGCAAAATTGCAGATAAGAAAAGCTTAACAATAAAGGTCCTGAATAATCTGGAAAATTGTGCTATTTAATGGTGTAGGCACTGAGCAGAAGTTGCAACAAGCTTGAATATTTCCAACAAAACGGCAGGAGGTAGCTGAACAACATTAAGTACTCAAATATATGAAAGGCCTACGCGTACCCCGGAATTAGCATAACAAATTTTTTTCGGTGCATTGGGATACCTTAAATCGAAAACATTCAACTGGAAAGTTTTCAAAATTTCATGGTAGGTTTATAATAGAATGCACTTCTATCAACTGGAAGATATTACTATTTTCAGCAGTCTTTATGCAAATATTTATCTACCGTATAGAACATTAATATTTGGCGTCTTCGTTGATGTATAGTACAGTAGCTTAGATAATTCCATATTTCTAAGTAAGAATTTAGATGGCAATGCCAATGCCTAAAGGAAGTGACCTGTAGCCTGACAAATTTGCATGCACCTGCATACTTCAATTTGATTAAAATGCATGTTTATGCTGTGCTGCCTGCAGCGCAACCAACTGCAGATAGATCTATTTCGCTATCATTATAGCTCATCAGTGCAGTTTAGGTCTAGTGCAGACAGCACTGCTGTCAAATTGAAGTATGCAGGTGCAATCCAATTTGTCAGGCTACAGGTGACTTCCTTTAGGAAGTAGATCCCATAATGGCAGTTAGGTGGCTTTGTCATCATGTCAGTGTAATGCTGACAGATGGTATTGCCATCTAAATTCTTACTTACATCATACCAAGCCTTTGGTATATAGGCAAAATCAGTTCTATGACGTGCTCTCTGCACTAGACCTAAACTGCTCTGATGAGCTATAGTGATAGTGAAATAGATCTATCTGCAGCTGGTTGCGGTGCAGACAGCACAGCATAGACATGCATTAAAATGGAACTGCATAGTCATCAAATTTCAATATTTGGCTCAATGTAACCAATTTTTTGCTGTACATTATTACTGCAAGTTCTTCATATCACACGAGATAATAGTAAATGGCGCAACTATTAATCTGTGATCAAAAACTGAAAACTGCATCACGTACAGTAATTAATGTATAAACTAGATCTTTTTGTGTGTCCAGGACAATATTTTTCTTGCGCTTCAATTTTTTCTTACCTAGAAAACTATTTAGTTCTGCACGCAGGTACCGCTTTTGAATTTATAGCTATGTTACAAAGCTTGCAGTCACACTGCATAATACCATTTACGAATTAGAGATGCCCTCAGTTAAGCACGCACATAAAGACATTTATTTTGGCAATTCTTTCGTTAGCGTGACCGAACGCTGACAGGTTTAAAGCCAAAACAAATATAAATCTCTTTTAAGGGATGAAAAATTGCTACCTAAGCAGCACATGTTCCGTTTCAACTAAAGTGCTTGTGGTTTACAGCCTGCCGCTTTGATGGCAAGGAACAGAAAGGCGACTTTGAGCTCAGAACAAATTTATTAATTAGATGCATTAGATTAACAAAAAAAAGAAATATGTGCTGTCACTCCCGATAGAATATGCCTCAGTACTAATGCACATATTCATTATCTATTTATAGAACCCTCACCCGCGGTCTCGGAAAAAAATCGTTTACTTTGTAAGGTTTTTGCGCAAATATACAACCATTAAAGCCCATAGGTAATAATATCGAGCAAATTACTCCATTAATATTTGATACTCGGTTAAGAATTTAAAACGAATTATTCCTGGGCTGAAAACTGGGACAAAAGGAATGGAAAAAATCACTTGGAACCAAGTCAGGGCTATGGAGTGGATAAATCAATAATTTGCTACCATTAATTTGGAGGAGTTAGCATTTTAGTGCTGAAGAATGATTTAAGGTCTAGGGTTTTTTTTCGCAACTCATTAATAACTTCTGGCAATGAAACTGTTGTATACCATTCAGCATTTACTATGCGAAGATTCTCTAAAGAAAATGTGGTAACATGACCCGATTTGGCTGCTAAACATCCAATGATTCGTTTGGAAGTGCTTCGCAATAGAACAACTTTTGTTGGCAAATTTTTCATTAGCTGTCGATTGTTGCTTGGTTTCCGGTTCATAAGAATATATCCGGGATTCACCGCCTGTAATAATGTCATAGAAATGTAAAGAAGATCCATTGTTAAATTTTCTTAACAATTCATTGCAACATTTGACTCCATCTTCTCTTTCAACCATGGCCAAATTGACGTAACCAATAACAGCAATTTTTTCTGGCTAATTGCGCTTGGACTGATGTCCGAAAAATGTACAAGGATTCCTGAATTTCATCGCATGTTACATAACGATTTCTTCAATAGTGTACAGTATCCATGTTTTCTGTTATAACAAATGTGAAACGACCATTCCATATCATATTTAAATTCTTGAAACCACCGACATACAGGTGTTTTTTATGGAGCTTCATACCCAAATACAGAAACTAATTGTTCGATGCATTGATGTTGAATCAAACCACAACAAAAATCGTAGCAAATCATAGCGCGAACATTTCGTGTTACCCCATTTTCACGCAACTAGAATACTCCAAAAAAGCACCGTGTCAAAAAATAAGATTGTTACACACGGACGAAAGCACCAAACTTCTGACAGATTACATTATGTCAGGACCTCGGTCAGGACGTATTTGTTACTTAATAGTACAATCCGGGCCGCAAAATTTTTCGATTTTCCTATATATAACAGGTGTTGAATTAAAAAAGTGATCAAGTCGATTATGATTTGTTCCATTTTTCATTGTTTACTCCTAACATAATCTATTAATGTCATTCTATCAACCACGGACGTTTTCCGTAAACAGAAGGCTCCAACGTGTCTGTTGATAAACGCAAGCTTTCGAACGAAGCTATGTTCATTGTAGAAAAAGAATAAATTCACGAGAGAATTCATACTGTAGCGCATCGAATTCAATCGGCAACTGCAATTTTTTTATTTTTATACGGTGCATTCAGTTTAATTATTTCTAAACGGCTGCGACCAGTTTCGATCTCTAAGTGTTTTGTGAATTAACATACGCTAAACTGTTGTGTCAAAGTCATACRCKACTTCATGATTTTTTTWTAATTCAGGGAGAAAACGGAAAAATTACATAATTATTCTGATCGGAATCAACATAACAGAACATCGTCAGTTGATTAATTTGTCAATTCGCCGGAATTAGATATTTTTCTAAAAAATGAAAGGAATGATATGCTGATTATTAAGTGAGAAACTGTGTTGTTCTGTATTTATAATATAATAGAATATAAATCAACCAAATGCTGGGCATACTTCGACTACTTTTCATGTCTCCTTAAACCTTTATAATGGGCAATCATTAAAAAATACTTATAGTGGGGCGATATATTTTTGTCCTGGATTGTTTCGTATATCTCATAATTAAATAAATAATAAATTATAATAAAACCTATCGTAAACAACTAATCTAAAATTTTCTCGCTTTTCGCGCCGAATTAAGTTCAGTCCGTGTTACTGCTGTTTTTTGTCCGAAAGTGTTTTCTGGATTTGTAATCATGGTATTCACTCCTAAACAAATGGTTTTTTCTACTGAAAAGTTGCTTTTTAAATGGACGGAAAGTAAATGGTGTTTGGGAATCTATCATTCCACCCTGTCTGGAGGAGTTTCAAGAAACTTTTCCCGAGATTGTTGTCACCTATGAACAATTTAAAAGCATCATTCACAAAATGTGAACTTGTATCGTAAAACTTCAAGCTGTTTGCGTAAACAGGAAAGCGGAGCACCAAGAAAAAGAACAGAAAAAGTCATTCATATTGCACAAGACATATTTCATAAGAAACCGAAAACTTCTATTAGGCATTTGTCTCAACAAGTTAATTTTTTTGTTTGAACATGTCTTCATTTCGTTTGAGAATTACGACCAATTAGTATCCTAGAAGATTAAAGTTTTTCCAGTGGTATTTGAATAAAGTTGCATACAACAATGAAGTTCTTGAGAAAACTTTCTTTGTGGGCGAAGTTGAGTTTTATCTATCTGGCTGCACAGTCTCAAAGAACATGAGAATTTGGGCAAACAGAGCATCCTCATGTAATTGAGGAAGAATATGTCCATCTAGAAGAAGCATTATGGGTCTGGGCAGCTATATACAAAAGAAAATTTATTGGGCCAATTTTCATTCTTTCCTTGTGACTTTTTCTTATGTCACACATTAAAAATTCAATATTCGTTAGGCCTGTATAAAATGCAGATGGTTTAAGGCAACGCATTCATGAGAAAACTGATGGAATTAGTGCAATCCAGTGGTTTTAGAAAGCCTGATAAGTAATGTGCAAAGACGAACTTTTTGGATAGAAGGCATTGCCAACAGTTATGCCCAAACAATGTAGCCTTAAAAAACTTTTTATTGAAGTAAGAGTTTTATGGATGTTATTGATGGGGAAGAATGGAAGTGACTAGAATTGTTTGTTTTAAAATTTCGCAGCACTCTAGAATAATAGTTTAACTCGCGTTAAAATGTGGACCAAATTCAGTTCACGTTTTAGAATAAGAATATACATAATACTCAAATTTTGACATATTGCATTTATACTAACACATCAACCAATTTAATTACTGATGGTTGGTACCGTATGACTACAAAGATACCTACAAATTTTATGGTTGCAAAATGGATGTCTAGTTGGTAAATATACGTGCGCGTTACCTACTTATGCCACTAAGCGTTCTTTCTATCGTGGCCATAAAACATTATCATCCTTTGTAAGCCAGACAGATGCGTTATTAGTTGGGCTTTTTTCACACGGAATATGGCAAAGGAGCACAATCAAACGCTTTGTTTTGACTAAATGATGTGTTTTCAAAGCGTTACGCCATTCAGGTAAAAGCAAATATAAACATTTCGTCCGACAGTAAGCATATTCATCGTTCAAACGGTACTTTCAGGATTTATCGGCTAGCTCAAAGGAAAATTTACCTGAAGAATTAGTTACTAGTAATGATTATTAGAACTATGCACTTTACGGCGTCCTTTGAGATATTATTTGTCGACTCGATTGGACAAGAGTATTTTTTGAGTATCCATCAAGTGGTTCGAAGAGTTCTATGGAATATAAAAATCACGCTATTCCCTTTTACATTAACGCTATAAAAAATTAAATCAAACAATGACACCTTTAAAAAAGTCATGATAAAATTAAAAATTAAATTACTCATTTTGTTACAATTACATTTCCGCAATTACATTCAACAGAACTATTTTTAATATTTTCAATCTGTGGAAAGTTTAAATTCGATTGCAAACCAGTAGGCAAAAAGACCGTTTTCACAAGTAAAACTATTTTACATAAAATTTGTTATAGTGCTTTAGTAAAATTTTTTTTAAATTGGTGTCAGTAGATCTACTAAAGCTTCTGATGAGTTACAATGCGTTTATGTTAAGAAATTGAATCTACCATATCCTACAAGACTAAATTATATTTTTTTTAATTTGAAATTTTATGCCGAGCTGTGGGATTCAATTATAACAAATATAAAAATATTTTACACATATTATAGATTTTAATCAGTTATTCAGAAGACCATACAATTAGTTGTTAAWTCTTACAGTTTAAACTAAAMTGGATTCATTCTGACAAAGATAAAGCAAATTATGTCACAGTTGGAGAACTCGTCATGAGTGAAATCCAAGAACCCTTTTGCTTTCAAGTTATAATAATCAAAGTCCTTGCGATTCTTCTCTAGAATATATATTGTAAAAATTTTATTTGAATGGATATTCCAGAGCCGGATGATGTTAGCGAAAATACTATCTGTACAAGACTATCCTGCAATATTCAAGATTTTCAATAAATTTTTAGTTTTGGTGGTCAAATTATGAAACCTAGGCTAAACAATTGGTCAATAAACAATTTGAAAAAATGTTGTTTTTAATACATAGCGGTGGTTTGTAATCTATATTAATAAAATTAATAAGTAACATAAGTTAAATTATTAGTTACTAGTAGAGTTGCAAGTTAGCATATAAAAATAATTAGGATAATTAGTCCTGACTCGATTAGATGTAAGTTTTTGAGTTGTGTGTTGCATGTAATAAAAATTATGTTTTATTGTCAAAACAACTGTGTATGAGCGAGGGCATGAGTAACATATTATTGTTGTAAAACTTTTTCCAACTTTCTACCTGACCGTATGCAAAGAGCAGATGTAACTGATTATTTTAAATTACACCGGAGGCGGAGGGTGTAATAATAATTAATTACACATTGTGAAGTAATTTTAACACCACTGCTAATATATTAACCTTTCGTTTAACTCAAGACTAAGAATTAAATACATAATTACTAAGCTATTTAGACGATCATTAAATAAAAATATATCAGAACGGTTTAGAAAAATTTGTACTGATCTCCGATTTTTCATTTTCCAACTTAATTTATTTTGGATATGCCTACCTAATCTAATACTTGTAATTGTTGGCAGACTGAATATTGATATTTTTCTCTATTTCTTAAACACATGTTCATTATGTTAAGGTAGTACATGAAAAATGAATCGAAAAAAAGATTGCTGTGTGTACAGGGTGTGTCACTTAATATTTTTCACAGTGGGAATATCGGAAAAATTCAGATACAAATTCAGTTAAATGCGACCAAAGCTATCCGACATACTACATGCAACACTGGAATCGTCTGCAATTTGGAAAGTCAATGTAAAAATGAGTTTGGATTTCATTGCTCATTATACAAATTGGATGTAATGTTCTAACGATCTTCTATTTTCTTTTTTTCTTGTGGAAACTTTATAGTATTTTAGCTCCGGCATGTAGACGCTATTGTGAAAGTCACTGCTTTTTTTAAACTTTTCAGTTCATCTTACAAATAATGCTTTTAGATCTGAAAATGTGTTTGGTAGCCTTAAATCAAAGTAGGCAACAAACAAAACGGACAAAAACAAGAAAATAAGAAATATAATTTTTCCACTACTCTGCAATATCTTAAAATCTATGCGTTATTTCCCCGTCATCATACAGTTCAATTTTCCCCCTGTTTAAGCAAACTTGTAGATCTTACCGTTTTTGAGGTCTCCATAATGAAAAAAAAACTAAATGAGATACCCTGTATATCTCGTTATAAAAATGTTGCTGTTTATTCATTCACGGCCGTTAAAAGTATATACATATATACCTATAAACCAATCATCATTTTTTTTGTTTGTTAAAAGCTGATCGTCGTTGTAAAATAGTTATTTCTTAATCCAAAATTGGAGGCGTATATAGGTGAGTAGTCTACACGAACCTAATAATTTTTGACAAATATCGACATACCATGCGCTTTTAGCACCATGCAGTAAATTATTTCCTTAAATAAATACTGCAATCATTCTTTATTTTACGGATCGCGTTTTTCGAATCGGAGTTTCTTCATTTTTGAATATTTAAATTTTGAAGGAGATTATAATAAACAAGTCATCACGGAAATTTTCGGATATTCTGGGAACCATTTAATACAATGCGTTTATTGCTCAGGTAACATATAATCATGTCTCTCTGCCGATATATCTCCGATTTTGTCCAAGTTTGGAAAAAATACTGAAAAAGGTCAGTTTTAACTTGAACGGGGACCACATTTTATCTTGGTTTCAAAGTCATTTCTAAAGGTCGTCTTTTAAGAATGATAAAATTTTAAATCGAATATGTACATAGAAATGAAATTTGAAAAGAATTTTTTTTTATTTGAAAGAGCATTATATTATTATTATATTATATGGMATTAACGTTTAAAGACTGCTTGATGTTCCTGATAGGGTACATATACTATTAGACAAATTTTGGATTACTTTTTCATGCAAATGTGGTTGTATGTCACGAATCATAATGTTGGCTTCCAAGGCTTCAATTGTTGTTGGTTTATCACCAAAAACCAATAACTTTGCGTAGCGCCACAGAAAATAATCTAAAGGCATCAAATCGCAGGACTTAGGTGGCCAGTTGACAGGTCCATTTCCCCGTTCAACACGAACGCACTTTCATTAGATGAACAGATGTAAAGTAAACCTCAAACGCTCAATAAAATGTTTGCCAAACTCCAAAATTTGATCCGCATCTGCTAAACTTCTTCTATTGATGAAACTTATGGCTTTTGAGGCGACACACACAGAGTGCATGTTATCCATTCATTAAAGAATGACCAAAAACACCCGCTTCTACAGTGTCATTTCTGACGGGACTCTCACAAACAGAGCCCGCTTCTTCAAATTTTGCAACTAAATTAGTCACGTACTGACGATGACGATTAACTTGCCGTCCGGCAACACACACTGGCACACGTGTTATTTGTTCTGCACTATATCATTTTAAAAATTACTAGTTTTTATTTTTAACTTAGTTCTTGAACGACAATAATTTACGGAAGCAAGTCGAAGCTGCGTACCTTCTTCAGAAATGCAGGTAATATAACAATTCTTAATCTATCCATTCCACAAAAACTTGTTGTTTCTTGATGCAAACACTCATCTAGATCCAAGTTTCTTTTAAATTTGTATCTGCTACTTCATTACCTTTTAAATTCATTTATACAAAAACTAGCAAAAACTGCTTGTGAATTTTATGTACACTTAAACTTAACTAAGCTATAGTTCTAAAAATAATACAGGAGTAAAGGTACCTAATGGTTATATATTTGCATCAAGCAGCTCGTTACTCTAATTAACCCATAATTGGTCATATGTGCCTTGTCAAGGCAAATAACTACATATGAGGTCTTGTAATTCTAGCACTTTGAAATGAAGCCCAGATAACATCTCAGAGCACCGTACTAGATTTGTGAGATATGCTGAATTAATTATTTGCAAAATGGCGTATTGCAAAATATTAACAGAACCATTTTATATATTTAAAAAGTCACAACAATGACTGAAAATAGATCCTAACATTTTGTTGGATTATGAAAATAGCTGTAGGTACTGATCATGATGCATAAATTTCGAATCAAGGATAAACATCTAGGTCCTTATGAAAAGTTACTAAGTCAAGATGTTATCAATTTTTGTTTCAGGTTGACGAAACTAGATTCAATTTCTATTAAGGATGATGGATTTACCTGGCACTAAATTAGTAGCAGGTTTAGATTTGTTTGTAAAACTAAACTAACTAACTAATTAATTAATAACAATAAAATTACCCTGAGTATTATAATTATCTGAACTAAACATTTCTTATTAAACATTTGTAAAATAAATTGATACGTTTCCTACTTTGGGTCTTAATATTAAGAGTTCTAGTAAACTGTTGAGAAATTTTTAGCTTTATTCATGGCTTTTTACTTATTTGGTAGATTTCGTGTATTTCATTACAAATACGTGGATAACTCATCGTTAATTACTTTCATCCTGGTTAGGTGGCAATATAAATTACCTTCGCCTAACCATAAAAGCTTAATTCAGCTTCTTTTTAAAAGCCGCCCCAGATGCAACCGCAATCGCTACGATAAATTACCCTAAGCGTTCCAAATGGACGTCAAATAACGTTAATAGTGCGGGTGTAACATAACTTCACATTGACAACAATCGCCGGACGTAATGGACCGAATGAAACAATTAATCGGCACGCGTATCGTGGGAGGCTGTGATTGTGTTAACCGCATCTGTCATCGGATATTAGCAGCAGTTGTTATTGCTGTAAATTGGGTGACCGAGGGGTGGACAGTGTCCTTCCTTTGCACACGGCTGCTGTATGAACGTTATGGGTATCTATTAAGTAGGATGAATAGCCTATGTACGAAGGTACATTAGTGACCATCAGAGCATTGTTAAAACAAATTTTCAAATGATACAATGAAGGCTTTTAAATTTTATAACTGCATTATGTTGCTGTTTATTTTGTTTTCTTTTGCTGCTTTGGAGACGATCAGTTGACTTAAGAATTCTGGTTAACTATATCAGTACTGGAGAACGCATTACACTAATTAACTGAACTCTGCTGGACTCCAATATGATATTAACTGTTTAGTCGTTTAGACCTTTATCACAAAAATAGGAATGTCTAAATACTTATTTCGGCGGTTGAACTACCTTCTTCATAGAAACTAAAGTAAGAGACTTCCTGAAATCGTTGGCTGTATTTAGCGAAAGAATATGAAAATTTGGTGGGAATTTATCTTTCCGTTAAATCCAACCAAAGATATCATTAGCTACTAATGAAGATGGCAGCTTAGCCACTGAAATACAGGTTTAGGCTTTCTAAATTACTGTAGCACCTAAGGGTTTATCATATATCAATTAATTAGAATCACACCACATTCAGCAAATTTTCCAAAAACAGGTAAATTTTTTACGTAGGTAGGTAACTTTTGAGATAAGTTTATAATAGATAGTCCACTCATTTATGGGATAGTAGATCAATAAATACAATGAAGCATGTTGCTAAATTAATTCAAAATTATTGGCTTTCTCAGCAAAATGTAATTTTTTTGAGAAATTTATTCCTCACAAGCGCCTAAAAATAAAAAAAAACTTGTTAAAAATACATTAGTGCAATCTGCAATTGAAATTGCAACTACAAAATTTCTACTAAATTAGCCAGTTATTTGATTCGTGTTTTCAGTTTTTTGTTTGTCATGACTATCGTTTTGTTTACATTTTTTTAGAAATCGCGTAAGTTTATAAAATAAGAACATACTAGGCACATCCAGAGTGAAAATGATTTATTMAACTCCTAAGAAAAGAAAAAATAATTCTTATTTACGGTTCTAAGCATAGCGTATTAAAAAAAAATGCGAAGTACTAAAGTTTTTGATCTGAAGCGGAAATTCCAAGACACTGGATCTGTACAAAATAAGAAAGAGCAGTAAGTAGGGTAGTTGAGGACAAGGCCCAGCATAAGGTATG
The DNA here is from genome assembly GCA_025024175.1 of Rhyzopertha dominica. Taxonomy (NCBI): domain Eukaryota; kingdom Metazoa; phylum Arthropoda; class Insecta; order Coleoptera; family Bostrichidae; genus Rhyzopertha; species Rhyzopertha dominica. The sequence goes on along the minus strand of QCXZ01000064.1, from coordinate 22,160,110 downwards.
TACTTTGTCTTTTTCGATTAATCCAACTAGCTGCTTGCGTAGCATTTCTATAGCCACTAAACTTTCTCATTCAGCTGACGTATATGACTAGTTGTAAAGCTGTACGATGAAAATCTCCAAGAGCTCGATCAAATGATTTCGACAGACAACTTAATTCTGCGAAATTATATCGGAAAAATTATAATAGATCCAAATCTAAGCAAAAATATTGGTTTCGGCGAGTGCATGCCTTTTTTGAGCATAATGTAAGCTATTTTTCCAAGTCATTCACGCGTGCTTCTCAGAAATTGAATGTTTGGGTTGAATATTCGGCGACGCGATTGTAGGTCCAGTTTTACCGAGTGTTTGAATGGTAGAATGTATTTAAAAAGGGTTACAAATATAATTGGTCCTCTAATACTAGCACAATTAGGAAATCAACCTGACGTTGAAGGAAATCAATTGTTGAAAAATATCTACCAGTTATTTAAGCAACAGACATTACGACATTAATGTTAGAAATAAATTATTAGTTTGGTAGGCGTGGAACAATGGGACTACGTGCGTTTAGCGAACGTACTCTGAGCGAACCACACATTTTGCGTGCTTCAAGCGAACCAAGCGCAGGTAGTCGTATCGCACCCGTGTTCTGAGCGAACCAAATAATTAAAGAGATATGAATTCCAAATGGCATGCCAATGCGATTCTTTAATAGGACGTATTAATAAAATTTATATAAATTTACCGAAGTGCATTAAAATGGCTATCACAGACTTATAAAAGATCTGGTTAATTATCTCGTTAACTACATTTACTTCATTTACACACAGTTTGAATTGTGATATAAATAAATAAAAAAAACATATAATGCAGATCTTATATACATGACAATCTGTACTTACATAACATAACACAATTAGAAATAGTGACCCATAAGACACGATAAATCCGTCTATAGTTCTCACATGAAATCGGAAATTTAGGGATAAGTTTTGAAGTTGTCTTCTCGTTGTAATTTGTATGTTATTAATCAAATAATATAATACAAAACACGATATTTTTACCAATTTATGATAAAGTATTCGTGCAAAAAGTGACTTCGTAAATCAAATTTAAATACTAAAAACAAATATACGTGCCTACACATATTTTGAAAGTTTGCTTTGTGTCATACTATTAGTAAGTTATTTATTACTGTTCTAAAGAGTTTGCAAAAATTTGCTCTTGAAATTAGAAAAAGATTATATTTAAAAATGGATATTTGGACTAACCGTAGAAAAAAAATTGGGCCAAATCTACATATAAATAAGAGGGCATTTCTTAGCTGAAAAACTGCAGTTAAAATAAAAGATAATTCAAAGCTATTCATGTTTAAGAAATTTAATATATTAATACAAATATTACAAGACCTAAACGATTATTCAAATGTTTGTAGATGTGTCATATTTCTTAAGAATTTTAATATGTTCCCGTCCTTTTCCAATTATTTTTGTAGCTACTTCTAGTTGGTTATCTAGCTGTAGTTATGCTTTTCTCCGTTTTGGCTATTTCCGTACTCTAGCTGCATTATCTTTCAGTTTTTGTGTCAAGAAATATATATTCGGCAATAAATGTCCTTTAGGTGGCTGAAAAATCTTGTTCGCTCGGAGCACCCTGCTCTGACCATCGCCTGTGTTCGCTGGAAACACGGTTCGCTAAGAGCACGTTCGCTCAAAGCACGTTACCGAACAATGACCACCCGATTTAAACACTGAATTTATTTATGTGGTGTCATCTAGAATTCGTGGTTTACAAAACACAACCTACAAGCCTGCAAGATTAACAACAAAGAATTTATTAGCGAGTGCAAGAGGAATCCACGTGAAAAATACATATCAAGATTCACAGTACATATTTAGATTTAAACCTAAAACTATCTGCCTGTGTATAGAATGGTGTTTTGGGAACTGGTAAATGAAATTATGTAATAATGTGAATAAAAATTTGTTCTAGTCGATCGTTTAACAGATTTATCAGTGTAACGACCAATAGGTAAAATATACTAGAGGCAAAAAATAATTTAACATGCTTGTGAATGTTATGCTTATATTTAATTTAATCCAAGCGTTGCATATTACTTTCGAATCTTTGGTTTTATCTGCTTGGAATGTCGTTAGTATATCATAAATACAATATGTGGGTAGTGAAACAATATTAATTTTGGTACGAGAGCTTTTTAACCAAGATTAGGATAACAACATAATTTTTTATTCAATGTAAAATAATAGTACTTTTATCACGTTCTGTGTAGTTTCCATATTGTTACGTTTTGTGTGTTCATTGGTACTTTGATAAAGAAAAATAATAATTGAAATAAAAAAAAGACAATTGTATAGAGTTGGAAATAAAACAGATGTCAAAAGATATTATTGAAGATTACTTTTTATAGAAATAACTTTAAAGAAATAATATTTGGTCCTTCGAACCTTTATGGAACAGCAGATGATGATTACAAGAAGCAAATTGAAAGCTATGGCAGAAAAAGAAGTTGAACTGGAACATAGCATTACTTCAAGAGTTTCGGTAAAGAAATTCATTCATGCAGCAAAGATGGGAGGTCAGTTACTAACAATAGCAATAAAACTACGTCCAGAAATAGACAGTTAGTAGAAGCTCAAGCAGCAAAAGAAATTGCAGAACTGAAGGTAAAAGAATTAGAGCTAGAAATACAAAAATTAAAAATGGAACGGGGGGGGTGAACACCTTTCATAAATATCTTCTAACGAAAATGTATTTAAAGGGTTAAAAAATAGTAATAATGTCAACGTGGCAAATAATCAAAATTTACAAACTGATAAGGTGTCACGTAATTCATACGAATTAAGTGAGCAAAACGTATTAAAACAGCTACTAATATGTCAAGCAGTCGACAAGGAGCTTCCAGTATTCGATGGCAACGGGAAGGAATAGCCTCATTTCATCCGTCAGTTCGAGACTACAACAGAACTTTTAGGAATGTCCGATGCTGAAAATTTATGCAGATTACGACAAAGCTTGAAAGAAGGTGTGTTTAGTCATTATTGCTAATATCAAATGTATTGCCGATATTGCCGATATTGCGCCGATATTGGAAATCCTGAATAACCGTTTCGGACGACCAGACCTCCTAGTCAGAACTTTGGTTCAAGATGTGAAAAATTTACCTACAGTAAAACCTTATGACGTGAAGGGATTAATGTTACGCCGATACAGTGGCCAATTTAGTAATAACGTTGGAATCTACAAAGAAGGTAAATTACTTGGAGTGTCCGCAACTGTTAGCAGAACTGGTAAGAAAATTGTCTTTCAATTTTTAACTACAATGGGCGGAGAAGTTGGCAGAAAGGAATGAATGGGTTTCGCTGATTCAATTTAAAGAGTTTATGTGGAAGAAAGCACAGAGCTTGAGTTACACGCAGACAATCACGCCATACGAGGAGTACAAAAGAAAGAATTCTAGTTGGAGTAATAAACAGCGAAATGCACATGCTGTTTTAGCGACACGCGTAAAAGTAAAAAGTAAAAGGCTGCGCTTGCTGCTCTAAAGAGAGCCACAGTACCGAGGCGTGCGAGAAGTTAAAAGAAATGTCAGTTGGTGACAGGTGGGAGATGGTGAAAAGAAGAGGTCTGTGTATCTGTTGTTTAGGAAGAGGGCACACTATATCTCAGTGCCGGGATAGGAAAAAATGTACTGCAGAGGACTGTCAACGATTCCATAACCGACTCCTACACTTTAAGGTTAAAGATGTCAAGTTCCAAGTAGAAAAAGAAATAGTAGCACACACTTCTGATGATATATTCAAAAATAAAGTTTTGTTGAAGGTTCTTCCGGCAAGAATAAAAACTAACGAACAGAAAATCAAGGTGTATGCGCTTTTTGAGGAAGTGTCAACGATTCCTTTGCTGGTCGAGTCTGTGGCAGCAACAATTGGTTTACAAGGAGTAGAGGAACCATTGAGTCTAAAATGGACGGACAATAATACTAAACACATCTGGTCAAAAAAGGTCAGTTTCGATGTTATTGCTGAAGATGGAAAGACTTATACGTTAAAAGATGTACGTACTATAAAAGATATGGATTTACCTGTTTAGTCAATAAAAGCCAGTTTAATAAAGGGTAAATTTAAATACTTAGGAGCACAGGAATTTCAGGACTTGGAATGTATACAGCCTAAACTGCTTATAGGCCAGGACAACTAGAATTTGATAGTTAGTAGTGAGGTTATAGAAGGTCCACCCAACAGCCCTGTGCTTTCAAAAACGAAATTAGGATGGGTTTTACACGGAAATGCTGATCAATTCAAGGGAAGAATGGATGGGGATTTTACGCTACATGTTTACAGCAGAACTATGGATGAAGAATTACATGAAAAGGTGGAAAGCTTTTTTGGGATGGAATCTTTTGGAATCAAGTCAGATGAAGAAGAGGGGATAAATGGGAAACGTGTTTGTTGTGGAAAGAAGATACTCCTGAACTACCGAAGAGCGGAGAAAAGAGTGAGATCAATAGAAAACAAAATGCTCCAAGATAGAAAGTTTGCAGAGTTGTATGGAAAAAGGATTGATGAATATTTAAATAAGGGCTACGCAAAGCAAATTCTAGAAAACGAATATGAAGATATCGACATTAGCAAGATATGGTACTTGTTACATTTTGGAGTATGAAACACAAATAAGCCGGCAAAATTAGATTTGTTTTCGACGCCGCAGCTAATGAGAAGAGCTTGAATGACTTTTTACTAAAAGGACCAGACCTATTTAATTCATTGGTAAGAATTTTAATGCAATTCAGATAAAAACGCGTAGCATTCTGTGCAGACATAAGGGAAATGTTTCATCAGATACACATTAGGAAAGAACCAAGATGCCCTCAGGTTCCTTTGGCCCTCAAGAAAGAATTTAGAGAAAATATTTAAAGAAATAACACATGTTATCCAATAATCTTATCCTAGGGGTGCTGCCCCGATTAAAAGACAAGACAGAAGCTTATTCGATAGCTCCTTCGAATACAATTTACATCTGGAAATCCCAATGGGGCTACATCAGATCTATGATGTGGAGAATTGAGTACACTCTTCATATTTTTACTGTAGATTTATGAAAGGATTTGTGTTTTGCACATACCAACGTTTAAGTGATCTCTCACAAYAATTCATATKAAACAGATKTACATAATCTCTATCGCTACACCAATACCAAAAAMTCGCCACGGAATCGTCTTCCTCGGTAATTCTTTTCCCTCGGCCTGTATCCGTATGCAGTTTTTATTCAAGTGCATGTGTCTCGACGTGCAGCCCTATTATAAATATATTCGCCAGGACGAATATAAGAATCAAGTCGACTTGATAACAGGACCCACGGTTGCCTTGTCATAGGCGTCCTGATTTCCCAGAGGCTGCATAAAGTTCGATTTAAAAACGTATCGGGAACAGTGTCACTCGCAACTCTGTGCTCTAGAAGGCAACCGTTTTGAATTAGGTTCTTCCTGTGTCTAATAGCTTACTTTATTCGATGGGTATCTTCAATAATCGGTTTGTATTTTAAAGTGTTCTCTCTAGTGAATTATCAAGCATAGTGGCAAATAAAAAAAATTAATCGTGTCAGACCACTATGATTACTATAAATTTATGCAATTTGTACAGTTAACGCTGTCAAAAAGTAACTACAAATTGTTTTACGGTTTCGTCATAAAAGAAATAATAAGTAATACGGGATGCATAACTGCGACCTCCCGCTGTACAACGTGCCATAAAGTTTTCATAAGCGATGCTTTTCCCACATGGCGCAAGGTAGGACACAATCACTATCCGTTTATCCGAGCGGGTCCTGCATAACGTCAATTATTTCGCAGTGAGTCTGATATTCAACTGTTATTATAAATTTACCGTCGGACATTCTTTATTTCCCATGTCTAGATGCACACCTGAGTGAGAATTATTTGATCTCATCCAGGTCAGTTTATTGAAAAGAATAGGATTCGATAAATTAACAAAGTATTATATAACATATAACAAATTTTCATCTAGATCGTTTATTACTCGTAGTAACCCRACAATACTAGTCCGCACGTTTAGTTTTTGACAATGCTATGTGTGCTGTTCCAACATCCAGCGAAGATTTTCACTAGACTAATGGCGATAGTTATATCTACTTATAAATGCATTATTGTGAAAATTGGCTTCATCAAACAATAAAATATTAGAAAGGATTGTATTCTTGTCGATAATGTATGTCATTATTACACAAAACTGAATTCTTCTCTCAGCAGTGCAACATATTCTTAATTTTCTATATTAAGAATATGTATTGTTTATATGTATTGTCTTTTTATATACTAGATCAAAGAACGCAGGTTCTGATGTGCTGAGTAGATAAGGTAAGGTTGTGATCGAAATTTAAGTGATGCATGTTAATATTAATTTGACTTAATAGCCAAGGATACTCTATACTATTATTAACGAAGTTGTATAAGAATTTTATAATATACTATTGCGACAAGACAGTTAATCTGTTCAGCAGGAGTTAAATGTAATTATTATATGTCAGGTATCAGATAAGCACCTTACACTCCAACTTAGACCTTTACAATTACCAAAAATAAACCCAAACATTTTATAGGAAGGTCAGTGGTGTGTGTAACATAAATATTAAAGCTTAACTTATAATTAAAAGTTGGCACCCTCTCCAGCATAATATGTATTAATACATAACGCGATCTAGTAGATTCGTGTCGGCACAAAAAGGAAGAGAGGGATCCTGTCAGCGCGACAGCGACGTGTAGGGTCAATGAGCCAGTAGTCGGACAGTTTAGACAAATCTGAAGTTAAATCATGAATAAAAAAATATTCATTGGGGCAATAGAGCCACCGCCTTTTGAAATGGAGAGTTTGATTATTTGGTTTAATGTTTAATATATTACTTTTATCTATAAACCTACTAATTATTTGTATTTTATGCTTTTAGTAAAAAAGTGCTGTTTTGTTAGTAGTCGGACAGTGTTTGCCAATAGTCGGCCGGGCAGTTGCCACTAGTCGGACACCTTGTTATTGGTTGATTATGCACAGTCGCGTATTATCAGTTGTTTAATAAAATTTTAATGCAATCTTAAAAATCTTTAATCATAGGTAAATTCTAAATAAAAAATATATCTATATGTAACTAAACAAATAAAAACAAAAACTTGACCAAAAGTGCCTATACATTCTACAGATTAAAAAAGGATCTCACTTTGATAGGCCTTATTAGGAACTAAAAATTTAAGATCTTAAATAATACAAATATTAGTTAAAATGTCAACAAACAACAAAACTTGAGTTAAAGTAAGTAGGTAAGTACAGGTAACATTCTTTGGTGCTAGATAAATATATATATATATATATATATATATATATATATATATATATATATATTATTTACCTACAAGTAGGAACAAAACTTGAATATATACCTAGGTGCATTACACCCTAAAAATACAAAAAAAGATAATATATTTACATACTTTGGTTGGATTATTTAGGAACTAAAAAATTAGGTATTAAACTATAAAAATTCCTGTTATTATATCAACAAACAACAAAACTAGGTAGGTAACTAAGTACATTCTTTGGTAGAATTTGCAATCACATAAAAAATAGATAGCTAACTAACATACTTTACTCATCATCACATAATTTACAGATGAAATCCATCTTAGAAACTTCATTATAGGAAAGTCCTGAAAATGTGGTGCATCCTAAGTGATACCAGCGCCTACATGAATCACAACCTACATTTTTTTCAATTTCTATTTCAGTGTCACTATCAAGTTCGTCCTCACATTCTCCACATGTTTGCTTTTTTTTATTTCTTATAGATGACTCTCCTTTGCGTTGGTTGATCAAGGTTTTTGACATATTGGTTTTACTTTGTTTTTTCTGTATTCCCTCCAGTTTCCTCTTCTTTTTTGCATTTTCTTTTTCCTCTTTTTCGTTTAATTTATCTTCGTAATACTTTCTCCAGGCTTCAGATGAAATTGCTGAAGGTATTTTCTCTCTTTGACGTCTCTTTGGGTTTTTGTTAATAGGTTGTGGATATGAAAGGTGCCTTTCAAATGACGAGCTGGTCGGCGTAATAATTGGTTGAGTTTGAGAATTATTAAGAACTACTAGAGGCGTGGATTTTTCCTCTTTGCGATCTTGGATAATTTTCGTCTCTGGGCATTTGTCCTTTATCACAGGTGAAGTGATTTCGTTGTCAATTTGATAGTGATCTTCCATTAGTTCTGATAACGGCGTAGATGCTTCCTCTTTGTGGTCTTTTTTCTTTTCTGGATTTTTGCCATTTATCGTGGGTGTAGCAATTTCGTTGTCAATCTGATAGTGATCTTCCATTAGTTCTGATAACGGCGGTAATTTTTCCTTGGTATGATCTTGGGTAACTTTCTTCTCTGAGTATTGGTCATTTGTCGTGGGTGTAGTAATTTCGTCAATTTCGTTGTCAATCTGATGAATTTGATCTTCCAATAGTTGTAATGTCGGTTCTCTGTCGGTATTTTGATTTGCTTGACCTGGATTGAGAAGAACATTTTGTAATATTACAATGGGAGGGTTTTGATTCTCGTCTTGTTCTAATACTTCCGCAAGAACTTCACCATTAGGTGGAGCTGTCCCATCAGTAAAAATTACGTCCATTTTGTTAAACTCTTCTTGAGTAAAAAAAGAGACGCCACTACCTTCGTTTGTGTTAGGAATCAGTGTTCTTACTACAGAGAGAATTGTATCTGTGCAAAATCCAAGTTCAGTCAACTTTGGTTTAAGCTTCAGGATAACTTTTTTGGTACCTTTGATATCTGCCTCTGAGACTTCCTCCTGAACTTCCGCTGTCAAGTTCTCAAGAACATTCTGTACACACTTTTTATAGTTTACTGCATCTGGGTTGAATGGGTACAACCCACAAGCTTTAAAGCCGTTTTTCATATTATCTGACATTTTAGGATTCTGAAGGGCTTTTTCAAATATAGAACAAAATTCAGTTTTTGTGACTACGCGGTTTTCATTTTCCGCCTGCCATTTTCTCACCTCTTCCCGCCAATAGTCTTTTAAAGGCTTAAAAACAGAAACATCTGCAGGCTGTAGTAAATGCGTTGCATTTGGTGGCAAAGCGTACAATATTATGCCATTTTCATTGCAAAATTTACTTAGTTCTACTGACATATGAGATTTATGCCCGTCTACTAAAAATAAAACCGGTTTTTGAATCCCTTCATTTTCTAACCATGTATTTAAATCGTTAGCCACAAACTCGTAAAAAACGTCTGATCGCATCCACCCGCTGTCTGATTTTCCGAGGACCCAATGAGAAGGCATACGGTCTACTATACTTTTTGGTGGTTTCACATATGGAAATATAACAAGTGGGGGGCAGAGTCTTCCATCGGCCGTAAAAGTAATTAACACCGTCAAATTTTCTTTGCTGCTTCCTGTTTTAACAATATTGAGGTCACGTCCTCTCACACCCAATACTTTACCACTCTTTGGACATAGGCAGAATCCACTTTCATCGCCGTTTAAAATACGACTTGGATCTTCAATGATCTCTGCGGCGTTTGACTTAATTAGAAAAGATCGTAAATCTTGAAACCAAGATCTAATATATTCTTCTGTTATTTGGGCTCTATATTTCTCTAGAGACTCCGCGTTTTTTAGGGCTAAACGCGAATGTCGTTTCATAAAACCAGAGAACCAACTTTGTCCAGGTCGTCCATCGGTGAACGGTGTCTTAATTTTTTCCTCTTTCACAATTTTCTGTACTGTATCTAATAAGACACTTTTTTTAATCGGAAAACCGCAACTGGCTAAGTTTTCAATCCATGTGACTAATTTGTCTTCCGTTTCTTTTTTCAAAATAGGATCCGGTCCCATGGTTTTGCAAACATCACTAACTTTACCTTTAATCCGGTCCTGGACCGTGGATTTTGGGACGCCGTATTGTCTACAGGTTTCACGTAGTTTTCCGCCGTTTCGAATCGCAATAATGGCTTTTTGTAGTGAGTCTTCGTCATAATTGTGAAACTTCCCTTTTTTTTTCGATTCCATGCCTGAAAATCAAACAAAAAAACAAAAAAAATGAGTTTAAAATCTCAAACGGACGTCGAAAAAATGATAGTGTCCGGCCTTTGAAGCACATTAAATTTGATATTTACCAGTGGTCGGACAGATTTTATTATTTTTTTTCTACGCCTGTATTGTGTTTTTGCTGTCCGACCACTGAATATGACCTAAAACTATTCTCCATTGCATGTAATAAAAATAGAGATGAACTTATATGTTTACCAATAGGCAAGAAAGAGACAAAAAAAAAAGTTCTTAACTATCCAGTAGTCGGACACGTGTCCGACTATTGGAGTTATGACAAAATAATATACCAGTTTACCGGACACCTAAAATTAACCTTAAAATATTTAAAAATCGCGTTTTTTATTGTTTTAAATGCAAATTTATAGACTATTTTTTATATACGTGAATATTTAGAACGTCATAAGTTACATATTAAGTTTTTATACTTACTTTAAAAATGCCTTATTCCTATCTTCCACACATAAAAACTGGGGAGCACAAATAGGTAGTCACTTTGGCGCGCTTTTAACGTTTTCAGGGTGACAACTTCGGCAAGTCAAACATTCTAAAATTAAGTGGAAGGGATAGCAGAATTGAATTTTTAAGTCGATGACGCAATACTGAACCCCGTTTCGAAATTATTTCACGATAAATACGTTTTGTCCGACCACTGGGGTTTGTCCGACTACTGACTCATTGACCCTAGTAGAATTACGTTTCTTAATGAGGTATAAAACAACTATTGAAACTGAACAAGACAATCACTTACAATGTTTCTATTTTGCTCTACTATCCTAACAACCATCAGTTATTAAAAAAAATTACATACGAATAGTTTATAACAATTACAAATCTGAAGGGTCTGTTCGTTCTGGTTTCAAAGACTTGCAGAATTCGCGCTTCTTTTCAGCCAATCGTATTCAGTCTGTTGCACACTTGGCATCCTTGTATGTCCTTGCCAAGTTTATTTACATGATCGTATGTTTATGTAAACATAACCTAAACTAATGGGTACTTTAGAGTTGTCGAAAACTGGGTGTATGAATACCATTTCTCAGTTTGTAGGCAAAATATCATCAGGAAGCATAAAGACTGATTCGAGCAGCTTACCGCGTATTGATCACAACATCAAATAACAAATAGCAAAATCGGCGAGTACTATACATAACCAAACACAAATACGTGCACTTTCGTCTTTCACTGTCATGCTGTCATTTGTCTTTGGTTACGGGCATGTCCGTCAGCTGATTGCCTTTCTCTGTTGTCAAACATTCGACCAGTACATACGTCATGATGACGTATGTACTGGCCGCGTTTAAAAAGGGGCGTTGTATCCCGCCAATTTACAATAATTTTTTTAGGGCATTAAAACTCAACAGACGAAAGAAATACTCTGGAATTAGCATTAGCATACCTTTAGCTTCACAAAACATATTTTTCCAGAAAAGTGTCTTATACCCCATTATTGAAATTAGTAAATAAAAGTAGTGTTCGTTAGTAATTGTGGTTTCCTTTAAATCGTCGGTGCTCACGCTTTATAAAAACCGTAACAATACTGTAAAAATATTTAATTTTCGGGTTAATGAACGGCACATTTTGAAAAGCTCAATTTAACTGATTGGCATTACACCATTTAACTAAAGTATCAATATCATACTTGAGAATCATTTACAAAGTTGATTTCATAAAATGGTTTAAGGTCAATTAACAGTTTTTGACAGTTCAGTGCATGAACAATATCATTAATAAATATAGTAAGAATAATAACGGTCCCAAATTTGACCTCTGCGTTTAAAATCATAATTTATTTGAACAATCAATTTGAAACATGTATTGGACGACACAGACCAACTCATTATCCACCGTATATTCCGGACTTGGCTCTTTGGACTTTGGACACTAAATTGCAGGGGGTATCTTAAGGCAAAAGTCCACGCAAAAAGAAATCGGAACTTAGACGATGAATTGATGCAACAGCTTCTTTAATCAATGCATATGTTCAAGACTCATAACAATGAGTTTTTAATAAATGCGATCAATAAAATTTTCATCGATTATCAAAATTGTATTGAGAATGACTAATAAAGGACACATTGAAAATGTATAAATTAGATTATTAGGCATTGTTTATTCAGGTATTGTTTACCATATGATTTAAAAAAAAGTTCGAAACCTTTGCAAAAATTTGGTGTGCTTCTGATAATAGATGACATTAGCATACCAAGGTACGTCAACGCGCGCATGGTAGAAGGTAGAACATGAGAAGTATTTAAAATTATGTATCTATAAACGAAAGCAATATTTGTGTAACTACTACTACAGTAAAATATCCAACGTTGCTCAAATATGATGTGGTCAAAGCACTAACACTTTCTTTGTTTTAGTTTCTTTACAACCATAGGTGGAGAGACACAAAAATGGCGGCGAATTGTAATACTAGTGAGATCGGGGTATATTCGCACATTTTCAACACTTTGAGGTTAAACATTTAGGAAACCGTTAAAAGAAATAATAACAAACCATATATTATTGAAATCAGTGAGAAATTTGTTGTGGTATAATATACAGGGTGTACCGTTAAAAATAACGAAGTTGATATTCAATTTTTTCTGTTTTTTCAAATAAAAAAGATAAGGGGGCAGCGAATTATAAGGAATGACACTGTGCATGTACAATGGCGAAATAGGCTTGAAAGTGCATTAGCAACTCTATTTTTTATAAAATGTTTGTTAGCGTGGGCTAAGTATTTTAACTAAGTTATCATCTAGACGCTAACGTACCGAAAATTGTACTGTATCGACAAATGTCATTGTTAAACGGGTATTCCACTTCAGTAATATGACAATAAAGTACACGTGCAAAGTTTCTTTAAAACCTAATAATGGTTATTGAGGATATGACCAGCATAAATTTCGACTTTCAAAGTATTAAACTTCCAACTTGTTGCAATATTTTCAGTTTAAAATGAGCTTAGTTAGTTTTCGGCCCGAACAAAACATCATTATTCGTTTGAACTCTCTACCGACGATGTGGACCATCACTGTCAAGCCAAAAGTAGTGGCCGTTCCGTTATAATCTAGCTCTTGTTGATACATGAAGACAATACCAACCACTGAAAAAAGCTCTGGGAAATTATTTTGCACTATTGCCGCTTTTAATCTTGGCCGCCTCGTTTACACACTCAGATGCTCATTGTTTGAAGAACCACCATTTCTTTGTTTGGTACATCCATGTGCTCTTCTCAGTTAGAGTAATTTGTGTAATTCCTTTATACAGGCACTAATTTATGATAAACGGTCTTCAAACACTTTCAACAGATGCCGAAAGCTGCGGGAACCGTCGGGTCCTTTAACTTTGTCGCTGCCATAAACGGCCAAATTTGTCTGCACCATCGTTTGTGCCCGTCTTCGTTACGGTAGCCGGAATACATTAGGGAAGGTTCATATTTTTATAGCACACCCCCTATAAATTTCGGCTGTGCCTGGTCGTTTATTGGACCTGCAATATTCTTGAAAGACCACGATTGCAGTGCACTGAACTTTTGATTCTTCGCCCTGTTGCGCGACTTATGGCGTGGTTAACTGCAATCTGTGGAAGAAACAAAAATTGTTTGTGGTCGTTCGCCTTTCCGTTAAGTAGTTTACCGCAGGTACAATTTTATTCGATTGTTATAAACCTACTTCAGATAAAACAAGGTAAATTTTGTTATTTGTTAGATTTATGTATGTCGATGCTAGAGGAGTGGCGTTAGCTATTTCTAGACATAATTTAATCGGTGATTACAAAAAAGGCCCATATAGCTATTTTTAGCAAGAAGGGATTCTTCGTTGATTTTCGCTCAGCTTGCGCATCTGTTTAGAGAAAAAAGCCAGTATATACCATAGAGGTGTGTAAAATTAGATGTTTGTATTTCATTATGTTGAACAAGGGCCCATTTATACTATGCACTATACTATCTTGCAATATTGTGATTGAGCACAAAACTAACACTTGGATTGAACTCATGATATATTCGCGTTAAAATTAATATGTCAATTGTAATTGGATTGAAAAATGGGTGATAATGCAGAAGATAGTGGAACCAAACTGGAAAAAAATTGGTGATTGGAAAGACGTACGAGCGAAACAAGTAAAAATTGAAGGGTTGATTTTATGCCAACGTTAGTATGGTGTAGTTTTAATTGGTGTAACCAAATCAATGCAATCTAAAATAGTTCACGGAGGAAACTGCTCGATCGATCACTATACCAATACTGTCATTAATGGCCATATTTTCTTTGTACCTAAATTTGTATATCAAGGAACGGAATGCTACCATTGCCTTCTAACGTCCTCGTGAATTTTATAACAGGAGTTTGACTACCCAAATGATTTAGAAACTTATATGACTCTAGAATATCGTGAGACCAAATAACAAAAATATCGTCTCCACACTTGTACCGACCAAAATTTGGGTAAACGGATAACTGTTAACCGCTACCTCTTCAAAGCTTTCCATAAACAAGTTGATCGCTATATGTGAACCCACTGCATTACCGGATTTTAGTTCATAAACATTACTGTTGCAATAATTAGATTTTAAACAGCACTCAAATAAAATAGCTATTAAATAGTAAGTGGATCCTTACTTTGAAGTTTTATAATAATTAATTATGTGAGTATAATAATGCCTTGTTCTGACAGAAAGACAATAGTTCATTCCGAGGGTCCGATGATGAAGTTGCATTAATTGCCTCGAAATCGGTCACCATATTAAGAATAAATGAATTTGGAGAAAAAGGCATTATTATACTCATATAAACAATTAAAATAGCTATTGTATTACCTGCGGGTCTCTATTTTCAGTTTGGGTTTGATAATATCAATCGTTTCCGATATGGGTACTTTCGTAAATAAAGAAACCATGTCAAAACTAACTAAAATAGCGTTTTCTGAAGTACACACGTCAATCAATAAAATCTGAAGAAGTTTTGATGAAACTATGTGTTTTTGGTACATGAGGCTTCAAATAATTGGCAAAAAATCTTGTCATTTTATAACAAAGACTGTCAATTGACTGTAGGTATTAAGGGAACATTAGTTTTATGGAAATATTGGAAACTGTAGAGGTGGGATTCGGAATGATTTTTTATATATTTCCTCATCTAATAATTCCGTAAACTTTAGTTTCATAATCTGTTCTATCTAAAATTACTATGGCTGAACAATGGCCGAACCTTTATTTGCTCTAGTAATTAATAGGGTGGACTTATCTGTATTTAAATCCATAAGAGCCTCCTTTTTCTCAGACGTCACATTAAGTTTGGGGGTATGTGTATATTTAATGGCGTGAGTATTGTATAATATATATGCATCCTAAACTTATCCGCTTGATTATTCGGAAGCAATTTTATTGAAGATTCTATACAGATGATATTATCTCCACTTTTGGAATTGTCCGTGGCATTACAGCAAAGTTCATCCCCTTCACCCTTCAAATATTAACAGAAGGATATGGAAGACTTTTTTACACATTTATCACCGTTTTGCTCTTGTTGTGTGTTGTGAACTTCCTGTATTTAATGGTATAAAATTTCTCAAATTGTTGTTTGTATACTTTTGTTTGAACTTTATTATAAATTCAAATTCCTATCATGTGCTCTACGTAGAATCTTCATATACGTATCTCAATTTTAGATATTTAATTAAAAGTCGATCAAACATATGCTATAGGTAAATGAACATACAGACTAATTGAATACTAATTTTACATACTACGTTTACAAGAAGTCATTGGTTAAGAGACACAATAATTACTGTTTTAGTAACAGATGCCGTATTAAATTATAACCCTTTGGATTATTTTATTATCCTCTAGAGAACCATACGGCAGTTGCATTAGTATTTAACCCCTCTTTTATTATTATGTGCTAGACATTTCTTCGAGGGGAGGACAGTGGACTCGACTCGCATTATCACAGAGMGACAATCTAGCGTATATTTTACCCATTAATTTTGGAATGCAAAAAGTGTATTGTGCATTATAAAGTTATACTTATAAATAAAACTAATTGTACTAGTACTGCACAAGTAAAATTGCTAGCCTCCGTTACAAAATCAAAGGCAAGCTTGTATAAAGACCATCTTTTGGGCAAATAACCGGTGCTAAAAACTATCACCACAAAATATCATCATAAGTTTATTGCTGTACTACCGCGGGTACGCAACAGGACCTTCGGACACTAAAGGCACCCCGAAACGTTATAACCCAAAAATACCAGCCGAATAGTAAAATAATAAAATCTTTTCTGTCTGCAGACACAGTTATTGCTTGGTAATTGCTTTACAGCCCTGCCAAAATGTGGTTCGAACCTATACCTACTTCGTAAATGTCAACTCTTGCCAGACGATGATAGCTAGGAAATGGCCATTTTACCTGAGTTTTGGTATTGCTGTTACACTACAGAGCTATAATTACATAAGCTACGAAATTTTATATCATTCAAAGTCAGAATTTGTTAAGAAAGTGTGATATGGGGTTTTCTTTCATGTTTCGGGTAAAAAAGGCAAAATTGATCTTACTCTATAGGCTATACTCTATACAACACAAAACCTGTAACATAATGAATTAAAAATATAATAACAGAATTGAGCAATCGCTTCAGTCTCTTCGATCCTATTCATGCTTATGTGTGGTGAAGAGCATACTGTGTTTGGATATTCAGATGACATGTTACTAAATTTAGAGTTTAAAATCTGCAAGACTGTGCTTTGTAATTAGCTCAGTTTGAGAAAGTTAAAGTATTAGTTTATCAAATTTGGTACAGGAAACAATCAGAACAATAAGAGTAAAATCTGAAAAGGCAATGAAATAATAATTTCGGGGATAGAAATGGAATCGGTGATATGCTCATATAAAAGTACAGGGTGTTTTCAAAGGACTCTGAAATGTTGTTGTGGCCTATGTGTTATTCAATTGTAAGACTAAGAGTTCCTATAATCATGTGATCAGTTTTGCCGTTATTGAAATACAGGGTGTTGAACTTTTTTATTATTTAATAGTAAAAGTAACATAATTAGTTAATAAAAAATAGTACATTTCGGAGCAGATGTTTGAAACATAATACAAACTTCCAGTTCATGTAGGTATAACGGATTGCCGAATCCAATCGAAATGCAGGAGTGTTTGCCATAACTTTGCAACCTTCTACGATGCTATTTTGATTTGTTCAATTGGGGTTGTATAAAGGAGTGATTTCAAACATCTCTTGACACTAAAATCCAGAGAATTGTGATCAGGTGACCTTGAGGGCAATCCCATGTGGAGATCCCCGTCCTATGCAACTGTCTGGAAAAATATTTTTTGAAAACTCTAGAAAATATGGAGGAGCATCATCATGCATGAACTACATGCATACACAGCTGAAGGTTTATTTTCTAGAAAAGGAAGATATGTACTACCGTTCAATATTTGAGGGGAAGCAGAAATGGTCCTAATAAATAATCGTCAATAATTATTACCCAAATGCTGAGAGAAAGGTTTGTTGGAATCATCAGAAGACAAATAGTTGTATTTTTTCCCTAAAAACCATTGGCAATACAGCAGACGTTCCAGATAGTCATTAGGTAGCAGGCTTGAACACATTGAATATAACAGGGTTACAATAAATTTTCTTTTAGCTTATTCCAAACGGTGGTGTAACTAACATCGTTGAGTAATTTTTCTGGTACTCGTTGCTAGAGTTTTGTCAATAATGTGAAGAACCAGAACTTCAAGTTGTTGGTATCTGACACTCTGACAGTTACATGTCGTCTAATTTAATTTAGCAACAGTTCCAGTTTCTTGTAAACGAAGATGCAGTTCAGTAAACGTTTCAAAACATGGTAAACGGTTATTTGAATAAATGCATATTAGCAATTTAGGCATTACTACAGCAATAATAACACAATAATTGTCCAAATTCCAAAGATCACTTAAAATAAACATGTTATTTTTCTATTAGTCTTGAGAAGTGTTGGCGTCATAAATTAATTCCGCTTATAACAGTCAAAGCTTGTTTATTACAAAAATATTCAACACCTTGTACCTCAATAACGACAAAACTTACCACATATGTCTTAAAATTGAATCACGAATCCGTCACAAAAATATTTCAGAACATCCTGTCTAAATATCAGCAAATATATAATAGTGGTTGTCTCTAAGACCAATTTGCTGTACAGATTTCTGTAAACGATGGATCCTGCGCATTAACTCATCTTTTCTTGAATAACTCGGCCTTGTTTATTTCTTTTGAAGTGATCATTTAATTTCCTATTTTGATTTCTTAAGTTAATAATTTCGATTTGGAAAAATGATAACTTAATTATTACATTTGTGTTACTATAAGTACCTTTAATTAAAACAAATCAGCAAGTTCGTTGTTTAACAGCGATTTACACCTGTTCAAACAAAAGAAAAGAAGAGAAATTTGCAGTGTTAGCGTATATTTATAAAATTTTGTTAGAGATTCTTTCTCTTACGCAGTATGACGTGTGATTTGTTTTATTCCAGCTATCTGTTGATGGTTTATTTTTTCTTTTGGCTTCGATTTTAGTAGCTGGTGTAACACTGGTAAATAGCTCAAGGCTTCATTTATAAATGTGCTGCTTTGGAAGGTTTTAGCATTTCCGGAATAATCAATGCAATGAAGTCTATACTTGCGAAACTTTACATATGATTTTATCAATTGTAAAAATTTTATCTTTTTTAGTCTTAAATTCCTACTTTACAAAATCCGACCATGAGTGCTTAACTACGTCATTGTATGTATAATCATAATGTCTGTAGAGTTTTACACAACACCCAGTCGTTTCAATTTTTCGTTGCATTTCGTAAGCTATATGGCGAAGAAGCTCTTTCGATAGCTGCCTTATTAATGTTACGATACTGGATCAAAGCCACCCCGCAGAGTGGAAGCTTTAAACATCTATATTAATAACGTCGTTCGCCCCGATATAGGATAATATTACAGTTATTCCGGAGGCGTATCAGCTGGATTTATGAAATGAATCTGTCTAAAGCGAGGCAGGCCCGCTATCATGGCTGATAATAGAGCCGGAGTATTTTTATCTGTCCATCCTTGTCGCTCATTGGCTGCTTCCCTGGATGTTCTGCGATCTCATTGGCCTGTAGAAATTGCTAGGGGAAAAACTAGCATAAAACAAGAGCCAATTTAGTAACGCGTCGTTCACTCTCTCTTGCCCTCGTTCACGGATTTCCCGGGGAAAGGTTTCCGCCCGGCTGTTATGCCCAAACGTATCGTGTAAAATGCATTTTCAGTACCTAATTGCTTTTATTTTATAATATAATTTATAATTGTAGAAACGTTGTATAATTATTTACAAAATTCGCAGTTAGAATGTTCACATTTTCTTCAAAGGCACAGATACATTTAAGAAATCATTCTTTTTGACAACGTACAATTTTTCTGCAAACTATTTATCAAAACATATTATCGGTAAGATTGAAACACAGGAAGATTACAAATTTATTTAATTTTGTTTGATGTAATTACTTCAAAATTTATTATTTTTAAAAAGGATAAATTCCCGCGTAATAAAGACTTGCGGTTGCGTAGTCGTATGACGTCATTTAGCATATGTATCAATTTCGACAATGGTGTTTTTAGGGTTAATATAGACCACAGAAAAATAAAACAACCAGAATAAGCACTCTAGGTGTGGGGAAGGGTCCGCACAATTTCAATCTGCCATGTTTTGTGGATACTGACACTGACTGACAAATGTCAACCGCTCACTGTCGTTAAACGATTACAGACGTGTTATGTAAATTACGTATTTTGACTTTGAGCTTTGTATGTTTTTTTCCACTTTTGGGTGATTGTTATAATGTATAATAATGCAACGTAGTGTTGGCGGGCGTGTTTGTGCTGTAAAGCAGTGCAACGGCAGACGTAGGTATGCTGGCCAAGACTACATTTTTTAGCTTTCCAAAGGATGTTTGGAGATTTGCTGTTGTGATTGATGGTTTTTCTTAATTTGACTTAATATTTAAAACACAGCTAAGCAGTGAGCAACAGCGTGTGGTGGCGATAACCTAATGGAATATGTGGAAAATCTTCATTGATGGTATAGACTATAGAGTGTGCAGTTAACATTTTAAAATGTAAAATAATAAATAAATTTAAATGATTTACACGACCGATTACAACCTTATGCAGTACCATTCTTGCTTATTCATCCACTTACACCAGTTGACAAACACACGAGGTACTACCTTTGGCATTATCGACAAGTTTCGAAGGTGATCAAAAATTAAAGATGTTTGCTGGTATGTAATAACATAATTTTACCGCAGTTATATGAACAGTAAATGTTGATATTTTAACATGCCTATGAATAACACAACAGATGCGAAAAGAAACCTCTATGGCAGAAGTGTAAAGCAACCTTTATTACTATCGTGTAAATGCAGCTTTATATCCTGACAAAATGGCAGCCGGGAGACAAAAAAGTATAGGGTGTTGACAGGAGTGCGTATTCAGGTTAGGTATTTGTTTATTCTGTGATATGGACCATAGATTTTAAATCAGTCCTAACAGTTTCGCATTTGAATGAACATCCAACATATTGTAAAGTAAATACAAAAGACACAGTCTGATCCTAAAAAAAGATGTGAAGTAAGGTTCAGTAACTGTCAAAAATTAGATACTATATTTTGGATACTAATTTAAAATGCTTGATTTCCAAATGAACATTACTTAGTAAATGCGTAAGTAAAATTTGTATATATAAATAAATATATAATATAAAATATTTAATGTATATGGCAAACTCCCAATTAGACTTTTTAGAATACGTGAGTTCCACAGTGGCTGCCAGGGGGCACCTGTCAAAGCGATTCAATTCAAATCGTTCAATCAATCGCATAGATTTAGATCATTCAAGTCGTTCAAGAATCATTACCGAGAACGAATTACTGAGTTGTTAGACCTGCTTAAAGACAGCTGATAGCTGCAACATATGTCCCGTAACAGTAGTCAGCCAGCCAATCGTCAATCATGACTGACGCCCGAACGACGCTGATCCATTAGCTATAAGCCGAATCAAACGAATCAAGGCACGAGTCGTTGAATTTGAACTATTTATTCATGAACAACCCAACTCTATCAGGCACGTGTCCGTTTCCACGGTTTCGTAGGCGCGTCCCATGCGCGCGCTGGATGCCCCCTGGAAGCCATGTTGGATGACATAATCTTAAAAGGCCTAATTCCATCAACATCAGTACACAACCATAATTTTAACAAAACGAACTGGCAACTATTTCAAGTAACTGCCAACAAGCTCAACCTCCTTCAGATTCTCAACTAGTAGCAGACGACATACCTATACGCAGGGATGGGCGGTGTAGACAATGTAATGTAGTCAATATTGTCGACATGTAGACATTGGTGTAGACGTAGAGTACTTGAAGAATGTAGACAATTCAAAGAAACAGAAACAGTAAAATGAAACAAGTGAAAATGTTTAGTACCATAAAAACAAAACAAATTCTGAAGTAATCATCAATAACATTTTAGGCTAGATTGTAGAAACGCGATTCAAAGAACCGAGTTCATAGCTTGAGGTAGTTGCTACAGCAATAGGTACAAACCAAGAGAGCGGATTCATAGCGTTGAACTTTGATAAAATTTAAAGCAGGTTTGTACAACAGCGCCTTAGATACAGTTAATGTTAAGCTTTCACCCACTCATTTGCATAGTTTGTAGGGAACTACAAAACATAACCTCCAATATCCCATTCTCTACATTGTCTACATATAGTCCACATAGTCTTCGCATAGTCTACATTGTCTACACGTAGATATAGACAATATATACATAGAGGCACATCCCTGCCTATACTTACAATGTTAAACGCCTTTGATATATGAAGCTCTATCCTACCTATCCGAATTTAAAGTCTCAAATTAGTAGGCAACACGGAGAAGTCTCTATACCGTAACGATATTTGATTGTAAATATTGCAAATGAAGAGCTCTGGTTCTGGTTCCACAGTGTAGCTCATTATGATCAAAATTAGCAGGGAGTAAATTGACTTAGTAAAACAGCGCCAAATCATTACTAATCTCCTATGTACCATCTAAAAACCGACCATTGGCGATTATGTATGTAGTTTTGGGGAGACCGTTTACATTTCTGAGACTATTGACGGATGACCAAAAAAAAGACCTATTTACTTACATTAATTAAGTTTTGTACAAACAATCCCTAATGAAATAAATAACTGAAACAACAACGCGGATGTTCTACCTAGAGATTTGCTGTACACGCTCCCTTGGAGGTATTCACCACCTAGAGCTGACCATGCTCTATTAGAAACAATCTGAAGCACACCATTTCTTATGCCGTAACCACCTGCACAAACGTAGAATATGCAGGTCTTCAGTATCATTTAATATAAGGAAATGTTTGGCTCCCTACTCCTAAACAAATTTCTATCGTTGTCACAATTTCATAGGATGTGGTACTGAAAGCCCACTGCACTGAGGCTTCAGCTTAATGTGTCCTCAGTACATCCTAAGAGGTAAGTTACTCTCAATTCGTTTACCACCTTTGAGCTTATAGATTTGCTTTCCAAGGCTCTCACTGCAGATTAGCTGTTGCTCGCTATTTGGACCCGCTTACTTGTTATAAGCCCTAACACATGCTGTGCTTATCACGGCTTCAGCTAGGAAAGTTGTTTGAAGACTGTCTAAGTTTATGCTTCTGTTCCCGTTGTATCCTTTATTTTTTAACCATCGGTGTAGCATATGTCTCCCATCTCGTCAGCATGCTGTTGAGACCTACTTCTACCCCTTTAGCGATAAGTACTCCTAAATGTTTCTGGAGTCAAACATCACGCTACTTCTGTCTGGGTGATGGTCACCATGTAGCTATCATTTAACCTCCCGAATATTTTTATATGGGTTCCTTTTCTAACTGGTATATACGTATCCCGGGATTTTCAGCCTGGTATAGGTACCTCTAACGTTGCAACAATATGTAATAGATTTTGGTTTGAAGGCTTCCGTGGTTGTTGTCGATGACATGTTTTCCGAGCTCCTACCCACGTTGCTTATTTGACCTTGACATTTCGACACTCATGTCGGTGTCTTCCTCAGAAGTAGCTCTGAAACTTCTGAGGAAGACACCGACATGAGTGTCGAAACGTCAAGGTCAAATAAGCAGCGTGGGAAGGAGCTCGGAAAACAACATGTCAAGATGTAACAGAGTCGGATCCAGCAACATGACAGCTGTAAACGTTTCACGCATAGCTTCCGTAATTTCCAGGCAAGCTTTGTAGCTTGCTTAGCTTGTCTTTTGCACTTTTGTTGATCGATTCGTGCTACCATGCTAACCCTGCCAAGCATCTGCACTCTACAGACCCATACAGCTTTTCTCGCTTAACTAGTAACCTTCTCTAGCTAAAGCTTGAAAGTCATCCTGGTATCCAGTGGTTAATCCCAAGTATTTCAGTTCGTTCAGCTTATGAAGATTTCTTCTGGTGAACGCTACTACTGATGTTTTTGGAGGATTGACCGCTGGCCCTTCCCTTGTACACGACCTCTACATGGTTTTTAGTGCCTACTGTGACAATTTGACACAGTTTTTTTAAACTTCCCGCACACCAGAATGGTGCTATGATCCTCACCTGTAATGATGTTAAGCTGATTGGGCTGAAAGCTTTAGCCTGGGCGTTGGAGACTCACCTTGGCTTGAGTGTAAAGGTTATCTTAGCTTTTCTCCAGCAAAAGCGGTACATAACCTATAGCTATTAGCCTATCAAAAATGGAGGCTGGATGACAAACATAACCTAAATTACGTAGAGGTGTGTCGGTCGCGAACGAACTGTTAAAAAGAATGGCTCTCGGGTAAGAACTGCGCGAACTGGTTCGTGAAATTGAAAGTTCGTCGTTAGCGAACGAACAGCTGTTGTTTCAGTTCGCGAACGAACTATTGAAACCACTGATCTCTAATTAACTGAATGTCGCATAAGTCATTCAAAACTGTGATAAGTAGCCACCATGCCGCTGGTAATCGCACTATCAATTTAACGGCGCGTTCAAATTTTAGGTTAGATCCTTAACTATATAATATGGTTATGAGTAAACGTAACATCCAATTTGTACGGTACATGTTTCTTACTTAAACACTACAACGATCAACTTTTGGAAATCTGCAGACAGATGATGAGTTCACGATTTTAACCGTCATCATTAACGTTATATTTACCGCAGAAGCGAACCTTTGTCAAAATTTTAGTACAAGGACCAGCGGCTAGGCGCTAAAGTGGCGTAAATCTATCACAAATAATTTACATGCATTTTGGTATGTAAGCGATATCCAGTTATTTAGAGATCAGTGACTGAAACGAATAACGGCTCGCTTGCGCGAGCGAGTTCGCGCGGACTGGTTCTCCAAAACGAACTGTTTTTCCCATCTTATTAGGGCATTTAAAGATGGCGGCTGGATGACAAATACGTGTTCTGGACAGCCTAATACTTGTCTTCTCTAGCCTGTCAACTCTTCTAACCTCTTTTGCAACATAACGTCGTAGGTTCGATCAGTTCCTTAAAAGTTTTATGCTTTAAAGTTAAGGATTGCACATTTAGGTCTGAACCTGCTGTTAGCCATTTTTTATCGGCATTAAGATTTACATGCATACAAGCAACTGAGTGCCATAATACTTCTGAAGTGTTGTAAGGGTTACTTCCTCATATCATTAGCATAAGCAACTTCGTGCCTTATAAGGGCACGTACTAGCATGCAAACTGCCGAAAAAACAAACCTTTTCCATTTTCCTCTCCATATCCACTCTCACTCCCTTGCTCCAATTTTTAAATACAGATACCATAGAATGTTATGTTACCAATTTCCTATTAAAAGACAGTACAGGTATCTTAAATTCTGAATTCGTACTAATCAATTTTTGGGTCAGTCTGTCTCTTTCTACCCTCAACTCAGCAGCTCGACTGGGGCAAGCAACCCCGAACGATTCCTCCCCGTTCCTGCGAGATACTGGGCTTCCGTAGCAGCGCATCTCGCAATTTATTACCGCTATTTATTTCACGGACTAGATTACATGCATATAAACGCCGTTGGCCCGGGTCGCAGGGTCGGTTCGGGGTTCGCCCTCGCCCACCCACCAGCCGAATAAACAACTTCGGACCGGGCAACCCTATTAGAAATAGCGGTTTATTAAAATCATGTCTTCTGATTGAGCCGTGATAGCTTCGGGAGTTTCGAATTAAGTTAGGGGCAACTAATTTATTTTGTGCTGTGGTCGCAACTTTCGCTGTGGTCATCATTTGCTACGTAAGTATAGAGGTTCCATTCAGGCACGGAAAAATAATGCTAAAATGTAAGTTGTAACGATCTGTAAATCACGTTCTTATAAACACGAAAGGAATTTAGAAAGACATTTAGGAAGAATATTAGAGGAAAATTATACAATACTATATTAAAATCCGCTAAAGCCATTCGCAAAATCAGCTGCTTTTAAACAAAATAGGTCATTTTGCTATTTTTACAGCCGATTTTACTTCTCCATTTTAAACTAATATCAATTCCATATAATTGAAATCTAAGCTAACTACATACCTTACCTTAAGGGTTTTAAGTCAGTCGGCTTACGGTGTTGTCTTGGTCACCAGGTTGATTTTAGCTAACATTAATAAAGAGAATAGAAATCGGACCTATGTAGTTTTCGATGCATGATTATAAATAAACCATACTCGCAACAACAGAAAATAACAAACAAAATTAAACGAATTCACAAAACGTTGCAAACTGTTCTCTTTTAATCAAAATTATAGTAGCCATTTCAAAAAAGGCACAATAGTACAAATCTGCTAAAAAATCGGTTGTCATTTCTTTTTCCCTTGCTACGGTTAAAGTACGGATAACTCCACTTAAAAGGATAACTATCTTTGCTATTTGTTTCAAATAGGTTTCAAATGTCACCGGTAGATGGCGACAACTTACAAGTGTAAGCTTTTTACATCTTTTGCTCTTTTTTATCGTGGCATTCAGAATGAACACACATACCTACACACATATAATAATAATAATAATAATAATAATAATAATAATAATAATAATAATAATAATAATAATAATAATAATAATAATAATAATAATAATAATAATAATAATAATGCAATAGCAGGACATGACATTGGAATATGTAATATAAACTTTCAATATGCTCTGAACAGTTACAACACGGATAAGGTTAGGTGCTCAATTTGAATAAATAAATAAATGAAACGTAACGTTCAACCAGTAAAATAGAAAATTGTGTCATATTGTTCCTAACTTATTAAAAAGTTAAACACTTAACATGGGGCGCCACCTATCAGTAATACGTTAAAGCTTGAATTCACTGGCAAAAACAGGGACGCTTCCGAACCGTTTGTTCGGCATTCTTAGTGGAGGTATTCCTAGGTTAAAGTCACGGTAGTAGATAGAGAGGTATACGCACGATGCCGTGTGGAGCGGGCCAATTTCGTAGCCAGTCGCGTTAGAGAGAGATAGAGCATAGTGGAAATCGCTCTGCTTTACATAAGTTACTTTACAGCGCACGCTGTGTTGAAAATATCAATTTGATTCCCAAAATTACCTAAGCGAATAGCGATGGTTCCTTTATCTTTCAAAAAGTATGGAAATGATAAGATTCTGTTGTTACTTGTGCAACAATTTTAGAACAGATTTGCGTCAAATAATGAAAATCCGCTGCAAATTGAATCAATACTTCCAGATTAAGTTGTCAAAATGAAATTTACGCTTTATTTCTTATATTATATGAGGTTTTGAGCATTTTTTATCTCTAGACATTTTTTTCTGCGACAAACGGTTCTTCTGATATTAGCAAAAACACATAAATTTGTAAAATCGTTTTTTTTTAAAATAACTCGAAAATTATTAACTAAACAAGACAATTGTAAGAGCGCTTTTCGATGAGAAATTTAATTTTCTGTATAATATCAAAATTTTATAAAAGTTGTGTGGACAGCGTCCAATATTTATTTTTTTTTGGAAATATTTCGTAAATGTCAAAATTTTGGAACCTTTTTTACATCTTTTGTGAGAAATTTTATTTCCTATTGGATGGTATTTTCATATTTGAATATATTAAGTATTTTCTGAGATATTTGGGAAAAAACTGTTTTTTTAAATGACCATTTTCTTCTTCTAAACAGTTTGCTGTACCGAACATTTATAGGGACTAATAATACTCGCAATTATACTACTAATCACATACTAAAAGGCAAAAGATAAAAATGTGCAAAAAGGGTAGTTACCCCACTATTTTAGGGAGGGGGACCTATACCCTACTCACCCACAAACAACATGTTGCTTTGGGTAGTTGAGATTTATATGTTTGCCAAATTTCAGGTTCATATGTTAGGTCTTTCGAAAGACATACATATACGAAATTTTTGCTCAATTTATGTTTTTGGATTTTAAAGCGATTGGGCAAATAAAAAAATTTAAAAATTTATTTCGTGATACAATACTTTCCATCCCTTGGATGTGGAAGTAAAATTAAGTACAGAAATACGACTATTCTATATATTTTTTATATTATGAGGGTAATACTTATTTCACACTAAACTTCAGAAGTATATCAAATAAGAGTGTTAGGAAATAAAAAGTAGTGATTCTGCAGTCAACGTTTATTAAAAATACACACACAAGGAGGTCTAAAAATTAAAAAAAACTAACTTAGATTCCTTCTTCTTTCTTGCACTTGATTTATCAGTATCTCTGTCATTGTGCTTATAGTACCATTTAATTCTCATTATAATATAACAATAAACAAAATTTTGAAAGTATTTCTGCTTCGTGTTCTTTACAAGGAAAAGAAATAGAATATGTGTTTGAAAACAATTCATACACTACATTGTCAAAAACAACACTGAATATGATTGGTTAAAATATTTTAATTTTTTTAAGCTGTGAAATGATCTTTGGATGACTTAGCCGTCTTCTGGATTTTAAAGTAGTAAGTCTAGATGAAGGACMAGGTGTATCAGAAACATTTGTTCGATAAAGACGATCCTTACATGTGGAGCATTACCACGACTGATTTTTTTTTGCATAGCTCTATCGGAAGAATTACTGTTACAGTTCRGCACCACACAATACTTTCACATTTTTGTTATTTCAAAAAACTTCACACAAATACTACTACTACCATGTAAGGGTCTGAAGAGCTGCAACATCTTATGAATCTCTAATTAACGCATTAATTTGGGACAATAGGCATATTGCCGTAGAACTGATTGCTAAGGAAGTACACGMGAGKACTKGAAATCTGCAGAATAAGGTGCAATTCAAAAAAACCTGACCGATATGGGGACCAAGAAGACACACAGACATCCATAACGAAATCAGGCTTCAAATCTGTGAACAGCTAAAGTGAACTGAAGAAGAAGCCTTTTTTGGGAAGAATTGTTACATGTGATCAAGTCCCAACCATCTGCAGTGTGTACCAACTATCTCAAGAGCTGGTATTACAGTGATATAAAAAATAAGACCAGCCATTCGTAAAAACTTTTGGTTGAAGGTGTGATTTCGTGTCATGACAACGCGCGCCCGCATATGGCTCAGTTAACTTAAGAGGCAATATACCTACATTTACAAGTGGGGTGGGAGATCCTTCCACATTCCCCTTACAGCCTTGTTATCAAACTTGACATTTGTTTGGATCAATTAAAGAGGATCGGCACGGGACACACATTTTCAATCAAATCAAGATGTTAAAGATAAGCTGCAAAAGTGGCTTCAAAATCAGCCTAAAGGATTTTGTATCACAGGTATACAACAATTAGAAGATCGACGGAACAAGGGTATAAAAGTTGCCGGGGCTATGTTGAAMAATAACCAAAGTTTTGTAACGTTTAAATAAACCCTATATCAATTGATCTCGTTATTTATTAAAAGACCCCGTACATTTCAAAAGTGACAAGCATTCTTTTTCAAGAACAGGTCAGTACCTAGACGATTATGATGTTCACGATAAAGCGCATATTATAAAAAAAACTGAGAGAAGGCACAAAGAAGTACCCCACTACTCAATCGACATGATAACGAGGGCCAACTGAGAGAAGGCACAAAGAAGTACCCCACTACTCAATCGACATGATAACGAGGGCCAGCCTACATGAAGAATGAAGATACGACAATACAGTGGTTTAGTGAAACAAGCCGAAAAAAAAGACAAAAAAAAATAAATGAATAAAGCAAGGCTGTCCCTTACTGCCAAGGATATTCACAATTACCTTATATTACGACAAAAACCGTAAACGCAGTTAAAGAAAATAGGCAAGCAAAAGAAATGCAAATGGCATTTAGACTGGCATATGCAGATTACCAGTAGGTAATAACAAAATGAGAAGGACCTGATCGATTTTCTAGGCAAAGTAGATGATTTATCAAAAAAACAGGCTAACCATAAGTGACAATTAAACCAATATCATGTTTAGAGAAAATGTTAACTAATTATACGAAACAAAAGATTTTATTTAGCAATAGCGACCCATCCCGACTTCGCACGGGTAGTAGTGCTTATTATGCCTCCAACAAATACCTTCCAGTCGTCGTCACCTCCATTCGCTTCAAAAGTCTGTTTATTATAGGAGTACGCGCTCGTTATCGCTCGGCTTGTATAGGGCGCGGCACGACGCGTGGGTTATCGCCTCAAACGAGTCCCGCCATCGGTGTTAGAAACGCGCTTGAATTTATTTTCGCGCGCGTTAATATTTTAAGATAACTCTTAAGATGTTCATTTAGGTTATATGACGTAAAAGATTATAATAATGTGCATGAAATGCTTAAGGTAACTAACGTGTTTAAGTTGGTAAGGATTAATACTGTATTCGCCTAAATAAGTTTCCAATTACCACATTGTACCTGAACATTTTTTTACAAGTTGGAATAGGTATAGTAAGCTATCATTAAAAGATATATATATATATATATATATATATATATATATATATATATATATATATAAGCCATCGCATTTTGTAGATCTATAAAAGAAGAATATCCCACCATGCATTGTTTTGTTATATCTCAAAGGGATTAGGCAGCGTTTTCGATGAAAGTTCTCAGCCGGCTTGACTTTTTCCAACACTTCCAGCAATTATTTTTATATTTCAAACATTTTACACAGAACCTTGACAAATTATATACCTAAACCTTCCTCATATATTTATTCGTGAAAACGGCCTGCAAATCCGTTCAGTAGTTTTTGAATTTATCGCGAACAGATAGACAGACAGACGTGGGCAAAACTTTATTTTATAATATGTAGTAATGTCCAATTGATATTCTATATGTAGATGTTACCTTGAAAAGATGTAGATATTTTTTAGAGTGTCATCATGCATATGCTACAGCCTGCATGTATTATTTCTTTTGGTCTATGTTCGAATAGATTTGTGATAAATTAACAAGGAATAAATGTTTTTTATACAAAGTAAAGTTTTATTTTAAACGTAAATATGATAAGCAACAGTATTTGATATACTGACAGCTTATCCGAGTAAATATTTACTAACAGATCGATTAAGGGGCAATAAAGGTTGTAATTTCAAAACGTTATTCTTTGTTCATAATTTTGTTCCGTCATGTTATAAAATATAGACTTTGGAATATAATAACGGTGCAAAGGCGCAATATTCTACCACTTTGTGTTCGTATTTAGCTACTATGGTCAAATCTATAAATAAATCTCGCACCTTAACGAACGTATTTCGTTCTTCAGAACAATAATAACTCAGTAGATATTTGTTTTATTGTATTACCTTCCTTAACTTTCTCAAGACCTTTTGGTTTGTACTTTGCGAATCAAATATCCGGAGAACTACCTACGTAAGCAGCAAACTAAACGGTCAAAGTGACCAACAATAGGTAATCATTTTTTTCTGATGAAATAAATGTACTTTAGACAATATATGTATTGAAATTTAAACAATTATCATCAGTAAATTTGAAATTTGATTGTTGCGGATGAAATTTTTTTCACTTATTTTGCAAAAAAAATGTGTTCAAATTCATACAAATGCATCATTTGCGCAGCGAGTGTTGAACTTAATAGAAATATTCAGTAAGCTTCCATGCAAAAAGAAAAGGAAGCGAGGTCACATGTGAATCAAGCGTAGGAGAAGTACAGTAGGTCTATTATAATTAAATTATGAGAAGGATGGTGAGAAAGCTGTAAAAATTTTAATTCTTTTAAGTGAATGTTGACATATCCCACAGTGTGACCGGTTTCTAATTTTGTGTACTAGCTTTCATATATCTGATGCATAATGCTGCGGTTTATGCGCATTTATAAAGCTTTGCTAACCGCTTAATAGGTTTCTCCTAACTGAATGGTAATTATTATATTGACATCGTGTACTGGTATATGTACAGTGAAATACTCACAAAGCAATACATCGATACCTTTTTACTCACTATTACCGATGAACATGTTATAAAGCTCTTTCAGATGAAATAAGTAATGCAGATAAATTTGTTTGTTTGTTGATATTAGATAATAATAACAATAATTTATTTTGACATCATAATTTATAATAAACAAACATTTCGATCATATATTGTACACGTAAAGAGGACAACAAAGCTTAATAAACGAGAACGCTTGATCACTCACATATTTAATCGAGCGATAAGGTTTTTTTTCAAACATCACTGCAAAATTATTTCACATACATAAATTATGCTATGAATGAAGACTCAGCTTTTATTAATAATAGAGGTTAGTAAAGTTGCCATTATGTCCCTTTTTGCATTAGAGTTACATAAAAGTTTCGTTTAAATGTTTAAAGTACCGGAATAAAGT
Organism: Rhyzopertha dominica; assembly: GCA_025024175.1. Classification (NCBI taxonomy): domain Eukaryota; kingdom Metazoa; phylum Arthropoda; class Insecta; order Coleoptera; family Bostrichidae; genus Rhyzopertha; species Rhyzopertha dominica. The sequence goes on along the minus strand of QCXZ01000064.1, from coordinate 22,128,137 downwards.
ATCATGTTGGTGTAGTAGGTTTGATGTTTGAGTAATATTAAATTCTAATCTTACAATCACTTGAAATTTTAATATAGTCATATATACAAAACGGTCGATTTTAGGATATATGATTGTTCGGACATTTAGAACTATGGCCCTCAAGCTGTGAAACATTCTGTACTACCTTACTCTTAAGGTACTGTTACTTCTAAAACGCTCATACATTTGCTAATCAGCTAGTTATAACTAAACTGCAAAAAACTGATCTTTTCTTCGGGGTTGTATGTTGTATTGCATTTTATTTTAGTCTGTATCGAATATATTTTGTAGCAAATGTATACAAGCTGTAATTGTCGCGCAACCTTGGTTTTTGACATTAGAGAACAGCAACGACACAGCTCACTTTCACACTATTGAAAAATGAAAATGTCACTAAAATGAAATACATTATATATAACAATAAACACACTATTAGTTAATTATGAAGCTGTATCATATGCTTTAAAATACATAAATTATATTCTTCTAAACGCTATGATTTTTATTAGTCATAATTCTCAAATTGTTTATTAATAGCACTGTTATATGTCCTATTAGACTTCCTTAAAATACTAGAATTACTGTTTACAAGTTTCACCTAAATTGTGTCTAGAATAAAGTTACGATCTGCGAAAATGGTGAACAACAAAAATCATTGCATTCACCAATATTTTAATCAGATTTTATTTGAAAACTGGAAAAGCCAATGTCAAGAAAAGGTAACGTGTATCTGTGAACATATAAATCTTACAACAAAGTACATATAAAAAGTAATCTGGAGCAAACTTAAATCTTTCAAAAGCAATCTTCTGCTCCTTAACAGCTTCGCAGCTTGATGCTCTACATCTGTAATAAATCTCATTCTCTTCATCTAAAAGCCGATTTTTCTCCAGTCTGATAGACTTATTGAGCCTTATTTAGTTCAGGATATAAATTGACACGATCAGTTAATTTAGGTGGTGGAAAGCCAGCAAGACCAGGTCACAAAACCCTCCCTTATTGCGCTGTAAATAACTCTTATCCCAACTATTACCTTTCTAGCCTGACCTTCGTCTTGTATTGGATTTACGTTATTGTATTAAGTGCACTACCTACCACATAACATAATAGTGCAAGAGATAAATTAAACTAATAATACCACGTCGTTTTGAACGTCTATGGATTAAGACAATTTGCAGTTTTATATGTATTCCTATTAATTTTCCTTTATCGTTGTTATATATATCGTATTAAACTACCTACATAGATTTTTATATTATTTTAACGTAATCCTTCCTTTAACACATCCTATTTAACAACGCACTTACTCCGTAACAAATAATCGTATATTCTGTGGAACTTCAAAGCATGACACCCACTGAGATGCTTTTTAACATTGAATGCAAAACTGACAGGAAGGAGCGTTATGCATCTTTATGCACATAAAACTGATAATACTGTTATGGGAAAACCAGCGTCTACGGATTAGGCAACCAGACTGACAGATGACGCACTACGTTCCTTTTTATCGATTAGTCGAAGGTTCTCGAAAGCGATCGAAAGGTTCTAGACCAATTGCGAAACTCTGAGCCTTTCATATCAAAGCGCGACAAATAGCACGTGGGGGAAGTCTGATTTGAAAAGCGGTGAAGCAAGCGAACAAAGCGACTCTTGTGTTATAAAGTGTTTTAAGCGACAAAAGTAAAATGCAGTGTATTGAGTGGTGATTAATAACTGTATAAGTAACAGATACCATAGTTTGGTGTATTTTGTACTTAGCATGTGATTAAAGTTGTTAGAAACCCCCTTTTTCGAACCCGTCCACGTAACACTTTATCAATATGTTGCTTGAAACGCATATCAAATTACAAGCAACACCACTTATGTTACGCCATTCACTGTTATTTTTCGTGTGACACATGCAATTTCTTGACAAACAAGCTTAGATATTAACATCTAGGTGTCTAATGCATTCATCTGCCGATGTAGATGCTTTTAAGAAGTCGGTCCAGTTTCCTATACATGCTCGAAGGCGACAATCTCTTTATATGTGCTGGATCGTCATTCTTGAGAAGGTATTATTCCCCATTTGTGTAAGCAGATTTAGAGGGGTTAATACTCAAAAGTATATAACATCATAAGATAAAAACAAATAATAATGAAGCAAGTGTTAATACAGAAAAGTACACGCCCTAAATAGATCCTTGAAGTACACCTCTTCTTATAGAAATAGGAGCAGACCTACATCCCCCCATCAAGTAATACTGTGATCCATTTTCTAAATAACTTGAGACCAGTGACACTGCAATATGATTGAAGCCAATATGCTTCAAAATATTCATTGATATTATTGTTTACAGTGTCAATTATTTTGGTTAAGTCAAGCACGACCAGAGCTGTGAGCTTACTCCCTTATCAACAGAACGAAGTATTTCATCTGTGACTTTTAATAATAATGGAGTGCAACAATCATGAAATGGACGAAATCGGGACTAAAATTAACAAAATGTCAAAATGGTTCATATACTCACGAATCTGTCCCTCCATCACCCTCTCCAATATTTTAGAAAAAAATGGTAAAATATTAATAAGTCTGAGATCTCCCAAGCCTCTGGAATAAGCTCTTTTTGAAATAAGCAGCACTAGAGCTTGTTTCATGCAATGAGAAATTCTATTCGTACCTAATGCAAATCCAAAGGTACCATAAGCAAAACTGAATTGAAATGGAATCACGGTGTTTCTTCTGATGATGAAAGAAAACTATATATAGATAACGCTTAATTTTGAAGAAAACCTGAACTTAAGAACTAAATGAAAACAACTTTGACAGGAGAATGGAATTCTGTGAGCAAAAGATAACGTCATAGGAAGAGAAAATGTACTGTGTTAGTAGGCATTAACGTTTGAAATTGTAAGAACTAACGTTATGTGGCCACAGAAAATCCCCACTGAAGGACAGAGACGCATACCCGAAGGTCCGAAAAGATAAAACATCTGCATGAAAACTTAATCGGCGCAAGTTGTCTCTTCTGTAAAATCAGGTTATTCCGTTACTTAAAAGTTTTAACCAACAAGGGATGAAATCAGGAAATAGCGAACTCATGATTACAGCCAGATGGAGCACGATGCCATTATAAGATTAACCTCCGTTAGTCGGTACCTTAACTTTGTCTTTCCAAATCGTTGGATAGGGAGGCTAGGTTCGCTAGAACGTTCAGTAAGCTTCCTAGAACCTCAATTTTCTCTTGTAGGGATATTTTAAAGATGTCATTTAAAACTAAGCCATAAGACTTAGACGACTTAGAAAGACAAATTACGCCATAAATGTTGAGGCAGCATTTTTATATAAGGATGGTATGTTACCAGACCGTTCTGCTAGTGGCAAATTTTGAGCATCTTTTAAGGCTGGGATCCTGGAGAGAGAGAGAGAGAGGAAAGATCCATCCGAGATAACGATAGAAAAAGAACCACAATTATTTTACAAAACAGGACCACACCATAATTACTGCACAGATATTTTTGAAAATGATCTTATTCTGAAAGCTCGTGATCGACGTTTTCACGTAAGCTATATTATGTGCACTCTAAGTGATGCAATAACCAAAATTCGTAAACGTATAGGCTAAAATAATCTAAAATGTAGACCTCGCAATTAAAATTTTTTTTAGCAAAGAATGTTAAGTATATTTGTTTGAGAAATACCTTAGGTTCTAGCTAAATCTTTCAGATAAGCATTTATTTATCCGTAAATATTCAGCAGTTTTCAGGTGGTGCTGTTTTGTAAAAATAGGTTAATCTCTTTCTGTCGTTAGCTCTAATATAGCTTTCTCTCTCTCCAAGATCCTAGCCTTAAGTTAAATGAACTTGTAGCTTTTATTTGAAATTTTACGAACTTCCATTTTTTCTTTATTTATGTTGCTGGTAGCCGAAAGCGCTTAAAGGAATAAAGTGGATTTAACTTCGTGTATATTTTCGTAAAGAAGAATTAATTACTAAAAAATTCCACTGCAGGAAATATGGATCAATTTTCAATTTTTAATATATTTTCTTACAAAGTTACAGAAGGAAATATTCAATAACTCTCTGACTCCTTATTCGTCGTCGCGCTTTTTACCATAAATGGTTTTTGCCTTTATATATAGGTTTAAATAAGTTTTATTAAATTTGTAATAAGAAGCGAAATAAATAGCTGCGCCTTTGCATTACGAGTACGAGTGGCGCGATGATGTACCATAATGAAAAATGAACAACAAAATTTCATTGCCCATCAAACATCCCAATTTGTATAGAGTGTCAGCCCGTCATAAATACAGAATCTCGTTCGCAAATGTTAATAAAAAGACCAAAAGTTAAACATTTTACAACACTCTCTGGCCAGTAACACAATAGGGCGAGTTCGGTTTTACAACGGTCCAGTCAGCAAGTAGCATTTCGGTATTATGAGGCTATAAAACGAAAGTGGCCCATAAATACATAAAATCGTTTATACTTTCCTCGTTCTCCGTGTCAGCAGAACTAATTTTTCGGCTACCGGTGTCTAATAAAATCCTAATTTTGTGTACTCATTGCACTTCTGCTGAAATGATGTTGGGACGGTTGTCCTTCTGGGAAGGGCGCATTTTAGCTGTGTTCGTGACAGATTCAAGATACGCCCTAGTCTTTAGATGTAGTAGAATTTCAAAAATTTTTAAGAAACTGATTGAATTGTATTTCTGTAACGGCGTACGATTAAGTATTAATAAATGTTTGAAAACTAAAACAAAAAAATTACAAATCATGTTTAAAAATAGCACCATTATTATCAATGCACCTATTGAACCATTTCAAAACAAAAAGTGAAGCTTTTCTTACAGAACGCTGCCTATCGATTCCCATTAAAGCTTCTTCAATGGCTTCTCTAAAATCTTCCACTCTTTCGTATCATTGGAAGTAAACTTTGTTTTAATGGATCTGTATAAAAAAATCTAAAACTGAAAAATCGGGGGATCGAGTAAGGCATGGAACTAGTCCTTGTCTTCGAATCCAGGAATTTGAGAAATAAAATATATAAATAAATAAATTTACTCTTCCCTTATGTTATGAGACAGTGCTGTATCTTGAAACCACTGTAGCTCGTTCGTAGAGGAGACTGAGGCAATTGTATCTGTTAGAAACCTGRGAAAGACCAAGAACTGTTGACCCTGTAATGTCATACATTAAACTCGAATTTCAATTAGGACCTCCGCTGTTCAACATGAAGGGATTTTCCTGCAGCCAGAGATGTTCCTTATGCCTATTAAACATATAGCAGTTTGCAAATCGTGTTTCATTATTCCAAAGAACAAAAAATTGTGTATGGGCTCTACGCATATTCTTAGGTCATCTGCAGAATTCTATGAATCACTTGATATTCCTGGACAGCGCTAGTCACACCGTATATAACATGCAACACTCGACAGTATTGCCATTTTCCAGGTTTGTATAATTCATTTTAAAAACTTTTCTAACTAACTTGAAAGCATAATGGATTAATATTTAACTACGTTAAAATCAGAATAAAAGAGATTAATGACCATAACACTTACATTGTTCAAATAATCATATTAAGTTTTACATAGTTGGGTAGCTTAAACATGATTAACTTTGTAGCCCTAGAAAACTATGGTTTGTTTTTATTTTTAAATAAAAATAGTAAGTTTACATCATATGTCTAAAATGGCAGCTTACTTGCAAAATTGAAAGATATAATATATCTGATTGAAGACATAATTTTCTATAACTTTCGTATCTACACTTTTTATATAAATTTAAAAATAACTACTATGGAGGAGGAACAAGGTTTCGCCAAAATGCGATTGAATTCAAACTATCTAGTAAGTTATGATTTAAAAAGAAATCCAAAATGTGCACTAAATCAGGTTCACAAAACTACAAATCTTTTATCATTTAACCTTCCTTCTACCTCAGCTTTCCGATATCCCCATAATAAACATCGAAAAAACTCACCCTGTATATTTTAATCCACATATTACTTCAGTAGTAATTTCGACTTGCTTTTTAAGCACCTATAAAATTTTTAACAAAAAAAAAACAAAGTAAAAAGAAGACATTCACGGGGCAAATTTATCTGTTATTATGTTACTAAGTATCGGTCAGGGTCAGTTTTACGCCAACGGAAAGCAAATAATTTAAAGCATCTTTGCAAGCATAGTCGTAAAATTCCTATATTTCGTAAAAGATAATATGATTAAAAAAAGCCACTTTAAGGTTACGTCTGACTAATTAAAAGGCCGATGACTGAATATGAACATAAATTTAATGGAAAACATAACATTTTGAAAGTTAATCATTTTCGAAAACCTTTTTGTGGTGCTGAGCTCTGGAACAAAAATTGGTGCGAAGGCATGATTATTATGTGTAAATGTCACTGTGCCTCTGTGAACATAAAAACAATTGACGAAACGGWTCCAAATGATAACATAGCTCAATATTTCCAAATGTGGAAAACCTAGCAAGGCAAGTTAAGGAAACTGGTGTTAATCTAAGCAACCTGGCAGTGCTGATTAAAATACTTAGTAGATTACTCCTACAGGATGCACGTTAAAGATAAGCTTGACTTTCACTAACAACATGTTTGTTAGATCAAGAAGTAAACCTGTCAAAACAGAAGACAGTGAATCGGCTTTAGCAGCACTTTCCAAAAACAAGACGATTTACAACTATGAAGAGTTTCAAACCAAATGATATGTGAAAGGTCATTTATTGTAACTGCAGAGATCGTGCACACTGTATTCGTAATAAAAAAAAGCCCAGAAATAAAAAAATATGGAACAAATACATCAAATACTGACATGATAGAAATAAATGGCAAGGAAGTTACTTTAGGTTTCCAATAGCTACTACGAGCTACAAGGGAGTTGGTTGACTTTTCATCCAGCTTTACTTTAATGAACATTATAACGCGATTTTAACGCGGGTCACTGTTTAGTTTTCAATGCACGCCGTAATGTATTAAATGAAACAGATATTTGAAGTTTTCGTGTCTATTATCAATCATAACTATACACGCTTGATTAATAATTAAATTTATTAATAATAATATTCGAACTCAGGATTGCCGACTGAGCCGAACCCTCCGCGTCTCTCTCCTGTTAGCAGATGGCGCTACAACTCCCATACAGTTTTTCAGTTGTATTATTATAGTTTACAAAAGGAGAACTAAAGAGATAGCCAGTTTTAGCAAAAATTATATAAACCAATATATTAGGTAGTAATACTACCTAACGTTGAAAATTACCAATCTAAAATGGTGTTTACAATCCCGGAAAATGTGGAAATTGTGAATTTTATAAAAAAAATAAGACTGTGGTAGAGCTGCTGCTGGCAGTTACATCCATTCACCTGACGCATTAAATAAAGACGATTTTTATAGATAATGGAATTCTGTGAAAAATTAACGGAACATATGAACAATAAGCCGCCCTTTCTTTACAATACTTCCTTCTAAGATAATTCCAGATATTGGAGAGATGTTTCATAATTTAATGGACAAAGTACACAATCAGAGACCAAGTAAAAAATATATGGGCTGAGATATTAAATAAATGATCATATAGTAGGTCCTTTCTTCCGTGAGGACAGCTCAGTAGTCAGCTTAATCTCAATATGTTTAGATACACTAATCTATGCCCATATCATTAGCCTCATGGAACAAGATGAGAAACTGAATGAAAATGAACTAATGCTGCTCCTGTCAGGCAATTCCCTGATGATAATTTCCAAGGGCATTGGATTGGACGAAGAGAACCTGTTGAATACCCAGCAGACAATTGAAGTTAAAAGTTTGTGAAACGCATCCAGCATCCTTGGGGAATTTCTTATATCAAAAAATTGTATTTGAGTGCCATCAATTGACTCCAGAGATATTAAGAAATGTCCGGCAAACATTTGACTAGCGACTGAACGTTTGTATGGAGGTTGATAAAAACCACAAAGCAAAATTTAATTTAATTTTTAGTTTAAATTTGATGTAATTTCACAAAAAGCTTTTGGTAATAATTACATTAAAAAAATATGATCGTTTTTTCTCAACACATTTTCAAGGCAAACTTTGAAAAACTTTTAAAACTAGGTATTATTCCAGCCGTCTTTCCTTTTATTAAAAAATTAAGGGTAAGAGCTGCCAGGAGTGGAGGCGGGTTATTCTGTCCCCCTGTGAAATAAAATCCGCTTGTTTTTAGAATTTGTCTTCCACAGAAACTATAGAGGGTAGCTCGTTTTCATTAAAACACCCGATATAATTGAACATACTAGAAAGATTACTGTCCATTTACAAGCTTTTGTCTTTGTTTAAAGTAACGCTTAGACCATGAATATTTTATATCCACTTGTCTCGTATTTTATGCAACTGTGCAAAATTGCAACATTTAATGTTTTGCGCAGTAAGTCAACACTTGCACGAAACTGGGTTTCGGCCAGGTCTAGAAGCGTTCATATAATAAATAATGGATTTAAAAGTAAAAGTATAAAAACTGTAATAAACATATAACGGAAGGCTTTATTTGGCAATACCACAAGCGTGGCTTTCATGGAACGCATTTACGTATACAAAGAGCTCTTTATGTGTTACCACCTTATATCCTTTGACAAAAATTAATACACGTAATTATGGCTCTAACATTCACTCAGGTCTATCGCCTTCGTCTTGAAATGTAATCTTCCTCATTTTACCTTCGGCAAAAACAACCGGCGCAGTTAGTACTCGCTTTGTGCATAATTCTTTTCGCAAATAGTTTTAAGATACATTTAAAATTTCCTAATTAATAAATTTAACGCAAAAAGGCAACGGTGGCGTTAGTAAATCCAAATTATGGTCAAGGCTTGATTAGAAATCATACGGCCAGTTTCGATTTGCAATGAAAAGATCTGTCTGTCGTCGCAGATCATATGGTGGTAAAAATGTTGACACGAACGTAAGTTTTATATCAACATGCGTTTGATTCCACTCTAGTAAACCCATTAAAACTAATCGCGTTTTGTCATAATAGACGAAAATTACATACATTACAAAATTTTCGCAAATTTTTGATATCGCCTAAAGTATTTGCTTCTGCTTGTAATAAAAAATAAATAAAGACGAGCTGAACAAGTAGTTGTAGAAGACTTCCTTGAATTTTATTACCAGCTGGTATAGTATGCAACAAGATAATTTACCTTAACAAACTGGTATAATCAGAAAGAAAGAATGGAAGTGAAAATTTAAGTAGCGACGTCATTTACCAGCAAGAAACTGAAATGATTGCTTCTGCGGTAACTACGTTCTCAAGGTAAGTAATTTGTTGTGTTTTCAAAACCAGCTCTTTAGGTCAAGATGTCTGCACTAACGAGCTGTAACAGTTGGTTGTGTTACAGACGGCATAGCATAGACATTTTATTCAGGATGACTGGTAGCCTATGGATATTCATGCGTTGTCCATTTCATCATTATTGCTATAGACATGTTCTGAAAATAACACTAGGAGGCATGTTGAATTAATGTTTCTAGTTTTATACTCAAACAGTCTAACAAAAATACACACGCTATTTGTACTACCGCATGAAACTTCCGCACTCGCGTTATTCTTTGAGTAACAATCATGTAGCGGTTATTTTAATTATTTTTTATTTATTAATCTTTATTAATTAATTAAAACGACATCTATTAATCCAATGTTGTACATGGAAAGTAGCTTGCACTCCAGTAATCTTTAGAGTGGTGGAACAGGAATATCAGATCTATATATAAACAAAAGCCAAGCCGTATTATTCTGTGTATACGTATACACTTACTTTTCTCTGCAGCCCCTAAGTCCAAAGACTTGTGGTTGTAGGGTTGGATAGCATACATTCCCCCATTTAGAATAAAAGAGCTTGGTTTAGGTAGGTGTGAGCATTGGGGAGTTATGGGGGTGCGAACTTGCAATAGAGAACCCCCAAGTGTGGCACTTTGCCGAAACTGTCCTGCAATGTAAAAACAAAAGTCGATGTTTTGAGAACGTTTTTGAAAACTAATCGCGGAGAGAAACTGGAATGTTTTACGTTTCGAGAACAACATAGAATAATCTGGCATATTCTCAAGTGTGGCACTTTGCCGAAACCGTCAGACGGTAGGAACTCAAAAATTGTTTTGTTCGAGAAAGTCAGAAAATATTCTAGAACATTTACTGTAACACTAGAGAACCCCCTAATGTGGCACATTGTCAAAACTGTCTTTTTATGGAAAAAAATAGAAAATTGACGTTTCGAGGTCGTAGAACATCATGGAAAATTAATCGCAAGCGGAAGCAGAATGTTTGACGTTTTGATAATGTCATAGAATACTCTGGAAAATACAATAGAAGAGGAAAGAATCCTCAAGTGTTTGCTGAAGCTATCTCGCGGTGAGGAACATAAAAACTGGTATTTCGAGAAGCAAGAGAACATTCTAGAAAATTTGACAGAGAGCAAGATAACCCCAAAGTGTGGCACATTAGGCTTTTTAGAACACGTGACTTTCGGAGCGACTGCCAGGGGCACATGTTCTAGCGCGCTATCATGGAAACCCCATTACTTAATGCCAACGTCAGTCACTGGAGCTGGGACATTCGATTCAATTCAAATCGTTCAATCAGTCGCGTAGATTCGGATCATTCAAGTCGTTCATATGGATAGTGAATTGAAAGTGACAGCGGTGTCTCCTGTCTCGCCACAGCATATAAATATGCTGAAAGTAAGAATTTAGGATGGCAATGCCATCTGTCATCATGTCAGTGTAATGCTGACAGATGGCATTGCCATCCTAAATTCTTACTTTTATCATACCATTGCTTTGGTATATAAGCAAAACCAGTTCTATGCTGTGTTGTCTACACTAGACCTAAACTGCACTGATGAGCTGTAATGACAGCGAAATAGTACTATCTGCAGTTGGTTGAGGTGTAGACAGCACAGCATAGACATGCATTTTAATATAAATATGCTGTCATGCTGTGTTCTCGTCGTGTGCTGTCGTCAGCCGTTAACCATGTACGACGCACGAACGACGCTGAATCATTAGCTGTGAGCCAAATCAAGGCATGAGTCATTCAATTTGAACGACTTGGTCTTGAAGGACCCAACTCTATCAGCCACGCGTCCGTTTCCAGGCGCGTCCCATGCGTGCGTTTTTTGCCCCCTGGACGCCATATTGGATGATGTAATTTTAAAAAGCCTAATTGCCCAAACTGTCTCGCGGTGAAAAAATCGAAAACCTATGTTTCGATAAGAACACAGACAACATTCTGACACATTCAATAGAAGACTAAAGAATCCTCACGTGTGGCAATTTTCAGAAACCGTCCCACACTGAGTAATTTAAAAAACCATGTTTTGAGAAGGTCGGAGAACATTCTATAAAATTCGACAGAAGACCAGAAAACACCTAAGTGTGGCACATTGCCGCAAGGGCGGATCCAGAGAGGGTGCGCTGAGGGCAATTGCCCTTTCCAAGATAGTAACATTTCACATAAACAAAAATTGTTTCACTAAACAATTTACTATCGTTTTAAGAGAAACTAAAACACAACTCATCGTTTACATTATTAAAAGCTGACTGAGTTGCAGGCAACTCTTTGTAGTTTCTGACTTGGAAACGCAAAACAGCAGAAACTGTGGAAAAACTAGAAGTTGCCGTAAAATCTTTATAATATTTGCAATAAATTGTTGTCTTGTTTTTTCTCAGCTTGAGTTGCTGTTTGCTTTGTCAGTTTGGTGCAAGCCCGCCATTTGAAAACACACGACAGCAGTGTCGAAAAACGAGGAGTTGCCGTTTAATCTTAAAGAAAAGGTTGATGTTCTGTTTTTTCTTCAATATAAGTTGCTATTTTGTTGGTTTGATGTAAACCCGGAAGTATGAAACTAGTTTTTTTATCCTACACTATTTTTGCCTATGTCACAATCGTTGTCATTTGTTTTAAAATATTTTGACGGTAGCTGCAATAAACCAAGAAATAACAAAAATTCACGCCCCCAGGAAGCTTTAGTCACATTTGTCACACTTTCAAGAAATCTTGTATACGAACTGCAAAAATAAGGTCGAGGACGGTCCTCTTTTCTGTAGCAATTAGGACCCATAAAGAAAATATCAACTTGACAAGAAACTGCCATGAAGGCACATCATGCTTATGCCCTTGGCCCTGTTAACGTAACTAAAAGCGACGCGTTCCAATTCCTATAGAATTCGGAATAAAGCTACCATGCTGTGTTGTGTACGAAAGCTACTGTCATAATGTTTTCTGTTTTGGAGTAAATAGATTTCGCTCAGTGCCGTCAATGAAGACGCTGCCTTTTAACTGGCGAGGGCTTGTTTACGCAAGGCCATTCCACGGTTTAGCAACGGCTTATGGATAAACAAATTCAAGTTCCCTTGTTTAATATAGCAATAAATACATTTAAATAGTTTTATCAGAATTTTTAGTTATGTGTTTTAAAAGATGTCAACAGCTCTCATATAAAATTGGCTTACCTAATTAGTGAGTAATGAACTAAATAACAAATGCGAAAAAGAAATGAAGTAAAGATGACATGCCAACTCTATAACTACCAAGAAATGCTTTCAGTTAAAAATGATACATAATGGCTGAAATACAATACACTGTTGTAATATCCACAACTTAATACTTTTTGATGTTGTGTCTAATTAAGGTATGGATTTATGTGTTCATGGAAACAATTGACCAAAAATTTTAGCATGTTTTAAAAGTCATTACTTTCATAAATGTTACGTAAATTAGAAAAAAATACTTGTTTGTTTGACCTTTATTCCAACCATAAAGCTGATTCTCAAGAAAGTTAATTATATAAGCAAAAAAGTTTGGGATATTCGAAATCTGAAAAAACTTTATGTGAATATGGTATTTTCGTAGTTGTGGTTAATACTTTTTTAACAGTACGTATAATGTACTTACAAACTTATATACGTAACTACGATATGGTATGGATAAAAAGGGGAGTGAAAATGACTCGAGACAGAATATTCATTTTKGTATAATATTGTAGTAAAATAAAGTTAGTAAGTAAAAAAATGAATAGAATTATGATACGTTATGTTTTAATCGGAAATGTTTCCTCCCTTTACATTTTTAGTAGAGAATAATAAACTGCTGGTTGCATTTATGGTAGTTTTTTTAAATTTATATATTTTAAGGGAATACGCTTGTAACTATAACCCATAAAAACGAATTTGCAAAAACTGAATCGAAGCCAGTTCATCAATCAAATAGGATTTGTGCAAACATATCTCCGAAAAGTTGCAAAATTCACAACCATAATAGAATTTTTACAAAAAAATTATTACCATAATAATCTCAACGAACGGAAAAGTTTCATTGGGCGAAAGCAATGTCTAACTTGTTGTTAATGAAACCACTTATGCTTGGATTGGAGCCTTAGACAAAATTAACCAGGCAAGTCATATTTTACATTTTGATGAGACAAAAACCTATGAACTTAACGTAACCGCTGTTTATTCAATTTGAAAGGTTATAATAGAACATCCCTTAATTAATATTATCAATTAATACATCACAAATAATAAAAAAAATATGTTAGTTGGTGGTCAGTTTGTTAAATCTGTACAATCTATTCGGCATAACACTAGCCATACCTCCTAAACAATAATTGTGTTATGTGTAATTGTCCTCAATAATAAAAGAGTATTATTAAGCTGCGTTATTACTCTAATGTTTCAGTACATTATACAGGGTCGCTACAAAGTATGGAACCAGCAAGATATTTCAGGTTCTGTTCGACCGATTTTTCTGAAATTGTGCTTGGGCCTTTTTTTTCAACTCCGCGTCAGCTCTCGTTTCCTAGAAATGGGCGCAAGCTGCATTTTTTAAATGGGAAGGGGGGTCAAAGGCACTTCATTGAAATGGATATTTTCCTGATTTCAAGAACGTATCACACTTCTACAATTTATTGCTTTTGCGTTGAGAAAAGTGTAAATACATTAACTGAGCCTGACAAAGAACGAAAAGAATGAAAACAATTTTCTTTATAGCTAAAATGGACAAAAAAGCCAGGTTTTACCATTTTTCCTTGACTGGTGATAATTTTCGTCTAGGTTGATCAATTTATTGCAAATCTGGTACCCAAGAAGTAAAAAAGAAAAACAGGATTCCTTTCAGATTTACATTACAGAATATGCTCAAAATGTTTTCCATTTATTTTCTGGCACTAATGTAAAGTAACCAGATTGTAAACCTTCCAAGGAGGGACGGAATTCCACAGGGGCCACGGAAATACGTATTATCGGGTACCTATACACGTAGCAGGAAAAAGCTCAATCAAAATGATAATACTTTTATTGATTTTAAACAAGGTTATGATTTCTCACAAATTTTCACTATTTATCACGTAAGGTATAAGTTAAATTACTGGTCATTGCTACTCGCTCTGAGACATCCAGAGACTGACGTGTATAATTAGCTGCTATACTATGTTTTTACAGGTATTTACGGGTATTGGTTGACCACGTAAAGATATCGAAATAACCGATACCAAAACTAAAGCATATCGAATAKCGAATAGCAATAGCACCGTTTTTATTTTTCTCAAACGGAAAATATTGTATGTTTATAAAAAGGAGGCACAAAGAGGGACATTGGAGGGACATTAATTGAGGAGGGACGATAGCTTAAATTGGGGGACTGTCCCTCCAAATGAGGGACGTATGGTCACTTTACACTAATGCAGCCTTGTGTAAAAGTTTTCTCTAATCGTTTGTAGGTTATGTCGTGGATATGGGAAAATAAATAAATTTTAGATATTAATAATTAACAATTTAATTGAGACGTTTCGGAAGCGGCCGCTWCCATCTTCAAGTCATACATTAACAATGATGTGTGAGAGGTCCGCTACACCATTCTGAAAAATCAAACAATATTTTTCTCGCTGTTTGTTGCGTATAGTAACTAGCACTTACACATTTGATGCACACCTCAAACACATCACAAATTATGTGTCTTTTACATGGTAATTAGTGTCACATGTTTATAACTAATATGTTAACATTTATTAAAATTCGTATTTTGTTACAGCATGTGACAATGTCATGATGTCAAACAGGAAGAGGTATTGCACTGTATTTAGTGATATTATAGGTTAGTACTATGCGTGTTTACATTTTGAACAATTTTTCGCGGGAGACTAAATAAGGAGACGAAGAGACTGCTTCTGCTGTATACAACGATCATATGATTTGATTATAGATTTTACTGAGATGGTTTATGTCTGTTCTATCATTTATGTATGTTTTGTTCTGTTTTATATGTATCATTTCTAGCATGAGCCGTCGTTGGAGGTGTGTTTCTCTGTCAATAATTTTGGTGTTCTGAAAATCGAAAGAGTGATTATATCGTTCTTCATGCTTTTTAAGAGCTGTTTTGTTATTGTTCTTTTTTTTCTCTAATGTTCTTTGTAGAATATTTGGAGGTAAGTTCTGAATTTCTGCCCTGATTCGTCCTTCTAAATCTTCTGCATTATGTGGCCGACGAACATAAATACGATTTTGCATATACCCCTACAGGAAAAAATCAGGCGGCGTCAGATCAGGGGAATGTGCTGGTCATTCTATCGCTCCGCTCCTACCAATCCATCTGTCTGGAAATATCGCATTCAAATATCCACGAACGTTGACTGCAAAATGGAGCGGTGCACCATCTTCCATGAAACAATTTGTGTTCAGAAGGACGCGCAGCATTTTCACGATTGGAGAACAGGCGAATAAGTTCTGGTATAATGGTTCGCGCAAGAGCTGTATATACTTGACTGCAATTAAATTTCCATCGATGAAAAAGGCCCAATAATGTGCTCAACGATAATACTACATCAGACATTCACTTTCTGAGGGTATTGTGTGTGGACTTGTTCCATCCAATGTGGATTTGTGTCCGACAATATCTGCAATTATGTCTATTCACATTACCATTGAGGCAAAAAGTCACTTCATCAGAGAACATAATCCAATTTAAATCGTTTCTATCTTCATCTATCATGTTCATAGCAGTTTCGCAAAATTCTATCCTACGATCGAAATCATCTTCGCTCACTTCTTGTAATAAGTGAATTTTTTATGGATGAAACTTCTCTTTTTTCAAAATTTTCT
Source organism: Rhyzopertha dominica (assembly GCA_025024175.1). Taxonomy (NCBI): domain Eukaryota; kingdom Metazoa; phylum Arthropoda; class Insecta; order Coleoptera; family Bostrichidae; genus Rhyzopertha; species Rhyzopertha dominica. Next base: position 22,111,996 of record QCXZ01000064.1, on the reverse strand, counting down.
GAACAGATCTTCTGCTAATATGGTGAGAGAGAACACGTTGTTGCGCGGAACACTTGGAATTCTCTTGCATATCTGAAAGTACATTCAAGCTACTTTCCTCACTCGTGGACGTCCTGATTTTTGACGATTTTTAACACCGCCGGTTTCATCAAAACGTTGCAATGTTTTAGTAAGTGTTGATCTGGCAATTGGTTCACGATCTTCATTAATTTCATTGTAGAGTGCTATACTATACTTTCGAATAACTTCGCCTTCTATCTCCATAATCAATCATCATCAAAATTTCGATACAATCATGTTCAGTTAACTGAGGTATTGCGATTACAAATAATAAAGTGAATGAAAATTATCACGGCACGAGGAAAATGGAGACACCTGGAGTTTTATTTCTTGCTTACCGATAACGAATATGGTTTTTATGCCAAAGTTTATTATCACACTTTTCTCAACTCAGAAGCAATAAATTATACACATGTGATATCTCGGAAACGACAGCTGACGCGGAGTTGAAAATATTCCAGAAAATGCATTTTAATTACTTTTAGGCCCAAGCAAAATTTCAGAAAAATCGGTCGAACAGAACCTGAAATATCCTGCTGGTTCCATACTTTGTAGAGATTTCATTTTATCATTTTGGTACTTTAGTTATGGCAGTAGGTTCTTATTAAAAATAGTAAAAATTCTTATATGTGGCAATATTGTCGTGCCGAATAAGTTTCGGATTGCACCCGTTGTAGGGCGCTGCTGTAGTTCTCAAAAAAATGCTTGCACTAATCCTAAATTTCATTGACGAGCTGTAACAATAGCGAAACAGATCTGTCTTTAGTTGGTTGCGGTGCAAACAACATAGCATAGACATGCATTTTAACTTTCTATATAAAGACTGGCATCCATAATGCCCAGAACTATTGCCTATTTTTTTTCATATTTGAGTTACAAACTACATACTAAAACGTATTTTCAAGACCATTTCAACATTTATAGGTTTTCTTTAATTTGACGCAATATAGGTAAGTACGTGCAAAAAACTACGTGTACGAGATGAATACTTGTTGCGCAAACAAAAATATAACACCATTTTTTTCCCTGTACCTACACCTACACCTATTTGCAGAAAAGTAATTTAAAAAAATTCACATAATTTCTGTAACATACAATATTGCTTTGCAAAAATGGGGTAACGAAGCTAAAGCGAATAATTCACAAGAGCTAGGATTTTAAGTGCCTATAAGCAAAAACTAAGTTTTAAAGAGCTACTTTATTATATGGTTTGCAGATTGGTGAAACATTGATTAAGACACTTTATTGACCTGTATCTCATATGCAAAGAATAATAAAACCATATTTACGTAAGACCTATCTAAAACATTATATGCGCTTATTATCAAATTAAACTATCATAATAAAGCAATATTTACTTTAAAATGCATGTCTATGCTGTGCTTTCTGCAACTTGAGGAAATATATCCCATAATGGCAACTATATAGATGGCTTTGTCATCATGTCAGTGTAATGCTGACAGATGGCATTGCCATCTAAATTCTTATTCTTAATGTTTACTTTACTTACAAAAAAAAAATGCTCTGCTGTCTAAAAACAAAAAATATTTTTTATAGAAGCTTATAAGAGTAAATTGTCTGTAAGATACAACACGCTTTTCCTGCTTTGAATTAAAATTAAATGATGAGGGGCAAAAAGATAGATGATAAGCTGGGTAAATCCCTTGCCAAGTACCGTGCACCTGATGCCTACGAAATTAACAAAGATAAGGGGATAACTCCCGTTCACACTCGCAATCGACTCCCCTGAATGTTGATTAATATTCTCACAAAGCAAATGAGACAAAACAAATTATTTGCAATGCCGTCGTCTGATTATAGTACTTTAAGCTCCACTTCTTTGTTACTTGGGACTACCAACAAGTACGCATTTGTCAGGGTGCCTGCGCCTGTTCGACTGCACCATCATCTTAACAATTGAGTCATAAAACTGTCGACGCTGTTTGAAAATATCATTGTTCACCCTAACCAATAAACTTCTAAACAACTCTACGGTTTAAACTGCTTAAATAAAACCAGCCCAATTCGGCATCCGTAAACTACTGGAATTAGACGGAACAAATCCGTTCGGGCTTAACAGAAGCGAAACAACCAAAGACGCATGTTTAATAAATGAAAAAAAAAATCAGTTTGCAGCTTTAGCTTGAAAGACTACTTAAAACAGCCATTAGGAAATCTTTCGAGTTCAATCATTCGGAGGAAAAAAACGTTTAAAATAAATGACAAGAGAAGCCAATTGTTCAGAAAACGAGAAAAACTTTTATTCTAAATATACAAGTGTTTTTTCTTACTATTTAATTTTCAAAACTTGTATTTTGTTATAAATAGGATACCTATGTACTAAGTTGCAGTCTAAAAAATAAGAAACATTTTTTAAAAGGAGATATTGTACATTATGATAGCAACAAAGGGAGATCGTTCATTTTGAATATAACTTGAAACGAATATAATCTGCAAAATTTTTATTAAATGATAATACAAAAATGACACCCTTGTAAAGCATTTTTTAACAAACCTGTTATTCTAAAACAATGTGCAAACTGGGCCTAAATACTTATATCGCAACAACAGGGTCGTCTTCAAGTGATTCACAAAGTATTTCTGACTGTCGCTCTCATCATTTACTTCTCCTTCCACAAATTTATAAAATTTCAACTTTTGTTTACTACTCCACTTTTCTCCGTAGTAGTAAATCAGAAGATTATGTACATCTGCCTATCTTTTGTTTACGTTATTCCTGTTAGGAATTCTGTCAGGATTAATGTCTTTCTTAGCAAATGATTTTCCCACTCCTAAATCCAAATTGTAATTGCTCTCACCTCGGACTAATACTATTCCCTTTATTGTTTTAGTTACTACCATCCTCTTCATTTTTGCGAAAGCAAAATGCCATTAGTCCGGGGGTTTAATACATTTTCCTGCTTCGCTCTTCCAGTCATATGTATTTAAACATCTGTTCAAACCTTATACACAGTTGCATAATGTGTGTTTTACGGCATTCCTTTTCAATATGGCCAAAGATAAGACCTGGAGGAATGAATGATTGGCCTCTAATTGGAAAAACTACTTCAATTACTTAATTTTGTTATGTGGAATACACAGAATCGGCCACATATTATTTGTATTTGGCAGTAGCTACAATCTTGTTCACTCCAAATTTTTAATTCGCGTTATATTTTAACAATTAATACAAAAACTTTCAAAAATACATCTTTTTTCGAGCAAAAATTAATCCTAAGAGTTATGAAAGTCTGTTCAACATAAGTTTTAGGAATTCAGTAGCATTATAAGCACGAATTAAAACCCGATGTGCCATTAAAATGCCAGTATACAAAAGTCTTTTGAAAATCCGATTAAATATATTTCAGTTTATTTAAATGAGGCCTAATTTGGTTAAAATATTAAGTGGTGGGTTAATTATTATTATTATTATTGGGAGCAGTGCACTGGCGGACTACGGAGGTTGGCTTAACTTAAAAAAATAATAGCTAAACTAAAAATGTGATAATCAAATAAACCGAAAGGCTCAGGTCTAAAAAAAGATGGTCTATTATATACGGTGTTCATAACAAAGCATGTCTTGCATAATTTTATGCAACTATCTAATTCTGATTTTACACAGTACTTGCAATGTGTACAAAATCGCCGTCAAACATTGAGATGTAATATGCTATCATTTTACTGATGTTTTACAGTGTCTGGTTATTATCTAGCGTTGATATAATCGACTCAAAAGCACTTTTTTCGATTTATGCCCTGGTCATTATTTTAGCCAAAGAGCAAGAAGAAGTACTCAAATTTGATTTATTTAAAATATCAGGTTAATGGGATCACGTTTTTAATCCAAAATTTGCTAATGTCTAAGTTTAATGGAGTATTATCGAGGTGCTCATATTCAGTTTCAGATGACAACATTAGGCGCTTTAAGCATTTAAACTATGCATATCTGATTAAAGTTAAAAATTACTTTTGTGTCACATAAAAATTGGCGCAGAAGTATCAATCGAAGTATAACTTACATTGCCATAATAAAATTAATTGATCATAAGGATACCTACATTTGTAATAATTTATATTTTGTGTTTAATTGGTAGTCCTGCAGATCTCAGTAGTCAAGTATATTCAGTAAAAATTTTCTACATACGTTTTTAGCAATATTGAGCCTTATTTTGCATTCCAATGACAGCCAGCAAGATCAATAAAAGGATTTTAGCAGCCTGTGGACAATAACAAATGGTGGCTTTAAAATTATGCAGAAATTTGAGTAAAATTAGATGTACGAGTAAAAATTGTTAGAGGTAAAACGACTATTAATTTAATGCTGATTGGTGGTGTTTTGCCAGCTCACGCATATTGCTGGAGTATATATAACTTGTATTTTTAAGTTTCACTAAGATTAACTGAACTAGCAGCTTAAATCGTTACAGTCGTAGGTTTTGTTTCAGGACGAATTTATTTCCTCATTCTGAGTTTTGATATTTTTTTTATCTTTACTAGCTACCTACTTACTTCTAACTTAAATTTCTTAAGCTTCTAGTGTGGAAAGTTGAAAGTAAACTAAAAGCGCAACGGTTAATTCATTGGTCTTTTGATTTGTGCGAATTCCAAATCATAAAACGTGACCCTATTAGTAGATGCTTCAGGGGAAATTTATCTTTCTTTAGCACTTCACATTACTATACATTATGTGGATCACCGATTTTTATTCTGCCAAATAAAATGTATCAACTCATATTTCGTTAAACGTGATAGAGATGCAACTGAATGCGCTAGATATCACCTAACTGAGATCATCAATAATTGAATTAGCAATAAACGAGCTTTGTATGATCAGTGTATATAAAAAACATAAAATTTTGGGTCTTCACCGAAGATGTTTTAAGTCACCTTGCAGAAAATCAACCAAAATTGTTCATGGAATAAATACTTCATTAATTACTTAGGTCCATAATCCGATAAAGGCACACTTTTATTTATGTTGAATTATTCACTAACGGAAATTCCTGCTTTGCCCCCTCCCCCTTATACCAAAAGCTGGGTACGCTCATGGATGTATGTATAACACATTGCCACCAATGTGGTGTTTCTGTTCTGTCCTGCGCATCCATCACACATTACCCTAATAGTATGAATGTCAGTAAAATGAGATGTTTGAAGGATATGATAACAGCAATCTCGTTTGAACCTTTACGGTACTCATTTTCAGTCCAACAGAAGAAACTGACTGAGTAAGGGTTCAGGGGTGACTTTGAAGACTCTTTTACGACGGTAAAATTGAACATATAAATTTTTCTGGAGTAGTATGCTTTTTTTGGCAGTCGAACGAAAATAATGCAACACCTTCCTTTCAGTTAGCAGCTTAGTTTTAGCTTTTTGGTCATTGCAGGTTTTTATATTTTCGGTCAGTTGTAAACAAGTTGAACATACGTCTGCCCTGGGTGAGCCACCCCAAGATCATACTTAGTGTTGAAAATATGTCGAAAGAAACTCTGCTTTACAGGTCTCTCTAACGTTTTTTTTTCATATACAGTGTGTCTCATTTAAGAGTGTAACAGCGTAATAACTCTTTTGTTTTTTGTCCGATTTAAATCAAACTGGTGTCAAAAGATAGAGCTCACGAAGGTCTATTTAAAAGTTAAAAACCAATTTCTATCTTCAAATCCAAAGCTACCTATGATGCTGAATTGTAATGAAAAAAAAAACGAAAAAACATAGTAGGCATTTTTTAATCGGAAAATTTTATTAACAAAACTTGTTGGAAATCATTCAAAACCCCCAAATCCCAAGTTTGGTGAAATTCCAAAAAATGAGGTCTTGATGAAAAAAAATCGAAAATCATTATTTCTAAATTTAATTTTTAAACTGAAAATACAATACGAATTAATAATAATAAAAACAACACAAGAAAATTAAATTTATGTTCTATCAAACCTCCGTCAGCTCTGATGCATGCCTCAATTCGCTTCGTGTTGTTGGCCATAACTTTTCGGAGGGTTGCAGGTGTAATTTCAGCGCAAGCTTGCCTTGATTTTTCAGTTCCAGACTATTTCGTGGCTGCGTTTTGTAGACTTCATTTTTCAAAAATCCCCACAAAAAATAGTCCAAGGGTGTAAGGTCAGGTGACCTTGGAGGCCAATTAATTAAAGGGCTATTTCTTCCAATCCACCTCCGAGGAAAGTTTTCGTTTAGCCAATTCCTTACTACCAATGCGTTGTGGATTGGGGCTCCATCAAGTTGAAATATGATGTTATTGTAAGCAATGAGGGGCAAATTTTCAATTTCGTTTGAAAATTCATTTTGCAAAAAATTTATAAATCGTTCCGCATTTAAATTTCCATCAAAGAAGTAAGGCCCAATTATTCTTTCATTTAAAATACCGCACCACACATTCACCTTTTCTGAATATTGGCGTCGACAATTTATAACCCAATGAGGATTTTCGACGGACCAATTTCGAGTATTTTGGGAGTTCACTGTACCATTAGTTGTAAATGTCGCTTGATCTGAGAATAAAATATTTTTGAAAATATTAGGGTTGTTCAAAAACTCTCCCTGACACCAAAAGCAATATTCGAGCCGCCTTTCTTCGTCTCCATCCTCTAATGTGTGTAAGAAGACAGGCTTGAAAGGACGTAATTTATTTCGACGAAAGCATCGCCAAATTGTATCCTTGGGTACATTTAAAAGTATGGACATTCTTCTTAGGCTACATCTTGGATTTTCTCTCACAAACCGAAGAATTTCTGCATCTCCAACATGATCCCTCGCACGTCTGTCTCGTTTGTTGCACACTTTACCAGTTCTATTGAATAAGTTATTTATTCGCCAAACTTTTACATGGTCTATTGGTGGTCTATCCGGATGCCGATTGTTAAATTCTGTAGCAGCTTCCCTCGCTGTTCGAAAATTATCTCCAACTAATCTAACAATTTCTACTTTTTCCGCAATTGTAAGCATTTTAATTTAAATTCAATTTGCTACAATACAAAAACCTGACAGAAAGTCAACAGATTCACTTGACAACTAATCAATTTAAGTAGAGCACTTGATTATAAAATATGACGCCGCCAGTCAGAGTAAAATTTTTATCAAAACTATTTTTGGAATTTCACCAAACTTGGGATTTGGGGGTTTTGAATGATTTCCAACAAGTTTTGTTAATAAAATTTTCCGATTAAAAAATGCCTACTATGTTTTTTCGTTTTTTTTCATTACAATTCAGCATCATAGGTAGCCTTGGATTTGAAGAGAGAAATTGGTTTTTAACTTTTAAATAGACCTTCGTGAGCTCTATCTTTTGACACCAGTTTGATTTAAATCGGACAAAAAACAAAAGAGTTATTACGCTGTTACACTCTTAAATGAGACACTGTACATATTCCACATCTTTTTGATGCTTAGATTTGAGTCCAGATATAAACGCATGCTTTGGCCGCTACAATAGTGTGATTCAATAACTTTAAAATTGTTTATGAAATTTATGACGGAGTCTCTTTTACTTCTGAACATTTCCAATATTCTATTGCTTCCCTCCGCGATTTTCTTTCGCCGGCCTAGAACTATTGAAATAACCTTTGGTGGCAGTTTCTACTCTTCTTGTCAGGCAAGAATGCCCTCTTGCATACTGGTAGCAAAGTTTTATTTTTAGTGAGAATAACAAACTGTTTGAAATAGTTTTTTTGGTGTGACGAGAATTTTTTGGCCGCCCCCGTTTGTTAGGTGCGGTTTAGCAGTATTTCAAAATAAAATTACGCCGCCGCCTCTGTTACAAATATGAAGAAATGCTTTATTGACTACTATGGCATTCTGCCAACATTCGTAAAGTTTCAAAAAACCGTTCTCTAAAGAATAAAGAAATTAAAAAAAAATTTTTCTTTAACCCTGTATATCAAAAATGAGGCATTTTCGGACACATGTTTATATTGGGCAGGTTTCTCTTCTCTTTGTTAAAATTGATGTTAGCTAAAATCAACCCTGTAACCGTGACAATACTTTAAATTGAGGAGTGTGATTTGTAAAATTTTAAATAGAGAGTTGATTTTAGCTTAAAATAGAGAAGAGAAACCGACCCATAAGGCCGGTTTCTTTTCTCCATTTTAAGCTAAAATCAACTCTATTTTTAAGTTCTAAACCAATCACAAACCCCAATTTAAGCTATTGTCATGGTTACGGGGTTAATTTTAGCTAACATCAACTTTAACAAAGAGAAAGGAAAGCGGCCTATAGACTTTTCGTCATAATTTCACGTCAGGTATACGCACTAGAAATAAATTGTGACATCGAATTTAGAGACAGCCAATAGGTAGACTGCAATTTTTGATAAGAATAATTAATCTTGGGGAACATTTGGTTGCCTATAAACAGGTACTATAATAATCTGCTGTAAGTAAACATGTCAAGTCAATTGTCATTTGTCAACTTGACAATGTCAAAGTGCAACGTCAACGTCAGTCTTTTTGATTGCTGTGAACCACGTGCGCAGCTGAGTGTTGTGCATTTTGGAGCAATTTCTAAGTTTATATAATTAGTTTAACAAAAATCAACAACCATGTCACTGTACAACTTCAAGAAAATTGCGGTGGTCCCTCCCGCAAAGGTAAGAATATTATTTTGCTCTTGCTACAGTGATTTTCAACGATATAACCTACTTGCAGGACTTCATCGATATAATTTTATCGAAAACACAGAGGAAAACGCCGACAGTTGTCCATAAACAGTATAAGATCACACGTATTCGTACGTTTTACATGAGAAAAGTCCGTTTTGCTCAACAAAGCTTCCACGATCGCCTCAGTCAAATCCTTACGGAGTTCCCCAAATTAGACGACGTTCATCCTTTCTATGCAGACTTAATGAACGTCCTGTATGATAAAGACCATTACAAACTAGCATTAGGTCAACTGAACACTGCAAGGCACTTGATCGATAAGTAAGTTAATGCAAATTTGTCTTCGGCCGTCATTTATTAACTTGTATGTTTCTAGTGTGGCAAAGGACTATGTGCGTTTGATGAAATATGGAGATTCATTGTATCGATGTAAGCAACTAAAACGAGCTGCTTTAGGTCGTATGGCAACGATAATGAAAAGACAAGCATCGAACCTGACATATTTAGAACAAGTTCGACAGCATTTGGCTCGTCTGCCTTCCATTGACCCATATACACGTACAATTATTATTTGTGGTAAGTATAATTAGACCTTCTATTAATGTCAACAAGCTTAATTAGAATAAATTGCTATTGAAAAATGGTATTTTCACATCTTTACTAAAGATCTGTCGAAATTTTATAAATGTAATACTCAAGTTGTGTCAGACACCCATAAATTTTTGAGGATCAATTCAGGTGATTTAAATGTTCATGATTGTTTTAATTGAATTTTAGTATCTAGGTGGCTATAATTTTTATAAATCAGTGGCATTAATAGAATATGCATAATCGCTGAATATTACAAAAATGTTTTTGTTTTTTTTTTGTGATATTATCTATCACAATAACAACAAAATACATATATGAATATATGCCCTCAAACTAAGTTAGTTCTTTCGTAATATACCTATTAACACTTTTGTAGACGGTTGGTCTGATATACAGGGTCCGCCTCCTAAAACTCCCCAGGCTCGTATTTTCTTTGTTTTATTTACGTACAACCTTCAGTTATATGTCAAATTGTAGGTCTTTTTAAACTCTTTAAAAATAGCTTGGTGGGTGTCCAAAAAAATTTTTTGCAGATTATCATATTTTGTGTTTAAAGTTATTTTTTGTAAATATTTTTTAACCTTACCTCGTATAATAAATACTGCTTCACAGTTGAATGCCGACTTTTGTCTTCTTCAATTTGTGTCATTACCATGTATGCGTAATTTTTACTCCTTCTTAGTGAAAAACAAAAACTAGTCGCCGCCATGTTCTTTAAATAGGGTTGTTCAGAATTTTTAAGTCTTAGTTTAGTAGCTTATTACGGTACAAATTGTGCCTACACAACTATCACTGCACACAAAACTTAAAAATTATAAGTAACTTTTAAATAAATCAAGTACAAAGTTCGTTCTAAAGAGTGAGAGGCTAGGAAATGAAACCCCGTGACGAGGCTAGTAGGCGATGTAGAAAACCAAACTAGCCTCATCGCAGGGTTTCGCTTTCTAGCCTCTCTCTCTCTCTTTAGAACGAACTTTGTACTTGATTTATTTAAAAGTTACTCAAAATTTTAGGGTTTTGTGTGCAGCGATGGGTATGTAGGCGTAATTTGTACCATAATAAGCTACTAAACTAACAGTTTAAAAATTGTGAACGGCCCTATAACAGAACATGGCGGCGACTAGTTTTTCTTGTTTTTCACTAAGAAGGAGTAAAAATTACGCATACATGGTAATGACACAAATTGAAGGCCACAAAAATTGGCATCCAACTATAAAGCAATATTTATTATATGGGGTAAGGTTAAAAAATATTTACAAAAATTAACTTTATTTGCATAATATCACAATATGCAAAAAAAAAATTTTGGACCCTCACTATGCTATTTTTAAAGAGTTCAAAAAGACCTACAATTTGACATACAACTTAAGGTTGTACCTAAAAAAAACAAAGAAAATACGAGCCTGGGGAGTTTTAGGTGGCGGACCCTGTATATAGACATGTGCTGTCCTAAATAAAGGTGAATCTTAAGTTTTTTCATTTTCCGATAGTCCATCTAGATTATTAATCTTGAAATCACAAATTTTGTTACATTTTTGAATTGCTCCTTGAATGGACCTGTTCACGAAATTTTATGTACTCATATATAAAATTATTTATTTTTAAAACATTAATACATGCAACAGTTGCTTCCCAGCTTATTAAATAGAATGGCAAGGGTCAATTTCTTCCAATTTTGTTGAAAATTGCTAATCTTATATTTATATCCAACTAATGATGGCTTCCTACGTCACGGACTAGCCTCTTTGCAGGGTTTCAAGCCTCCCCCTTCAGAATGAACTTTCTATTTGATTTGACTGTTACTTGAAATTTTGGGGTTTTGTGTGCAGCGATAGGTATGTAGGCATATTTTCCACCATAAAAAGCTGTTAAAATCAACACTTGAAAAATTCTGAACAAGCCTATTTTAAACTACATACTTGTGTGTCATACCTTCTTGATAAAATGCACTTTTTGCAAAAAACATGTCATTCTTATAGCTAACAGTCCTCAATGTATTTATAGTAAATAAAGTCATAAGTAAAGTGATTAAGATTCCGATAAAGCTAAAAATGAATAGCACTGTTTCATTAAGAAAAATCACAGTAAAAAGTGATGTTCTAGTATATAAAGTGTAGTCTGTAATAAACAGTTTGATAAGTTAGTGTACGGATCTTGGTATCAGTATCGAAGGATTTCACAAAGTTTGACCGAAATTCGAGATAATTTTATAGAAATTCTGGGCGACAACACAGCAAGGCAAAAAACAGTAGCTACTCACAATGATTCTATAAAAAGTGAATAAATATAATACATGTCTTTTACATATATAAAAGAAGTATTTTCTTTAATTTTTGGCTAATGAAGCCTATTATTGATGTGGAGCCTAATAATAGAAAACAATAGAGTAAACAAAAATTTGTTGAAGATACAGAACAAAATTACTTTTGTAAGTAACTTGAAAACAATTTTATACTGTATAGGTACTTGTTTATTTAACCATTATTTTATTTAGGATGTCAAATGTGTCTCACTTGTGATATAAAGAGCCATTTAGGTTTAAAGAAATACATAACTTTAAATTATACTCATACATTGCATTTAATATGAAATTTTTCAAATTGGAAAGACTTAATTAAACCATAAGCAAATGCTTTGTTTGTTTACCATGGAAATGCGAGAATTACAGTGTGGATGACACCATGCCAGTCTAGTGGCAATACGGCATCATTCACTCGTCTCTGTGGAGACCATGGAAATTTTTGTTGATAATTGCAATTATGTAATCAGCTGAGAGTTATGCTACAAAGCAATGGAAACATAAATCAACAGTGTGATAATGGTGTACCACTTACTAAATAGAGCATTAATAAGTAAAAGGGAAATAAAGCGAGAAGACAAGAATGATGGTATACAAGACCGTTTTTTATAGACCAATATTAACATATGGACAGAAATGAAATACTTGAGAAAGGTAGCTAAAATGGGCCGAATAAGCAATGACAAAGTCAGAGAACTGGAAATGGTGCCAATAAAACAAAACTCCAGGAGATAATAGTTTAATGTGGTTCAGGCACCTGTGTGAAAATGTATGAGGAAAACCTAACAAAACAAGTATAGGAGGCAAAAGCACAGAAAAGAGGAAGGCCACAGAAGACATAGAACAAGAGAGTAGCAGATATGTTGAAAAACAGACAGCTCAATTGCAATAAAGCAAAAAAAAAAGTGAAAGCAAATATTGCTTCAAAAAAACATTACATGAGAGACATTGAATACTTTTACACCCAGTGGGTAAAAAAAATGTCAATGATGTTCTAAAATAAAATATGTATTTCAACATTTTACTTCAATTTTGAATTCCACAGGTTCTCTGGTTATTCTTTACTTATACAATTTCAAGCAACAGCTAATTGGCTGCTGGTTGTACGTAATGCTGTAGTAATGATGGCATGCAATTTTGTAAAGTATATTTATGAGTCTGTAATTGACGTCAAGCACAGTTTAAGTAGGATGGTTACCAATCCAAAATGCATTATGATTAGCGACATTTGTAACATAAAACTTTTAATGTGTATATGGAAAGTACCTTCCATAATAGGTGTCTTTGATGTGTTGTTATAAATAGTAAAAATTTAAGTAAGTCTTGTTAACATACTGCATTTTATGTTAATTTTTGTAAACATCTTTGTGAAGGTCTTTGTGCTATTTTGAGACAATTTTTTAATGTACATAATGTAAAATGACCTTGAGACATTCAGGTAGTTAAAGTTCAGAAGGACTTTATAATGACCTCAATGAAGAAGTTTTTTTATAGAAATGTATCCCCATAATACTTAAATGATGAGAGTCTGATTCTGTCAAATCAGTATACGAGTCCCATCTGGCTCAGTGAATCTAATCGTAAAAATTCTTGAATACACCTACTTGAATGGAATTAAAATGTTAGAAAGTAATGGTTTCTTTTTGGGTCAAATCATTTACATATAAAGTTATAAAAATACAAAACAGATAAACTAACAAAATATAAAAACAATAATACCCAGTCTAAAATTTTGATGACTCGCTAATATTAACTTAACACTGGATGTATGATACTACAAAAGAATTCTTTGGCACTAGTAAGTCACTTTCAAAGGTCAAATTAAACTAGTTATCACAATGAGTTTGTTTATTTCATATTTAATTTTTATTGTATTGGCACTGCAGTAGTATAAAATAAGTTCTCTGTAATATTTTTTTAATTTACAATGCAATTGTTTAAAAACTTCTGTGAAATAGTATAGCACCTGCTAAGTGTAGATATGTAATAAACATAAATTTATGTATACCTACTGATTTTGAATTAAAATACGGATCTATAATTTTTATAGAACTGGGCCAACTAATATGAGACAGGGCTCATTTACTTATAGTGATAAATCCTGATAAAACTTTGTAGTGAAAACTTGATTCTGCACTCCTTAGTATTTACAATATTTGCCATGAATAAATTTCTTTTATATTGGAAGGAGCTGTGCGGTAGTAATCCATTGACTATTAAAAATTGTTCAGCATTATTCAATAAGCATATAATAATAATAATATTGTTTATTAACAATTTATGCTGTACATGTGTATAGTAATAAGTAATAAAGGTGTTATATATTATACCTTTAATTATGTAAAACTGTTGCTAATATTGTGAAATATCAAATATAATTAATCACAACTTTTAAGTTCATTTCTTTAAAATAAGATTTCTGTCTAAAATAAAAATTGATATTTTACTTATACTTATGCTGATTTATAGGTGACTGGGCTCGTATAATTAAATGTTTCTATCAGTTCAATACTCCAGAAAGTATAATTACGTTCTTAGAATGTGTTATGTGTTCCTAAGATTTCTGTAATTGTAGAATGCAGTTTTAATAAAATATCATTTATTCACTGTGATACTTACAAAATTTTGTTTCGAGGCCCATATGTACATAGATGTGTCATTTATTACTTGCATTTATGTTTCTAAATTATTATTTTATCCACAGGTTTTCCAAATGTTGGCAAATCATCATTTATTAACAAAATAACACGTGCAGATGTAGAAGTTCAGCCATACGCTTTCACTACAAAATCCCTCTATGTTGGCCACACCGATTACAAATATTTACGTTGGCAAGTCATCGATACCCCCGGAATCTTAGATCACTCCCTGGAGGAACGTAATGTAATAGAAATGCAAGCCGTCACTGCTCTAGCTCATCTAAGAGCCTGTGTTTTGTACGTCATGGATCTATCAGAACAATGCGGTCATACTTTAGATGAACAAGTTAAATTGTTTGAGAGCATCAAGCCTTTGTTTGCAAACAAACCTTTAATTATAGTTGCAAACAAAACGGACATTGTGAAATTAGACGAGTTGCCACCTGAACGCAGGGCAGTCTTGAAAGACGTTGAAGAAGATCCTGAAGTGACTCTTATGGAAATGTCTACTGTGACTGAAGCTGGGGTTATTGAAGTTAAGAACGAGGCATGCGAAAAGCTGTTAAGTTTCAGGGTAGATCAGAAGATGAGAACAAAGAAGGTATGGTGTTACATCTTCGATATCTTTTATCATAATAATTTGCATTAAATAACTTTGAACACTTATGTTAAAAATTCTGCTTACTAATCACTGTAAAAGATATAGCCAGATAAGACTACTATGGTGTCCCCAAAGGTAGTAGTAATAATTAAAAAAAAAATAAAAAGATAGTATATCTTATTTTTTCTGCAAAAGTACTTGAACTGTTTTGGAAAGACAAAATGCATATAAACAACAACATTAATCTTGACAAGTAGCTTTTTTTGTCTTAGCGAAAAAAATAGCAGTCTTATCTTTAAATGTATTTTTTGCATGTTATTTTAAGACTACTACTTTAAAAAAAAAACATTATGGTCAATTTCATAAAAATTTCAAATATATACAGGGTGTCCCAAAATTAGCCTACCGAACTTTAGCAATAGATTCTGTGCTTAAAAATGTTAAAAATTCTAATAAAGTTATCGAGAAATGCTTCCTTAAGCAGTCAGTGTCCCATAAAAATTCATCCCTGAAAGGGGTTATTATTAAATATCTCTGAAACTAATGAAGGTAAGAAAATTACATTTTGGAGGTCCACTAATCAATTAAGTGAACTGTTTGTTCAGGGGTAGAACAAATGGGTAGCAGGTAAAAAATACCCCAACTTTTTGGTTTTGATGAAGAATGATGTCTAATATTGTCTTCGTGAAAAATGTCTTGTTAGAAGTCGATAGGGCAAACTGTTTTCGAGTAAAATAGATTCAAAAATTGTATTACAACAACAAGAACAAGATTATGTATAACTAAAACAACATATTATAAACAACAACAGGAACAGTAAGATAATACATATGTATTATAAACAAAATAAGAGCAACATAACAATAATGTAATATTAATTAAGTAAACAAAATAAGAACATAGGTGGTATACACTCATTCATTAAAAAGATTGTTCAATTAAATTTACATTTTCTTGTATGCAAATTCTGACTCTACAGCTAATAGCGTGTAAGCTCTTAAAATATAAAAATTATTTTCTCATTACATTGGTGGCAACTCTATTCATTCAATTAATTTTTCGCCTGTATTTATTTCAGACATATACACCAGAGATTTTATAAGCTTTTGGTAACACAACAGGACCAATAAGCGTATCTTTTATTATCCTTGCCCACACATTCACAAAGAATCTTCATTGGTAATTAGTGCATTTTACTGTCTGTCCAAAAATAACTATTGTGAATATTAAATACTCTGTTTCTCGTATGTGTTGATTCATTTGTGCAAATAATGTTGACTCAACTTCATAGTCCAAAACCCATCGAAAAAACTGTACCTACTCTAAGCGGATAATTGTTTGTTGTAAGCTCTCATTCCTGTTGATAACGAAGAGGATAGATTCCTTGCAGTTTTAGCATTCTTACTATCTGAAATGAGTTTATTTTATATTTATCATTTATTGTATAAGTTGATTTTTACACCTTCCTTAAGAGGGGCGTTTACCTAGAGCAAAGCGGGTCATTTTAAGCACCTACCGTTTTACATTTTACCAAGTTATTCGAAACTTTTTCGAAGTGAAATTTCGACGTGGCAATGACGAAAGATGTAGCTACAACGTAGAGTTCGAGTTTTTTCTGAATTTGGTACGGTAATGTAAATATTTGTTGTTATATTTTGCTTAAAAATGCGTATTTTTGGCGAGCTATTTCTCGAAAACTAAGGCACATAAACGAAAAATTCGTACTCCACGTTGTAGCTACATATTTCTTTGTACACTACCAAAAACATGAGCACGATAAATAAGTAAAAACATTCAAAAAATCTAAAACCGCAAACCCTTTCGCACGAGTCCGTCAAGAGAGCGGAATGCGGATGCCCATCCCCACCAGGTCCGTCGCGTGGTATCCAGAGAACAGTGAGGCTAAGATACAAACCTGTCGGGAATGATCGAGCGGTATACGATTTATTCCGATATGACTGGATTTCTAAGATTGTATGTCTAAATACACGTCACAGGTTTAATGTTAAAAGCTCTTTCACATTAGTTTACTGTCTGCCGAAGCAATGGGGAGGCGGAATGAAAATTATTATAAAAGTTCCTCCATAAATCATAGTCAACATGTAGTTAGAATGAAATGTTATATAGTTCATATTTACAGAAATAAATGGGTTATTCCATATTTTTAATAACCTGGTATAATATCATAGTAAGTTACTAATATCATGCATACTTTTTTATGCACACGCGACAGTCAGCAATTTTTCGAATATTAGTTTAGCCCGTCTGATCTTTGCGTAATTTCAAGCTATCGGCTACCCTCTTACGTCCCATGTCCCGCTGGTAACACTGGTTGCATAGTTTACATTTTGCCTGATTGCTCCAAGTAAATGCCCCTCTTAAGTTAACTTTTGAATCATTTTCTATTGAATTTAAAAAATTTTCCCAGGTGTGGTCTTTTAACGATCTGCTTGACCATTATCTCGTCGGAAACTACCGCGGTCACTCAAGTTCCAATGAATATCAACTAATGACTGGCGCCCAGGCATTCTTCTGTTTGAAAATCTTCTCGATGCCGTGGATGTATATCTGTTAGCAGTTTTTAAGTTAAACTCATTTACAATATTTACTTCAGCACTGAAACTATAAACTTATATTAGGAGGTCACACTTTCTCTGACAGACACTTATTATCCTAGTGGAAGTTCAGGTATTAGGTACATGGTCGTTCCAAGGGGTTCAAATCTTTCTCTGAATTTGCTTTCGCCATGAATTACACTAAAAAAATATATCTCTCAAATTATTTTATTTAGAAAAAAGATATAAAAAAATCCTTAGATTTATATTAAGTAGATGTTGTCATACCTGTAGTCTGTTAACTTTTAAGCTTGCTTAGAAATCGCCTGTTCTCATCAAGTAGGTTGAACAACATTAATTTTTCTTTTACTAAAAACCTGTAAGATACAATGTACCCACCGTTTTGCAAGACTGGAGGTTTGCTTAACTGATAAATGACATTCCAAAACTTTACATTCCAACAAGACAGCTCCGCCTCATTAACATAAAGAAGTGAATATTGACATGGACATGCTAAAACCCGTACGGATTGAATTTTATCGCACAGATGTTTTTCATATAACACATAGAGAGCAGAACATTTGTATTGATGTGTAAGAAACTTGACTTTTTCTATACAATGTATAATCCACTATTTTTTATGTAACACTTTGTGAAATATCTGCGTTCATCTAAAACATCTATTACAGGTTTTTAGTGCAAGAAAAATAATGCTGTTCAAACTACGTGATTAGAAATCGGTTACTCTTTCTTAATATAAATGTAATGGATTTCTTTTTGTAACATTTTCTTTCGTGGTGAAAGTAAATTCAGAGAAAATTTAGACCCTGGAGCGACCACGAACCTAACACAAAAACCCTACTACATGCTATAGTATAATTCCTGTCTGAAGAAGTGATGCTTCATCCAAAATAGGACATTCTTATGAAAGTTATTGATTGTTTTGACTGCTGAAATAATTTTGTAAATGAATTAAATTTAAGAACTACTTCACAGACACATATTTCACGGGCAGTAAAAAGTTCACTTTTTTTGTGTGATACTGGTTCTATAACTACTAGTTTGTCTCAATGCAGAAATAATAATTGAACAAGAATGTATTATAGAAATCCTCATATAAGGTTTTTATGGTTAACCAGCATCAAAAGATTATTTTAGACTATTCTGATTATTCCATGGTCCATTCTAATTTATTGTATTGCTGAAGGCTTCTGCAGGTGTGGTCCAAGGAATCTTCTTGGTTTCTTGATAAGAATTGAGTCTTTGAAGGCTTGCAAGTAGCATATATCTAGTGACAAATTTTGTCTTACTTTTCATAATCATCTGTACACAGTAACTTTAAATGTCCATATTTCTTAAATATTTCAGTTTATAAATTAAAAAAAATCAAAAGGGCACTGATGTACTAATCAGATGTGCAGTATTCCTCTATATTCTTATAAATACAAGTCTAATTGATTTGGAGACATATTTTACTATGTCACACCAAGTGCAGTGATTTATATATCTTTGAAAATGTCATGAAATTGGCTATATTATATATTTTTCCTAAATTATTATCCTAGGATAACATGCAAAAAATATATTTAAATATATTGCTTAATGACAAGAAAAGTGCTACTTGTAGATATTACTATTGTTGTTTATATGCATTGAGTCTCTCCAAAATAGCCAAAGCTTTTTTGGAGAAAAAATAAATAAGAACCAAAACATTACTTGTTCTGTTTTATTTTTAAAAGTGGGGCTTGTAACTCCGAAAAACAGCAGTAATCAATTACTACCAGCAAATACTATTTAAAGCACACACAGCCTTTGGGGGCCACCACAGTAGTCTTATCTGACTATACTCTTTCTCACAAAGTTTGAGCTATGCTTTAAGATTTAATATTAAATTGACAGTCTAAGTCATAAAAAATAACAAAAATTGATGGTGTATCTATCATTTCTTGGAAATTTATTAACCACACTGATTGCACCATTTGTTGTTTTATCATTTTTGCTAAGCAAATGTGCCTTCGTTATTCCAAACAATATATCTACTCTTTTTCTCTAGGTTGATGGCATACTCAATCGTCTTCATGTTGCTGTGCCGAAACCACGTGACAACGTCAACAGACCGCCATGTATACCACCTGCGGTCTTAGCCAAAAAGCAACAMACTGCCGAAAAACGTAAACGCAAACTGGAACGAGAGATCGAATTGGAAGAGGGCGACGACTATGTCCTGAACTTGAAGAAACACTACACCGACATCCCAGAGGAAGAACGTTTCGATATTATTCCAGAAATATGGGAAGGTCACAACATTGCAGACTACATCGATCCTGATATCTTCGATAAATTGGCCGAATTGGAAAAAGAAGAGGATATCCGTGAAGAAACGGGGATGTACGTTGTGCCAAAGATTGAATTGGATGAGACCATGCGAGAGATTAAAGCTTTGGCTTTGCAAATTCGTCACAAAAAGGCCATACTTAAGGATGAGGCACGAGTGAATAAACAGAGCAGGAAACCGAAGATTCCCAGAACATCAGGTGCAAAGGTATGTTTAACAAATGCCTAATGTTTGCTAACTTAAAAGCAGCTAGCTAATTACATATTCAGAACTTTTGGAATTTTATTTCAGAACAAATTTAAGTGCATTTCATATAAACTTAAAGGACAAACTCATTCATTTGTAATACATGTTGCTACACATAGAACCTGTCTCAAAATATAAAAATTTTAATTACATATCGGCAATTATTATAAGCTTAAAAATCAGTGAAAATAAAACATACAATTGCTAAATTAACTGCAGCATGACACCATACTCACACAGTCAAAACTAGTTTTGTGGTTTGATAAGAAAACTTGTGACCTCTCCCAGTGAAAATTTTCATTACATATGTATTTGCAAATCTGAACTTGAGATATTTTTAAAACATAGATATACAGAGAATCACAATGCCTGCCTGTTTCCTCCAAAAATGAGCGGGAAATATAATTATGATAGAATCTATTAACCTGAACACAGAAAAAATTATAATACTAAAATATTATGTTTTTATTTATCTCACATGACTGGAGAAGAAAGGCACTTCTTTTCAATAAAATCCAGCTATTATGATTTTCCTTCTTTTTTTGAAAAAACTATTAGCGGTACTCCTTTTCATAGTGATTTTTTGCATCTTAATATAGATATCAACATGAGATATGTTTGAATCATATTGGATGTAACTTCAAAACTAATTAATGTTGTTGGAATGTCCTTATCCTGAAGACTGATATAGTAGGATAGTCTGTGGTTGCTAGAATGAATAAAACCAGAACCCCTTAGCTACCTCCCTACAAAGAGGTTTCTTGTTTCTCAAATTGGAGATAAGGCCATACCTTACTGCCTATTATTTGAGAAAAAGGCATTAGTATAATATATAACATAGTTTAAAGAATAATCTTGCTAACCTGGCAAAAAACGATATTTGCCAATCAAAGAAATGTTATGATGTATAGAAAACATGTCATTTATTAATGATAAAATACAATAAAATTCCACAAAAAGTTGCTGAAAATTCATATATTTATAACACTTGTATGCATAAACATGTAATATACTAAATTATGTCAGTCTGTCAAAGCCCCAGCCATCTATCAGATAAAATATGCTCATTCCCGGCTCCCAAAATAATGACGCAATCACTTACGGTATTTTGTGTATCCAGGGTCTTTCTTTCTAGCACAACCCACCAAAGGTTGTATATATGCTTAATTTTCCATCCATCCATAGTGATGTCACGGCTCCTAAGTATCCGACTGACCTAGGTTTTCACTAGATGATAACTTAGTCAGTAGATGTACCCAAACAACATTTTTTTATGTAGTGTCACTCGCGTAGGATGCTGCCCTTGGTTCTAAAAGGCCTATATTTCATAGGTGGTAGACAAAATTTTCTTTTTATTATTTCCAGAATATTTCAATTTTATCTTATCTTATTGACTATCTTTAATGGAACAATTAAAAAAAGTGAAGTGATCATATTTACTCGAACAATAGATAGAACAACATTTTTTGCATCTCCTGCAACGAGCTCTGGTTACACCTAAGCTCAGAGTGTAAAGGGCAAAGGGAACATTAGTACCAGAATGGTACCAGCAAACCATTACATACAAACTTGCAACTTCCTAATAGTTTCAACCTTAAAGCACATAACATATGATTCAGTGGATTTAATTTTAAATTATGCTACTCAAGATAAAATTCTTATTCCTTCAGGCTCTTGATTAGTAAATAATGAAAAAGCTATGCGGTTCCCAAATTTAAAACAGTGATAAAGCGGGGTGTCACTGACATTTACTTGTTCTTTATAAAGACAAACATATCTAATAATGTACAATTAACAGTACTGATCCTAAAATAAATCCCTGATGTACTTCATTTGCAATATTTTAACTGCGATAATAACTATTACTAGAAAGTATGTTTTGAAATCTAGCAAATCGGTTATAACAGTTGCCCAGTTCATTGCTTAAGCTAACTCATAAATTTGTTTATGAACATTATAGCCTGAAAGAATCTACTTTGTTTGTCCCCACTTGTTTATCAAAGTCCACAAATTTTGACATTTAACACATACAAACAGAACTTTTTTTGTGCTAGCGCTATTAGAGAAAAGATCTTGGTCTAATATAATATTAATTATGTTTTTGTAATCTTAGGTAAGGGACCGCTCCGTGTCAAAATTGAAGACTCAAATGGAAGAACTGGGAGTGGATATGAGTGAAACAGAAAATGCTCACTTTACCAAGACAAAAACTAGGAGTCGATCGGTGGGACCACCAGCTAAAAGGATGAGAATGGACACAAGTGAAAGTAGATCTCAGAGCAGGAACAGAAGTGTATCTAGACCTCCCAGGGATGAACAGGGTGTCAAGGATGTTGTGGTAAGTAATATTAATGACTTATGTTTGTAGTAAAGATGATGAAGCAGAATGGCAATGGATATATTTTTTTGTATTCGATTTGCAGATGCGCAAGAAGTTGTCAAAGATCGCTCATCGGGCCATTAGCAACAAGGTTAGGAAATATGGGCTTAAAGGAGAGGCTGACAGGTTTATTGGTACTAAAAAGCCGAAACATCTGTTCTCTGGAAAACGTGGTGTGGGAAAAACAGATCGTCGTTAAAAGTTTAATAGTATTCTTCTGTTACTTCGCTGCAAGTAGATTTTTTTATTTATTTAACAATAAATAGAAGTCTATGACAAAACAATAAATAAAAACTTATTAAAACATAATATTTTTCTTAACAAACTTCTCCTCTAAAACCTTGCTATTCAGGATTTATGAATTTTACAAATCTATATAAGGCGAACCACATCGAACATTGTAGAACTGGTCACATACTTGGAACTGCTCGTTGAATAGTGTCCCATTTGTACATAAAAATGAAGCTGCTAGTTTGTTGCTACACAAATGGTAGGCCTGTAAAAATGCAACTGTATAGTGTCTGCCTAGTACCAAATGACAGCTAAATGTTAGTACTATTAGTTCAGAAATGCAGTCAAGTGTATATGTCCTGTAATTAAAAGGTTTACAATGGATATAAATATGGTAATAAATGAAACATTTATGGTTGAGGCAAGCTTAAGGACTATATTTTGCTTCTTTTACTAGTTTACATTTTAAAACTACCAACAAATATTGTTTTATAAACAGGATTTAGTACAAAAATTTAAATTGTGTAAGATAATAAAGTTCCTTGATGCATAAACCTGTAAACTCCATTTTCAGAAAAAAAGTTGATCTATAAGCTAAAGTAAGAAATATATTTAACATAGTCTTATTTGTGTGAATATTTGGTTTAGCTTGCCCGAAACCTTAATGTGTAATAAAATATATGCTTAATTTATTTAACATAAAGAAACAAACTGCAGTATCATTATAAAGTACAAGGCAATAAATATTTTACCAATAACACTGGCTGACGATTTTAGTGACATGGTTCAATTCTAATACCTTTCTAATAAGAAAACATTCATAAAGCCCTTATATGTTTAAGTACTTTTTTATCAGGTAGTGAATTTCATGAGGGGTCATTTAAAAGGGGCGTATTTTCAAAGTAAACCTTGTAATATTAACTTATTACCTTATTAAGTCTTCTTTTGTTTCATATTGATTAATTCTGTCAGATACTTAACTATTCCAATATAGAAAACTATGGTAAATTAGCTGCAACATGCCAGACATAGTGGTCAAAAAAGCTTCAAAAGTGAACAAAACAACTTTGGTTAGTCGATTTACAAAGCACCAAAATGGAATCTGCCACTGGAAGTGTGTTTAATTCAGTTTTGAAACCCTGGTATTATATTTAATTGACATATTCCTATAAATACACTTTGTAAAAAAGTATGGAAACAAAAGTTTACTCAATTAGTTTAACATATGGCAGAAGTTTATCATTATGTAGTATTCTGCATAATAAAAATGTGCTTAGTATCCAAAATAAGTTTTTCTTCAAATCTGTGAAGACAATCGGAAAAGCTGGACAAAATATAAGGGTTTTATTGGAATTCCATAATTGTTAGTACATCACATTTTTGACATTGCAGATTACCACACTGGTACAATTCCTACAATATTTTTGAAACTCTGTAATCAAGAGTTTTTAAGTTAGTGGTTACAATCAGCCATGAGCAGGGTAAACAATTGCTTCAAGATATAAGAATAATGGAAATACATTATGAAGGGTGATGGGTTCCAGCCATCATGGATGATTACTGTAAGTTTTTGAAGGAAGAAAAGAATAACCCCCATAAAAAAAACAAGTTTAAAAAAGTCCTTTCGGTGAAAGACACTATCGCATTTTATTTAATTTTTTTATTTGAAGTATAGTAGATACATTTCTTTGGAAGCAAAAAAAGTCCATGTTGATCATTGGGGGGGAGGGGGAGTACAAGCTGATCATCATTAGGCCAAGGCCACCAATGAGCCCCATCCATAATCCATAAGGTAATAAACTAAAAATTACTGTATTTCAAAGAAACATTTTTGATGTTTGTTTTTTCTTAAATGTCACTTTAATATAAATTATACTACATATAGTGGATATACTAGTGGAATCACTTTTTCAATAAATTTCATATTGTTTTTCAAATATGTGGTTCGTCCAATATAAAAGAAAACCTTACATGTAACAACTTTTTGGCCACTTTCTGGTGTAGATAGGTTCATTCTACTACAATATGCTATATGCTATTCAGCTTTATTTACAACAAAAAAAAAATTGTCTGCTACTGTAACAAGGTCCAACGAATATTTGAATAAACTAAAAATAATTGAGATCAAGGAAAGTTGTTAATCTAATCAGATGAAATTTAGTTTCAATCATATGATACAGGATGGACAGAAGAATTAATATGAAGTGCCTTCCGTATATGCAAGGCACATAATGAAACTATTGTTACACTACAAATGGAATAAAAAATGTATACATAAAAAGTCACTTGACTCAAAATATGTTACTGTTGATGAAGTTGGATGAAATTTTAATGTTAATAACATAATTGAAGCTGAAATTTGAAGCAAGATATAGTTATTTTCATGTAAATTATTATTTTTATAAAATGTTTAAAATTATTATTGGGTTCCAATTAAGACAGCTAACAGCGGTCGCATTTCCATTAGGTAATGCTGATTCTGACACAGCTTTTATTCCAACATCATGGTTATTCAACTCATGCTTGAGAGAACAACAAACTTGATTTATGGTGTAGTTGCAGTTGTAAAGACATTTTTTAAAAGCTGATGCTGATGTCATCTAGAAAGCATTTTGTAATTAGTCGCTTTGCAAACAAATTGAAAATTAATTAACTATATGTGCATCATATTTCTAATACATGTATACCTTTCAAACTTTTAATTTTCTTATCTTTATCAATGCTAATGTTAATTAATGACAAAATAATATATTATTCAGTGAATAACATTAATACCTGCACAAATTTATTGTTATTAAAACTTGTTAAAATGAAGGTATATGTTTAATTTTTTATGCTCTTGATGCATTTCATGCTGTTTTTATGCACTTTTTAACCGCTTATTTTAGTTAAGCATATTTGCTTAAGCACTGATGGTAATAATTGATAATACTCATTATGATTCCTTTCAAAATATTTGAAATTCCTAATAGAAGTAATTTGAACATGTTACACAAAAAGAGTTATCTAAAGTGTTAAAATCTAAGGAATTTGCAACCATGAGAAAATTGAGATGAAGCAACAAAAACCTTTAGTGAACAGATCATCGATCTGATTAAAAAACCGGTTAATAAGGTACAAAAGTTTACTCAATAAATCATGTTTAACACGTCATTGGAATTGAATACAAGTACCTGATAACTATAAATTTAAGAAGCGACAATAGTGCAGGTTATTTTAAGTGACCACGACAATTATAGTTATGTATGTATTTTGTTCATTCGGAGACAATTACATCACGATTAACTCGGTTCTTAAGATGCTCACAATAGCAGTGGGCAAAACGTTAGCGAGGAGGAAATCGACACGACCACAGCCTTTCTAGCACGGAATCATCTACTAACATGACCACAAGTGTGATTATATAATAGCGTGTATTGTGTATTACATTTTGTTTTTACAGTAATTACAATAAATACCTACTGGCTTTTAAATACAAATTTCTTAATACATTTTCCTTGATTTTTTTATTATCATGTAAGTTTAATTATGTGTTGGAAGCACATACACACTGACACGCATAACAGAGTAGACTGCCTCCCTTAACCGCAGCGTAAGGTATTAGATGGCTTTCACAGTCAAGTTCTGTAATATAAATGTAAACGCCTTGCTGCATTCACTAAATTCTAAATTACATGTCGAAAATTGAAGCTTTATGGAGGTTACAAAGTTATCTAAAACATTCTGGAAAATTCATCGCAGAGGAAAGAGGAATGTTTGAAATTTCGAGAACTTATAGAATATTCTGGAAAGTCTAATCGAAAACGAAAAACAGTCTCGTGGTGTGCAACTCAAAAATCTGAAAATACAAATTCTATGTAAATTCTAGAAAAATCTGATCGAAGACTAGAGAAGTATGACACCTTGCCAAAAATGTCACGCAATGGAAAAATCGAAAATCGACGTTTCGACAAGTCATAGAACATCCTACAAACCCCTAAGTGTGACACACACATCGAATAGAAAACTAAAGAAATACCTAGTGTTATATGCATTGCCATGCCCATCTGGAGGAGAAGATGTCGGAAATCGACGATTCGGGAAGGTCATCTCAAAGCTACCACAATTTCTATAACTTCATGCAATCTTCCACATTTGCTTTCTACAGAGTCTTTTAAAAGGAGTAGAAAAGAGGAACTGATGATCGAGCGAAGGTGGTCTACATCAGTTAGTAACTAATATAAATAAAGTAGGATATTTAGTTTTGGTTTGAAAGAGTCCGTGGTTATTGTCGACGACATGTTATTTCCGGGCTGGTTCACACGTTGCTTGTATGGTATTGACGTTTCGACACTCATGTAGGTGTCTTCATCAGAAGTAGCTCTGAAACTGAAGCTTTATAGTCTGTTCTGGTATTTACCATATACCCGTCCAGTTCGCTGAAGCATGAGAGTTGATGTTACGCACGACTGATTTCCAGATTCCAGGTGGTAGTTCGACGCCTGGGTCTCGGATGTAATTGTGCGGATTCTTCTGGATTTCGATGTAGCCAGTCTCCATTCGATGTTGTGCCACAGCCGACCTGTCATATATTGCCGGTCCCTGGTATATCTGATCCATGTGTTCCTTAATTCCCGTGCTGATGTGCCTACCGGTTTGGCCGATGTAAACCTTCCCACAGCTGCATGGAATGCTATACCTACACGCCCCGTATTTGTAGCTCCTCAGTCACCGAACGATATTTCGGAAAGGCGTTAGCTATCTTTCCCGGGACGCTGAAGATAGGTGTTTATCTGTAGTCKTCTCAGCAGACTAGGATACTTTCAGTTTCAGACTTACTAATGAGAAAGACACTGACATGAGTGTCGAAACTTCAAGATCAAACAAGCAACGTGGGAACCTGTCCGGAAAACAGGTCATCGACAACAACTACGGAAGCCTGATATCCAAAAGTTGTATTATTTATTAGACGCTCTACAGGGCAACGCAAGTTTTTGAAGCATTGGAAGTGACGCGAAATAACTACCAACTTTCCTGGAAATTATTAAAGGATCGGTTTGAAAATAAAAGTGTAATTATTCAGGCGCACTTAAAGCAGCTAACTGATTTGCAGCCTGTAGCGAAAGAATCAAATTATTTATTACGGAAATTATTGGATAGCGGCAACATTAAGTATCGGAAAATGCTATTTTTGTAAGGGAATGCACTATATTTATCGTTGCTTTAAATGGTTAGCGCTATCGGTAAGTGTAGATTAAAAGAAGTGAAGTGATTTAAATTGTGCACAAACTGTTTACGATCAAATCATTTTGCAAGTGAATGTCGAGCAGATGGTTGTAGAAAATATAGCAAAAAATATAATTCAACTCTTGATAGTCATGTTTTTGAGGATAATGCTTGTAACAAGGGCGATGAGACATCTGGCAGTAGCGGCACATCGCACAAAAATGAAGAATCGCGTTCCAACATCGCGATGGAAAAAGCGAAATCAAACGTAGTTGCTGCAGCTGTAATGCATAGGATCTTGAAAAAAGAAATAATTTTACCAACTGCAATAATACTAATCAAAAATAAATTTATTTTATTTTAGATAGCGGATCACAACTTAACACTATTTCAGTTCATTTAGAGCATCGTCTGAATTTACCCATCAGTAGAGTTAACGCGCCTGTATCGGGAATAAACGAAGTTAGCGTTAGGTCATCTAAGCGGATTAATACTACAATAAGATCATCTTATAATAATTTTCGCCCAGAATTATCGCTATTAGTATTATCAAAAAATACCTGTAAAATCGATTGATATATCTAACTTAAACATACTTTCTCACATAAAACTAGCGGTTGCGAAATTTAGTAACTCTTGCGAAGTCGGCGTATTACTTGGAGCAGGTATTTTCTTTGATTTAATGTGTGCAGGGCAAATACGATTAGTAAGTTAGTGCTGCAGGAAGCAGTCCTAGGATGACTGGTTTCCGGAGAAATCACATCCTATAACGAAGATTCTATTAATAGGAGCGTAGCATATCATGTGAATCAAGAAACAGAAAATTCACAGAATCAGTTGGAAAAATTTTGGAAAATGGAAGAATGTGCACCAAGTTTTACTCCAATGAGGAACGCGAGTGTGAGGAGTTATAGGAGAATCGTTGACTATATGGCATAAAGGCGACTTCAGTATCATGAAAACAAATTACAGAAGAATAGTGCACTAAGCGAGAAATATAAGTTTATGACCGAATACATAAATTTAGGACATATGTGCGAAATTGAAGTTCGTGCTTGTGACATATCGGCCAACAAGATGATCTATTATTTGCCACATCATGGGGTTCTCAATGAAAACAGTAGTTAAGTTAAGGGTAGTGTTTGACGCAAGTGCGAAAACGGCAACTGGTGTTATATTGAACGATGTATTGAAAGTTGGTCCAACTGTTCAGGACGACCTATTTTGCATCTAGATCAGATTTCGAAAACAACGTAGTCATAACTGCTGACATTGCAAAGATGTACTGACAGATTAATAGGTTAGGACGAAGCAGTTCCACTAMAGATTTATACAACGTGGAATGCATAATTCGCAACTCTTTAGATTAAGCGATATAAGCATATGGGTGCTGTTTATATTTGAGATATGCTGATGAATTAGGCTATTTAGGCTATTTAGCTCGAAATCCAGAGTAACGCCTTTAAAGGGCATTTCACTCCCAAGGTTTGAGCTTTGCGGAGCAGTGCTGCTTACACGATTAGCGAAGAAAATTGAAACGGCTCTGCAAGGCAACTGGTTCTGGTGTGATTCCACAATCGTGTTGGCTTGGACAGCAGCGGGACTAGCTCGTGGAAGGTGTTCGTCGCAAACAGGGTGTTGGAAATTCAAGACTTAACCAATAATGGCCAATGGCATCATGTCTCGTCGGGAAACAATCCCGCTGATATATCGCGCGGTGTAAGTCCCGAGCAACTGATCGATTCCTGCTTATGGTGGTCGGGACCATTGTGGTTGATTGAGCCCCGGGAATTTTAGCTGCTAGGGCTAGTCTTTGCAATCAAAGCGTTGAACTACGTGAGCAAAGAAATATAAATTTGTCATTAGCAGTGAAAGACGCCGAAGACCCTATTTTCACCAGATTCCTCGTTATATAAATCAACACGGATTGTTGGGTGGTGCTTCAGGATTTACCAAAATACTAGCCGTAATAAGACAGATAAAGGAGAATTTTACTCCTCATGAAATGGAATCTGCATTGCATGCTTTGCTAAAATTAGCACAAAAACAATGGTTTTCAGAGGAAAATCGCGATTTGGGACGCGGAGGACTCATAAGCAAATGCAGTCGGGTAAAGTCGTTAGATCCATTTGTAGATAGCGGCGGTCTGTTGCGCGTTGGCGGCAGAATTAGAAACGCAAATATCTGTTTCGGTGCTAAATTTCCCATTATTTTGCCTCAAAGGTACCCGTTAACCAGACTTATTATTATTGTCAACATCATAAACAATTGCATGCAGGGTCTCAAACTATTCTAGCGAATCTAACAGAACGGTAGGTACTAGCCAATAGTCGGGCGAAATACTATCAGTTCGGTTTTAGCAAAATGCGTTACTTGCTTTCGTGCAAACCCAGGAACAATTAGACAAAAAATGGGTAATCTTCCGGCTGACCGAATAATACTGTCAAGACCATTTTCAGTGTGCGGTTTAGGTTTTGCCAGTCCCTTCAGCTTCAAAGACGGCAAATTGCGCAACCGTAGTACTTATAAAGGCATATATGTGTTTGTTCTATGTTTCTCCACTAAAGCAATTCATATTGAATTGGTAGGAGATTTAACAATAAATGCATTATTAAATTGTTTGAAGAGGCGAGGTCTTTGCTCAAAAATTTATTCGGACAACGCCACGAAATTCACGGGAGCAAACAATGAGCTTCAAAGAGTGTTCCAATTGAACTTGACATCCATTAACCAAGGTTATGTCTATCACTATTGCGTTAATTCAAAAATTGAGTGGTCATTCATACCACCTCGATCGCCTCATCAAGGCGGAATTTGGGAATCGGCAATTAAAAGGGCCAAATACCACGTAACGCGAGTCGTGGGTAATAATAGATTAACGTATAAGGAGCTAAGTACAGTACTTGTACAAGTGGAAGCAATACTTAACTCTCGTCCATGAAGTCCTTGTTCTAATGACCCCAATGGTTTGTTGGCTCTCACACCTGATTTCCTGATTGGTAACTCGCTCGACACATTCCCTCAACAAAACGTAAGCGATACACCAATGAATCGTCTGGACAAATAATACCATCTGCTGCAGCGAATGTATCAGAAATTCTGGAATCGCTGGTCACGAGAGTATCTACAGTCTATCCAAGAGCGAATGAAATGGCAGCGAGAGGTAGACAACCCAGAGAAACTAGGTTCCATGGTGGTGCTCATCGGCGAATGCACAGCACCTTTTCAGTGGAAGTTGGGACGGGTCATAAAGCTTCTTCATCCAGTACGTGATGGGCTAATACGCGTGGTGACCATCAAAACAAGTGCGGAAGAAACAAAACGCGCCGTGCAGCGAGTTTTCGTGCTGCCGATAGATTAACTACTG
Organism: Rhyzopertha dominica; assembly: GCA_025024175.1. NCBI lineage: Eukaryota > Metazoa > Arthropoda > Insecta > Coleoptera > Bostrichidae > Rhyzopertha > Rhyzopertha dominica. The sequence goes on along the minus strand of QCXZ01000064.1, from coordinate 22,080,879 downwards.
TTATTGTTGTAGTGAAGTATTTTGTGGTGTTTAGAGCACTACAGCCTTTATTGGGATTAGTTTATGTGGTTGAAAGCCAAGGCTTTCAAAGCCGGCGGCATGGATGGTGTAGCACCAGACAGACATGGAGCGCAGCGACTAATTCGTTTTTAATTTTTTTGCCTGAGAAAACGCCTAGTATAAAAAATAATGTTTAGGAAAAAAGTTGTCACTAAAATATATATCATAATTAATTTCAATATAATACAGTCCACTATTTCACAATTTAGTTTCATTTGTATATAACGAGAAGAGAAAATGACGGTGGTATTCATTTACCCACCAGAGAAAATGAAGATCAAACTGTATCTGGAAGATATCTTAATAAGCTGTGATATCTCACTCTTCACCACTGGGCGATGCCTTAAGGGAGTTGAAGAAACGTCAACGGGAAGAAGACCTGGATAAAGAACTAGTCCAATTAGCAAAGATCAGTCTGAAATCTACTTTCTTAAGTTCAAGGATGAATATACTACGAGCAGACAGAAGGTGCTCCTATATGGTCTCCGCTTTTCCCGCTGATAGCCAATATTTACTTGGGAATTTAGAAGCCTTCGAGACAGCTGCATTGGCATCGGCACGCCTTAAACCTAATTGTTGGTTTATATACGTGGACGGCACATTCACCGTTTGGTCGCAGGGAAAACAGTTATGGTCTGTTTTCCCTGACCCTGACCCTGGACCATCTAAACGGCATCCACAGTAGCATACAATTAATTATGGAGCCAACCCACACGAATCGCTACCTGCATGCAGATTCACATCACCCCTCCCAAGAACAAGGAGTCACCAACACCCTCGCTGATACAACCAGCGAAGCTAATCAGCGAACTACACCACCCAGAAGATGAATTAAAGTATCTACGCAGAGCATTACAAAAGAACGGGTATCCTAGGCGCGGATTGAAAAGGCTATCAATATGCAGCCACAGAGAAAGGAACCATCAGAAGAACACATCGCTGTAGCGTACCTGCAATGGATGTACAAATAAGATTGGACACCATCTTCAGCGCCCCGGGAAAGATAGCTAACGCCTTTCCGAAATACCGTTCGGTGACTGAGGAGCTACAAATACGGGGCGTGTATATAGCATTCCAGGCAGCTGTGGGAAGGTTTACTTCGGCCAAATTTGATGAGGCACAAATCAAGAAGAATCCGCATAATTATAACCGAGACCGAGGCATCGAACTACCTGGAATCTGGAAATCGGTCGTGCGTAACATCAACTCTCACGCTTCAGCGAACCGGACTGGTATAAATACTAGAACAGACTAGAAAACTKCAGTTTCAGAGCTACTTCTGAGGAAGACACCGACATGAGTATCGAAACGTAAAGACTAAACAACGTGAAAACCAGCTCGGAAAACAACATGCTAGGATATCTAGTTGATAACGTAGTCACGTAAGAAGCTATTACCTACCAGTGCTTTTCTCAATTATCGAATGGCATATTCATCGATATATAACACATAACACGATCTCTAACTCAAAARTAAAAGATCGACGAGTGACAATCAATATTTGATAGTGAAGCTATGTGTGTATTCCTTTAAAATTAAAGTTTAATATACAACGCATGACTTTGATTATTATTTAAGACGCCACTTCTCAGTTTTCAAGCCAAACAGATTCAGTCATCAGCAGATGCAAATCTGGTAGTTTGTTGACAACCAACTATTGGTCTTGGAAGATTAATAGTAGGTATAGTGCATAATACATAATACACCCAATAATGCATGTTTTACTGACACCCCTATCGTTTTTATTTTTAACTTAATAATTAGTGACGATTTCTAAATGCTTGCAAATAAAATTCCTAATTATCAACAATAAGCCGACGGTCACCGAAAGCAACATTAATTAGCTTTTGTAATTTTTTTAACAGGTAAATAAAACCTTTCGTTTTAAAATCAACTTCAACAATTTATTACTTATTATACTTCCAACATATTGGTACTTTTCAAATATCGAGAAGTATAATTCTAGATTCACGTTTCAGTAGAACCAAATTACCATGATTTCATGAATGTTTACGTCTGATTATGTGAGATATAAAAGAACATTTACGTAACGTATATTCTTTTGAACTAGATTCTGAAGCGAAGTTAATTTGATTTAAAAAGAACGCTTCTGAGACAACCAACGCATAAATTCGTGTTTCAGATTTGCAGATATCGAAAAATGTGCAAATATAAGAAAAACTGCGCGTTCGATTTCAATATCTAGCGATAAATATGATAAACATACGTATAGTATGTTTAACGCACCTTATAGAACCGTAAGGCATCAAGAAAGAAGTTGATCAATTAAACATTGCTAGACCCCCGATGAAACCTCTTTCAGCAGAAGTCGATAAAAGTCAACAGTAGGCACGTGAATCCATGAAAAGATATGTGCCACAAGTCAAGGATAAAAACAAATTAAATTCACTCTTTGTCGATCTAAAGCGAACTGAAAAATGTCAATGCCGTTTAGGAACTTATTAACTTCACCTTATTGCAGCTGATATACAAGCGTCCTAAATTTGAAAGAATTTGACCTCACCTCCTTACGGGAGTAAAATCAATTGCCAGTTGCCCCATGAATCAAGATTATGCGCTTATCCGTCTTATGTACAAATGTTAGTATAAACATACGTAAGTACATAAATGATCACGTCATAAAGTACGCGGCATTTTTAGTATATCATTTCTCTATCCTCAAGTAAATGTTATTTCTAAGTCTAACTCATTACATACTAATTTCTCATGTCCTTTTCAAATTAGATGTAATCGAAACCATCTATTGACGTACATGTCACTCAACGCCGAAACCTATAACGTATGTAATAGATTACCTATATTTCCATATGCCCCAATTTTTCTTTGTTTTACATGATAATTTATTGATTGAACGTCACTTTATCATTTTAGACATAGCGACATAATTAATTTTTATAACACCTTTTTACACGCATGAATTAGTGTAGTGTTAGTACAATGAAACTGTGAATATTAATCTTTCATCTAGATACAACACCTGACATCCTGTTTCTAAGTCAGCATAGTAACCAGGAACCTTATCGATACAAGTGAAGGATGTTCGAGGAACCTTTGATAACGTTGGATACAAAGGAGGATCATGCGGCAAGTGCAAATCATGGTAACCATCATACGGCATGCTTCCAGGGATTATGTAATGTCCAGCTTTAACAGTACTTATTACGAAACAAACTGAAACAAAGATGTTAACTGTTTGGGGCAAATATTTTTATTTTTAATAATTAAAGCAGGCCGAGAAAAATTGAATATTAGAAATATCAATTTAAAATGACAATGTTACTATTTAGTCCAAACGGTAACATTGTCAAGAATATTTGTAACATTTCTCTGCCTTTCTCTACTGAATCAAACAGTTTAACGAAAACCCAAACAACAGTAAGTATTATTTAAATTATGCTAACGATTATTACGTTATGTTATTGATTAAGCCTTTCTAATTGTATGAAAATACTGTCCGTAGTTCTGACCAATAAACTGCTTTCGCGAATTTTAGATATAATTTTACTAAAATGTAGAGATATTGTGCCTGAAGATTAAGGTTGTCACTTTTTGATAACGTCAAAAAAAATGAAGGTTAGGTGATTTCAAAATTGTTGATGAAGTAAGTAGCCGATGTTTTCTTTTTAACCAACATTTCAAGCATTTTATTTTCTTATCAAAGGATCTGACTACTTGCAATTTTTCGAAAGTTAGCACCAACTCCACAGACGTAATTTTACGTAATTGAAGTTTGATAATAATTTGAAACAAACCCAGATCAATCAAGCAAACTTTATATACTCAAAACTCACTAAGTATCGTAATGATTTCCATACTGTCCTTTCGTAACTGTTCACAGTATTATTATACTTAATGTTATTACAAAGCAAGGCTAAACCTACGAAATCGATTCGTCAAAATCTAAACACGCACTGAAAAAACTATACATAACTGCACATGGTTATATTTGCCAAATGTCTTTTGAACCAGGTCGATCTAAATTATTACCACTACTTCTCAGCCACTCACTTTACCACTACGAGTATGTTCATGAAGTCCATGTGCCGTGTGCCTATGAAGTGGCTGCTGCTGCTAAACAATCATGAACTGCAGAATAACGGCCAATTTAATCTTCGAAAGAAAAAACTTTTTGGTGTTTGGGTTGGACATCGCATTTCTTAAAATTCTTGGCAGTTTATTGTGTTACAGTATATGTATTATCTCTATGTATTTATTTTCTAGAATTTCCTAGTAAAGAAATATCTCAAATTCATTTTTTTAAAATAAGTACTTGTCACCTACAGTTCAATTAGACATAAATAGAGAGCAAACAATGAATCAGATCAGGTATTTTGCATTTTTGATGTGTTGTTAATAATGCAGAGGGGTAAAGGGAACGTTAAAACCAAGTTTTTGACCTCAGCAGGCGATCGCGTCATGGTTAAAAATCAAGTAAACCTCGATTTCGATTCCGAAGGACTGGTATCGGTATCATGGCAACGACCGTCTCATTCACTTTTTCTGGAGGCCTAGTATGTAAAAAAATGGGATGCTAAATCTTGTAGTTTGGCGTCCAGGGGAGCCCTGACTCATTTCAGGTGACACTAGCTAGTCGTTGAGGAACGAAGACTGATGACGAGAGGTGATGTTATTTGGTAAAAGATAAACTTGATAAGGAATTATTTCTGTATGACTGGGAGTTAATGCCGCTGGGGGGCAGAGCAGTATGTATTTTTTATGTTATCATCCTGTTTTGGATCTGGTTCCTCATGATTTTAAGTTGAGAAAAAAACATTGAGATAAACTACTTTGTGATAACCCACTAGATACAATGTAACCAATTTCTACAGTCAGGTGTGGGATCACGGATCACACAGATAATGCTTTCTAGAAGAAGTGCTATAATAACTGTTGATTTAACTGTGCTATACATATTTGCGACACTTCCTTGGTGTCAATCGTAGCGTAGCGATGCGCGGCCGGCCGGTCAGATTTGTTTGAAATTGTAACAAAAAATCTATATATCCCTTTTCTTAAAAACAAAATTAATTATTTTCAAATTGTCACTTTGACATTTGTGAGGTGGTGACTATTTTATTCTCTAAAGAAACGGCATCCAATCAAACCACCCGAAAGAGGAAAAGAATAATTTCTTTAATACTGTCCTCGGACGAAGAAAGTGATGAGATTTCTCCACAGTTGTCTGTCTCACAAGAAACAAACAGCGACTCTACTCAAATSACAAGTACTAACGATGCWCTACAGTATATGGTGCGACTTATGGAACTTGAATTGAAAACACAATGTTCCACGAGGTAGGATGACGCWTTCGTCTCAAAATAACGTAGTCCCTTCTTTCAACCCGGAAGGACGTGATCAAAAAATACTTACCTGCTGCAACCGGATTCATCAATTGAAAAGACTGTATAACTGAACTGATGTACTTACTGTGTATAATGCCGTATCTAAGTTAGACGGATTAGCAAAAACTTGGTACCAGAGCTTGTCAGATATAAACTTCAGTTGGGAGGAATGGAAGCAGCATCTAAATCGAGCATTTCCGCCAAGAGAAAATTATTATTCCTGTCTTGTTCGTATGGTAAATCGAGTAAAGAACAAAGGCGAGTCCTATCTCTTGTATATGTATACGAAAAACTAGCATTACTAGGCATTTTGGATAGCAATGTTAAGGCTTCAGCTTATACTCTAAGGACTGCAGGACTCTAAAAGATCTACTGGATTTTTTGAAGAATTGTGACGAGCCCTAGCCAAGTACTTGTCAAAGCTTCATTGCTCCACCACGCAAAAGGTATACCTACAAAAATCCTCTCAGACAAGCGAGAAATGCGGCCATGGGTTGCTTTGTTTACAAGAAGGAAGGCTCCGGAATGTAACAAGCGAAGGTGTTTCAAGTGTAATAAGACAAGCCGCAGAGCTATTGAGTGCAAGACTCTTGAAACTCCGAGTTGCAGCAGGGGACACAACAAACCACCGGAAACAGTTTTATGACTAGAATCTGAAACAAACGTTATAGATTTTGGTGTAACCTGCAATATATTTAGGAAATCAAATGCTCAAGAATTTGGATGACGATTGACAAAAGTTGTACTGTCAATATTAAAGCTCAAGTCAAATTTCATCCCTAGGAAAGGTTAACTTTACTCTTCCGGTTGACACTGTTCGAAGGAAAAGTTGTGCCCGGCCATGTTCAGGATGTCCCGCTTCTAATAGGCCACACTTTTACAGAACAGGAAAATGTACGTGTTACAAAGACCAGCAAGAGCCTTCGTTTTGTTCAAGACAAAACACCTAAGAAGGCAACAAAAGTTGCCCTAGCTAGTATGAGATACGATCCTGAAAGGAATATGCTTGACCTAGACTAATGGTCCACTTGAATGAAGAAAGCCGATCCATACTACCTGTTATAAACCTTTCAGCGAAAGATCTCATTTTAGGCTGTAATAACCCCGTAGCAAGAGCTGTTTTCTGCGAAAAACCGGACGAATCAGAAAGCAGGTCACTCTTCTATGTGAATGCTGGCGTATTACCAGTTCTGAATGAACTTGATATCAACATTGGAAGTAGTGGCCCAAAAGTCCGTCAAGATATTATGAACTTGTCACAAGAATTTCGGGATTGTTTTTTGAGGCAACGGGAAAGGTGGGTACCACAAGCTACGTGCAAATAGAATTTAATTAGAAGATAATGTACCATTCAGATACAAGCCTTAATACTGGCGGAATCTCAGAAGCAAAAAGTTCGTGAAATTGTTGCAGATTTGCTAGGTGCAGAAATAATAATATCATATATAATGTATACGGTGTACTTGGATGATATTATTCTGTCGAGCAAAAGTGCTGGAGAGAATTTGAAAAGCTCCTAGAAACTGTTCGTCAAGAGGGTCTTACATTAAATGCCAAAAAGTGTTTCTTTATATAATGCTTTGTGAAGCTTTGGTCCTTTCGCACTTAAATTACTGCTCCCCATTCATTGGTCCATCGCTTGGCAATGCTGACGCCTATAGAAATCAAAAGATTCAAAATTGGTGCATAAGGTTTATTTATGGTATTAGAAAATTTGAACGTGACACATGTTTTATAGTATAGTTACCAGCAAGGAACCTGCATATTTGTATAACAAGTTATGTTTTCGCAACGAGGTACATTCTGTCAACGTAAGGTCAGGACACCTCGTGTCTTGTCTTGCACATAAAACGGCTCCGTTTCAAACGTCTTTTTCGTATTGTATGTACAAATTTTATAATCGGTATTTTGGGGAGATCACGTCCATGGAAAAAGGTTCATTCAATAAATTTATTTTTGGTTGCCTGTTTGATGCACAACGTGCTTTATTTCGAACTAACTCTTATACTGTTCATGCATACTGTTTATTATTTTCTCATGCATAATTGTTACTTTTTATATCGAGGTTAAGTGGAAGAACATAGTAAATAGTTATATTTTTTTGTATTAGGTATTTTTCCAATTTTACATTATTGTTTAGTTTTAGTATTATTTTACATTTTATTTTGTATCTACTATAAAATAAAATATATATAAAATATATATAAAATAATATACTACAAAAATCCTCTTAGACAACAAGCGAGCAAATCGGCCATGGGTTACGGATTGAGTCAAATTTCATCCCCACGAAAGGTTAACTTTACTCTTCAGGTTGACACTATTCGAAGGAAAAGTCGTGCCCGGCCATGTTCAGGATGTCTCGCTTCTAATAGGCCACCCTTTTACAGAATAGGAAAACGTACGTGTTATAAACACCAGCAAGAGCCTTCTTTTTGTTGAAGACGAAACACCTAAGAAGACAACGAAGGTAGGCTTTTGGAATCCAACATAACCAACATTCCAGTCTTCACCAAGGAAGTAACCGCTGGAGATCTGTTCGTGGAAGCTAGTATGAGATACGAACCTGGAAAAGAATATGCTTTACCTCGACTAATAATCCATTTGAATAAAGAAAATCGATCCATACTTCCTGTTATAAACATTTCAGCGAAAGATCTCATTTTAGGCTGCAAACACCTCGTAGTAAGAGCTGTTTTCTGCGAAAAAGCGGACGAATCAGAAAGTAGGTCTGTCTTACGTGTGAATTATGGCGAATTACCACTTCTGAATGAACTTAATATCAATATTGCAAGTAGTGACCCAAAAGTCCGTCGAGATCTTATGAACTCGTTACAAGAATTACGGGAATGTTTTTCTGAGGCAACGGGAAAGGTGGGTACCACAAGCTCCGCGCAAATAGAATTTAATTAGAAGATAATGTACCATTCAGATACAGGCGTTATATACTGTCGGAATCTCAGAAGCAAAAAGTTCGTGAAATTATTGCAGAATTACTAGGTGCAGAAATAATAATGGAATCTGAGTCACCTTATGCTTCACGTATACTTCTTGTGAAAAGAAAGGATGGGCAAGATAGAATATGCGTAGATTACAGGAAGTTGAACTCTAAGACATTAGCTGAATCTTCAGTCTTCACTACATTGGGTTTAGGTTCCGGCTACCACCAAATACCAGTTTGTGAAACGAGTAAGACGTTAACTGCATTCGTTACTCCAGATGGTAAATATGAATACAATCTAAATGCCCTTTATCTTTGTAATGCGCCATCGGTATTCCAACGTCTGATGAATAAAATACTCGCCCCCTATCGTGATCTGGTAGCGGTGTACTTGGATGACATTATTCTGCCGAGCAAAACTGCTGAAGTGAATTTTAAAAACTTCCGAGTTATTCAAGAAACTCTTCGCCAAGAGGGTCTTACTAAATTATATGCCAAAAAGCGTCTCTTTATATTCTCCTCCATCGACTATCTGGAAATTGAAATTGATAGTAAAGCAGTTAAACCAGGAGCTTCAAAAATAGAAACTATCCGGCAGTTTCCAACGCCAAGATCGATCAAGAATGTTCGACAGTTTTTGGATTGACACGGTACTTCAGCTGATTCATTAAAGATTATTCAACTATTGCTAAACCATTAACTAGTCTTACTCGAAAAGTACATGCCTGGCAATGGGGAATAAAAGAAAACGACGCTTTCAACAACTTAAAGGCAAAACTACTCGACAGACCAGTTCTCGCACTCTACGATCCTGCTGCTGAAACTGAAGTGCATACCGTTGCAAGTCAAGATGGAAGATAAGCTTCGCCCAGTTGCATTTTACAGTCGGCACACCAACCAATGTCGTTACCATTATTTTTAAATGGAGGTTCTTACCGTCGTCAAAACTTTGTAAAGGTTAAAGTTAATTATTTACTGGGAATTAACTTTAAAGTGGTAACCGATTGTAACGCCTTGATAACAACCTCCTCCAAAAGAGACCTCATTCCAAGGATTGCTGGTGGGAATACATCTTTACAGAGGAATATCGCCGTACGCTGTAAGTCAAAACCCAAATGCTGATGAAACTCAGCCATCGGAATGTGTTTTTAAAATCGATGAAGCAGACTAGATCCTTTCGGCAGAATTATCAGATGATAAAATCAAATCGATACGTGACATCTTGTCAAAGAAACTCCACACCTGACTGTAAAAATTGGGATGCTAACTCTTGTAGCTGGGCATCCAGCAGAGCCTTGACTCATTTCAGGTGGCAGTGACTAGTCATCGAAGAACGAAGGACATGATTTCTGTATGACTAGGATTTAATGCCGCTGGGGTGAGTAGAACCTGCATTGTTTTTGACAGAGCAGTAAGTGTATTTTTTTGTTATCATCCTTTTTTGGGTCTGGTCCCTCATGATTTTAAGTTACGAAAAAAACGTTGAGATGAACTGCTTTGTGATGACCCACTAGATAAATGTAACCAATTTTTACAGTATATTATTCGAAAACTTCCTTCTACCCTCCTAATTTACTCTACTGGGGAGCATTTTACGGATATTTATAGAAGAGCTACTTTAGTACTGTTTTTTAATACAACACATCTAACTGTACTTGTTGCTTGTATCTATTATAATCATGTATTTTATGCATTTGGGCTTAATTACTCACCCATCTCAGACGACAGGCCAGAGGAAAACGAACTGGATTGTAAACGCCCATCTCAGAATTTTTTTTAAACGACGATAACGCTGTTTTACTCCATCAAAAATGAAGTAAGTTGAATAAAATATACAAAAACATCATCTAATCCCATTGTCCAATCTACAATCCAAGTTATTTAAAAAAATTAAAGAAACTTGCAATGTAAAAGATATCCCAAGGTCCGGACGTCCGAAGTGAAGATCAAGTTCCTGATGTATTAGTTAGCGTTATGGCTAACCCATCTACATCAGCCGAGCAACTTGTTTTCGACAGTAATGTTAATCAATTGTCGGTTGTTCGAAAGAACAGCTGCAAACACTACAAGATGCACCTCCGCCATGAGCTAAATGAAGAAGAACGCAGTTTTGCGCGATTCTTGGACATGACCAAATTCTGCAAACATTATTCATGAGTCACATTTTAAAAAAGACGTAGTAACTGCCGCTAGTGGTTTAGTGAAAATCCTCACTACATGGATGATGGAACAGCATACGCAGCTCTTGAGGAACTAAATTTTCGGGCTAGTATTAATAGGCAACAAATCAGACATTGTAGATTTATTTCTGGTTTTGCTGTTTCAACAAGACTGCGTTCGGTCACTTTTCTTTGACTTAATGTCCGCTTGTATTTGGATCACAGGCAGGTTTTGCTAAAATTCTTGCAATTTGAAAAATGGTCAGACTTTAAAAAGATTTATCTCCAAAACTATTGGTCCTACAATAGCGGTTTTTGTGTTACAAATTTAATCGGCTTTAAAAGTGGAAAAGACAGTCGTCGAAAAATCAGTCCTTTTAGGTCAAAATCTGCAAAAACTGAAAAAGGGTTGACAATGTCGTTTGTGTGTTTTTTTTATTTAATGTCTAGTAGTATAAAAAACTGTGTTGGATATCAGGTAAATTCCTTACTCATGAATATCTAGTTTTTCAAATTCAAAATCTAATGAACTGAAAATTCATTTTATTATTACTTTGTGATAATGAATTAACCACTAAGTTTCAAATGACACGAAAAATCTTAGCAGAGCAATAACAGGAAGAACGGCTAAAAGTAGTATTCATCCTCTATTTAAGTGGAATTGAAATGCAGAAATACCATACAAGTATCGAGTTGGAAAACAAGCTTTTGTCACGTTGCATTACAAGAAGAAACTGAAGACAAGCTGCTATGGGCGATGTTTAACTTTGGAAAAGATACATCCAGAATCTCGTATTTGGGCAATCGAGACACTTGAAAATATGGCACAAATCGTTATTATTTTACAAAGTGACGTGTTATACATAATACTCCCCCACTCATTCTTGTAAATACGCATCTTTACCTGAATCTCAGCCACAAATTCTCGTTAGTCGAGCTGAACAATCAACAACGAAATTACTAACTTTACTTAAACGTTTTGCCCAATCCCCACAGTCATTATGGTAGTACGAGTATGCAGATAAAAAAGACAAATTAAGTGTTCAAAATTTAACGACAACAATATCATGTTAGATAGGTTTTCATCTTTTAATCGTTTAATACGCGTTCTTGCGTATATTTTGCGCTTTAAACATAGATAATAGCCGCTGCCCGGCTAATCACAGAATTATTGGCTAGCTCACCGCAAATGATTGATATGCTTGATCAAAATGTCGCAAAATAAGCATTTTGTAAATTAATTAAGAGATATTAAAGAAAAAAGTTCTTTAACTACTAAAAATGTTATTTGTTAAGCGTATCTCCTTTTGTAGATGATGACGGGAGTATTAAGAGTAGGCGGGCGTTTGCTGAAGACTAGTTTTCCTGATAAATAAAAACATCCGGCTTGAAGGACCGATGTGGGGAAATTTTAAGGGATTACACAACATCTGAAAACAAAATATGTTATTACATACGGTTATCGATAACAAAATAATAAAAATGGGGTGATGCCAACAGCACGCGGTGTTCCCAAGCGGTCACCCATCCAAGTACTAACAGCGCCCGACGCTGCTTAACTTCAGTGATCGGACGAGAACTGGTGTTTTCAACGTGGTATGGCCGTTGGCGACGATTTTGGAATTTTATTTGATATATAAATTAGCTGTTTCAATTATTTATACTATAAAAAAATAAGTATTAGGCAAATAAGAAAGCAAATCAAATTAATATATTGCCTGGTTTCAACTTCTAAGCTATATTTAAAGTTTCAAAGCCTTTAGCTCATCAAGAAGATAGTATAAAATTTATTTGTAGAGAACAGACACGAAAACAAATTATTTTTCTAATAAAAACAATTGCACGTAATATACGAAAAAAGAAGCCATGGAAAACTGACCCATGTATGGGCATGTATCTCTTACATTGCTTAAAACTAGTCACCCTACTTATTATAGTCCTTATATATGGCCCCAAGTAGTTATTACCTGCTCAGAATTAAAAAAGACTAGAGGGCGAGGCAATATTATGGAAAGATTTGTTTTGTTTTCGAAATGATAAATAAACTGAAGCAAATCTAACCAAAAACAAATAGGTATAAGTACCTATATTTGGTTTTGACAAACCCAAAACCGTTGTCTGAACATTCAGAACCACGCCAAAACGTAACTGAATCAACTATGAATAAAAATCGAATTTCAAATAAAATAAAAAACGAAACTATTTTACCGAAACCGAACATTATTTGCGTGGGTTGCGATTATTTATAACGCTATAACCTGATGTAAATTGGCATTCAAGAAGTAAAAGCGACGTAAATTAACTTATTTTGCGCAAAAAATCAGGTCAACTGATTTTTAAAATAATTGGAAATAAATCAAAACGTAAATGCGTGCACCTGCTCTAAACTTCACAATTTTAACCTGACTCGTTTAGGTCTGCAAGTGTTATGCAAAATTCGCATATTTTAAATAGATCATGCACATAAGTTGTAGGTACCAAGGTATAACACTGATTTGTGTTTGTTGCAGTTTTTAGCAGATAAATAGTTTATTGTATTACACAGTTTTCAAAAGATTTTGTCCTTGCTAATATATAAGTATGAATTTATCGCACCTTCAGCCTCTGGTGCAATAGAAAACAAGCTAAAATTTATAATGTCCTTGATTTTCTTTTTTATTCGATCAACGGATGTTTCTTTAAAAGATTATGCAACTATAATAAATTGGAGACAAAACAAAATCCATTTTTGATTTTAGTAACTAGCACAATAAGTTAGGTTTATAATTAAAAGCACCTAATTGCGGTTACTGATATAATAATTATACCAGATATAGGTATATGGTTTAAAATAGGTATAGATCGATATACCTATTATATTGAAATTATGACTGTGAGGTTGTGACATAGCAACATTAAAAGTAGTAAATAAGTCAAACGCTAACTATTATAGCTTGCAACGTACCTAGACATCTAGTACTTTTTTACTTGCTGTCCAAATTTGCCGTAAAAACCTAGTGTAATAGTAATAACACGTAATATATACATGTTAAAAGAATTATAACCAGTAGTTTTCCGTCCTTGGAGCTTTATCAAAATTTATATGTTTTCTTACGCCTGTTATGTAACTATATAAATGTATATAGGTAGGTATATGTTTGAAGCTATAAACGGTAATATTGCTTCACATATACTATTTTGTAGTAGCTGTTACCTAATAATATGCAGATAGCAAAAGTCGAATCATAATCCAAAGGCTGTGCACTATAGGAATAAGTCAGTTCAATTATATGTAAATATTATCTACTACACAGCAGTCACAGCGTATAATCATATATTGGTTCTTGTAAAGGCAACAACAAATAGTGTACCTATTTACCTGTATAAGTTAGGTGTGCATTGGGAAAAAAATTTTGTTTTTGAATAGCGATAAATTGTTCTCTTATGTAGGTAAGTTTATATTCGCTTTTCAATTTTTGTGATCACACGGATTAAACTCTTATTAAAAATACGCTGATTTTAGAAAACCACATATATATAACTAACTTATTCTAGTTTCTATCAGTGTTAGTAATATTTTTAAAGACTTCGATAAATTGCAGTTCAAGGTCGTTGCATTTTAAGTCAATTAACGATTACATTCAAACGCTTTTTACACAAATAAATTAAGACAATATTTTAATAATAAGCGACGTGGCAAAACTGATATCAAACACGCAATAAATTAAAACGTTGAAAGTGATAAACAATTCTATTACAATCAGTAATCAGCCAGTATCTGTAAAAGTGTTTCAAGTTATAATAATATAGACATAATACGTATTAGTCGGTGATGTGTTAATTTAAACAAAACGTAAGCACTTTTACCTGCGCAAAAAGTTCCCGCACAATTTTAATTATGTTGGTAATACAGTGAGCTGTGCGCGTGTGTGTTGTAAACATGGAAAGACTGTGGCATTATTTAAAATGTAATTTAGTGGTTTTAATTATAATAGTGACTTTTGCAAATACGGCTTTAGTGCATAAAAGGTTTGAATACAAATATTCATTTAAACCACCCTATTTAGCACAAAAAGACGGATCTGTACCATTTTGGGAATACGGTGGAAGTAAGTATCCACATTTTTGGTACACGTATTTAGTTTGATGAAGCTAGTTACGACGTGCCGATATTTTCTTTACCCTGTTTGGATCATGGACTGTTATGTCACATTTCGACAGACGTATGTCTGCAGTAACCTCCAAACGTCAAAATTATAAGACACGTATCTAACCATAAAACAGATGTTACGTTTATTGGAAAAACCAATTTTTCAAAATATACGCAATATTATCAAAGCGTATAACTGGAATAAATAAAAACACTGTTGGGTTAATTTATTTTCAACATGTAAAGTTCATCATTCATACAATAATTGACAAAAATCTGTACAAGAGATTGATGCACATTGTACAGCTTTTTCTCAAATTTCATTAAATTATATTTCACTACCAAACAAAATTAAAGAATAAACACTACCAAAATCTTTTAAGATGCAATCGCCAGTTCCGAAAATGTAAGGATAGCCCCATCGTTAAGGAGTCAAAAAGGTGCAATATGGACGAAGAATCCAATAAACTTCCAGTACTGGGAAGTGGACATAGCATTCAGAGTCACCGGAAGAGGAAGAATAGGAGCCGATGGTTTGGTAAATTTGCATATAATTAATTTTTACCTGATTTCTTGACTGCAACGTCTTTTCAGGCTTTTTGGTACACGGCTAATAAAGGCTCCTATGATGGAGATGTTTATGGCTCGTCAGATCGGTGGATTGGCTTAGGAATCATCTTTGATTCATTTGATAATGACAATAAGCATAACAATCCATATATTATGGCAATCGTAAATGATGGAACCAAACAATTCGACCACCAAAAGTAAGTAATGGGGATTAGTAAGTTTGCTAGTGTTATTTTGTACAGCGTGTCAATGTTTTAACTCAAAATGACAAAGTGCAATCCAAATCACCAAAAAAGGTTTATATAAAGATACACTGTAATGAAGTTGCTGCTGTAAGTGGTTTATATGACTGTTTTGTTCAGTCATAAAAAGAGGTGATTTTTTTAATGCAACTTTTATAAAAGTATGGAATAAATTTTGCGTTGAACGGAAAAGTACTATTTCAAAAGATTGAGCTTACAGCCCTTGAAGAACGATTGTTCCACAACCCTTAACACACTCATAAATAACATGCTTTCTTGAGTTGATACTATGTTCAGGCACATGTCTAAACCAGCTGCTCTAAGAACGTTTAGTATTAACTTTACAAGACTCAATAAAATGCAAAAATATGTGGTTTTAACCGTTGTCCAAATAATACTCAGATAACGCTTTAACTTTTGGAGAACAAAGGGCAGAATTGTTATTTAAGAATGTTTGTTACAACTCTATTACCACAATTTTTAAGTTTGTAAAAAGAATATTACACATATAGTAAAATGATTTGGATACTTGAGTTTTTAATTTTAATTGTGAATATGTAAACTATGATTCATATTCCTAGTTAACTGGGATTTAGCAAAAGAGGTATAAAAATTTCATGGAGGAGGACAGCACTGTTTTCAATAACCAAAGTGAAACAAATGCAAGCAAATGGCTAGTTGCATAATGTACTCTTAATAATGTCTTCTATTAGGTAATCTATACCATTGTAATAAAAGCCTAACACTAAAATAAAAAAATCTAATGATTTCTATATTAAAGAAAGATCTATAAATTTAACAAAAAATTATTATACTGACAAGAATTGTTATTATGTCAATGTACTCTTGTTGAAATTTGGTCATTTATTAAAAAATGTTATTAAAAAATGGGAAAGGAGGAAGATGTTTGCAGTGTGCAAGCAGAAACTTTCAACTAAATAACTAGCAATATCTAAAAGCTATCGTGTCAGCAACACAGAGAATTTTGAGAATGAAATAAATTATTTTTAAATGTCGCTTTTGGTGTTTGCAGACAGATTTTGAGCATGGCTATAAAAACAATTATCCCTACTTTATATACCTAGGTACATGTAATTCTATTTTTAATAAAACTTTGTATTAGTAAATTTGTTATCATTAAATAGTCTTTCCTATAATATGAAAAAATATACATTTATTAAATCGAACAACCTTATAAGCATGTGCATGTTTAGTTTACTACACAATTTAATGTCCATAAAATAGTTTAAAACCAATAATTTAGATGGGGGTTGAATGTTCAACTTGAGACACAACTCCCATTCACAAATTGTAGCTTGAAAGTGTATTTCTCTTAACGGTATTTTTCTGTTCAGCGCAAAATTAAATAAATATTTTTACGAAGTACGTGTTAAAAAACTCCACCTCTTTTATAATCACATAAGAGAAAGTCATTTAAATGTTATTTAATAACTCCCAAAACAGTGAATATATTTATCTTAAATTTGATATCATTTATATCTACCTACATTATTATAATGAGGCAAAGATCAAGTTGTCCTGAACAATCGTATTGTATTTGTACATTTGTCGTATTTTTTTTTTATTTTTTCCTGTGTATCAAATTTATAGCAGAGATGTTTGTCTTAAATTAGTGCACTTTTTGTGAATAAATGAGAAGTGAAATATTTAATACATTAAGTAATAGTCAGGGTAGCTAATTTTAAAAAGTTTAGCAAATTTTTTATATTATCTAAAATAATGCATTAAATGTTTTAGCCACTATTATACCCTCATGGGTAATACAAACTTAAAAAAAGTGTTATAATCTAAAGACTTCATATGTGACTAATGCTTCTTTCTCTAACAAATAAAAATGAAAAAAAATAATAACCCAGTACATCTGTCCCAAGTTATTCAGAACAGGGCAAACTAAACCACATTATAACAATCTGTGTGGGCTCACTAAATGTGATTGGAGTAAGATTAGATATTTCTAAAACGTCCTACATCTGAAGCATGAAACATGAAAGCATGAAACATGTTTATATAAGCTCGTTTTGTTTTTAGTTGTGGCATATGTTTAATTAGCGACACCATATATATCATCACCTGTGCAATAATACAGGATTTCTTATTTGAATTTTATCTTTCACTTTTATATTTATATGTCTCACAATTACCCTTTCTATTAAATATTTCACTTCATCATTATTCATGCATGCAAGACTATTCATTAATTATAACCTAAAATATTTACCGTTCTGTTATACTTGTAGATGCTTTGATGGCACCGATCACAATAAATAAAACAAATCCTTTTAACTAAATGCCAAGCTTTCGGAGGTGTTTGACTCCATCTACAGCGCCTAAAATCTTTTATTTACTTTATTTACAAAACCACACATAACACTTACTTCTGGTAATGGATTATGTAAGGGAGCTTAACAGGATCACAGTGAAACAACTACAGATTAACAGGAAACTAACAAATAATTATAACATTTAGGCAATTAGACTTAAAAATTAATAAGACAATTATGACAAATTGACAAAACATACAACTAATACAGCTTGATCAATTTTGATAAAGTGAAGCATGCAAACAGGTCCAATGATGGTGGTTATGAAACATGAAAATTTTTATATTATTGTAAATTTTAGATAAGTTGTTTATATCACTTCTTTTATTTATACCATTTGTCTGTTTATTAATGAGTACCATTTCCAGAGGCACTCGTTTTTTATTTCTTTGTCAGAAATTGTATCATCTTCACAATTGCATTTGTGGTCAAAATTGAAACAATGATCAAAAATTACCTATGTTGTTTTTCCATTTATAACGTCTTTTTTGTGTTCTTTTAGTCTGTTATTCAATTGTAGTCTGCCTGACATAAACAGACTGACGATCGTTATGTTTAATCATATATACAGTTTGTAAGATCTCTAATTTTAGTTTTTGGATTTAATTTTGAAAATTAATTCCCTACTCTAATACTAATACATACTCTATAAGAAATAGTACAAAATTTGGAAAATTTACTTTGAGCAGCTCATCAGCAGCTCCAACAGCAGAGCTTTAATGTCTCGTTTCATTTATATTAGACATTGATGCATCCAGGGAAGCTAAGTTATTGGCATTAGGTGTTTTGTTATGTCTTTGAAATAAACCAATTGGGTATGAATTATTGATTAAAATTGATTTAAATTTTCGCAGGTTTTTATTTATTAGTGAGGTATGTGAAATTTTTGTAATTCGGTTCTTTAAAACCACACTGTTATTTAGAAATTATAAAAATATTATTATGGTGAACTAAGCTAAAATTTTCAGGCAGATATCAAAATTTTCATTCATAACAAAACTTAAGAACAAAAATTGTTTAATTTTGGCTTTAAAGAACCGACTCCGACTCAAACAATGTATATATGATATCTGTAGTTGTTTCACTGTGTGATCCTGTTAAACCCCTTTACATAACCCATTTCTAGAAGTAAGTGTTATGTGTGTTTTCTTTAATAAAGTAAATAAAAGATTTTAGGGCCTGAAGAAGAAGTCAAACACCTCTGAAAGCTTGGCATTTAGTTTTATTATTTATGCATCTACAACTATTCATTAAACTTGATTTTGTTTACAGTGATGGTTCTACTCAGTTGGCAGCTGGTTGTTTACGAGATTTTAGAAACAAACCTTTCCCAACAAAGGCAAGGGTAGAATATTTCCAAAACACTCTGACTCTCTTATTCAACAATGGCATGACTAATGATGAACAAAATTATGAACTGTGCTTCAGAGTAGAAAATATACTTCTGCCTTCAAATGGTTACTTTGGAATATCAGCTGCAACTGGAGGCTTAGCTGATGACCATGATGTGCTACATTTCTTAACGAACAGTTTGTACCCTGCCGAAGTACAGCCACCACCACCAAGCATTGACGGTAAGTAAAACATTAATGATATTTTATTAAATTGTGGATGTTTTACTACACTTTCATTAATCAACTGTGTTTTGTTTTGAAAGAATTTAATTTTAAGACAGAATCCATGATACTATAACCTTTGATTATTTATATTGTATATTCAAAACTAATAACACTAATAAGATAGCATCACTTAGGGAATGAATTTAGAATTAATAAATACATGACATTACCATAGATGAAAATATAAAGCATTATATGAGAAATCTAGCTGTTAATGGTTTTTTGAATATGTAGCTAGAGGTCCACCATACATCTCTGCACGATAAAATCCACCATCAATGCTATCTTGCTATCATTTATGTAAACAGTGAGAATGTTTTATTATACAAGGTTGTTCACTTGTCATGTTCATCTATTTCATGGGTTTATTTCAAATCTTAGAGAAAAGTGTTTTGAATAAAAGCTAGCACCCAAGGGGTACTTCATAATACAATATAAAATATTCGTACAGGATGCTTACTTTATAAGAAATGAACCTACCTTTCAAGATACATATGCTATAAGATCAACAGTTTTGGAAATACGATAAATGATCCACTTGCTGTGGGCATCCATTTCAGGGGTTTATTTGAAATCGTACAGAAAATGTTTCAAGCAGAATTTGTAGTAACTAAATTACCTACTCGATAAAGGGATATAGAATACTTATACAGGATGTTCAGTTTTCGATAAATGAACTGAACTTATTATTATTGTTATTTTAATGGAATCACACACCACATGCTGCCTTTATGTTTATACAATAATTTCTAAGCAAATGTATGTGATACATATGCTTTAAACTGTTTGAGAGACACAACAGGTGGTTCAATTAATGTGCTTACCCAGCCCTCTGTTCTTACATGGTAACCAAACAGATTTTTGTATTGCTCTTTTTATTATTGAAATAGCCTGTTTATTTTACATAGTTTTTAGTTTTTACATAGTTATCAAATAAGCAACAAAGTGTTTTCAGTGCAGGTTCTTCTGGTATTATATACTAATTTTTATTAATTTGGTGGTAATTCTAATGCTCGTAATACTTTTTTGACGTGAATACATTTTTACATCAAATGAAATATTCAAACCTAGTCTATCACAGAAATTTTGCAGCCAGTCAGGACTATTTCTTGATTTTTGTATCTAATTCTGGCTCTGCAAATTTCATTTTTTCTCTTTGCCCACCTGTCTTTTTAAACGACAGTGGAAGAAAAAATCCAATGGACTTAAATCAGGCAACCTATCAGGCCATTCAACATTAACAAAATGTGGTGGAACGCTGTTTTATTTAAACCAGACATTGCGGTTTGGCATTATTCACTGATCTGCATTGGAGAATAAATGTACATTAAATATAATATGCAGTATTATCATGTAGTAGGTTCAGGTAGAAATCTACTATTACATTTTTGTTTATGAAGTATGGACCTATAATGTGTTGCCCACTCCTTTAGTTTCTGAAGATACTGTATTTGCTGTTCCATCATCTAGGGACGATTTTCACTAGTCGAGTAGCAGTCGAGTCTGCTTACAAATCCATTTAGGCAAAATATAATAAAATGTTTGCAATATTTGGATTATCATTGGTCATTTCCATCATCATTAGATAAAACTGCATTCGTCTCATAGGGTCATTTTCGTTTAGCTCATGGAGAAGGTGTACTTTGTCGGGTTTGTATTTGTGCTTTTTTAATATTCGATCATCAACGACTGACTAATGTTATTGCCCAAAGCAAGGGCGTGGTTGACATAGATGAGTTATCCATAACAGTAATACATCAAATTTTAAGAGTTCCCTGTGGATGAACTTTACTAAATAAATCGCAAACATCTTGATGTGAACATTGTCGATCTCGATAGCCATCCATCATAAGGATTTCAATTAGTTGAGTGTAGTTTGCACCATGGAAACTTGTTGTCTTACAGAAATAAAGAGTAGGACCTTTTGGTATAAAGTTCAGTTTACAGAAATAAACCAGTTATTCCATACTTTGACTAACATACAGAAGTACTTTTTAAATGTTTTTATCTGTTGGAAAACTTTCAAATAATGCATTTGTACCAAATTAAATCTCATCACTGTAGTGAGGATGATGTCAGAGATCTCATGCATGCTTGTAGCATTTTAGTACCATGATTTGATATTGATTTTTTTCTGCAAAATTTACTCACAATATAATTGTTCCAATACATAATGCAGTATGTAGGTAATTAGGATTGTATTTCATTTGCAGTTTTTATTATAAAATTCATAGTAACTTTAAATTCTTTTTTTTAAATTCTGTTCCTGGGCATGACGGAATGACGTCAAATATGATTAAGGACAATCATCAGTATTTAGTGCAGCTATTTGTTCATATTATTAATGCTATTTTTGAAAGTGGCAATATTCCTATAGATCTGAAAATTTCGGTAATAGTGCCAATTCATAAAGCTGAAAATAAGAATGATGTTTTCTAACTACAGATCTATAAGCCTTATAACAAATTTTTGCAAACTACTGGAAAAGTGCCTCAAGAAAAGGTTATACAATCATCTTGCTTGCAGTAATGTTTTAAGTAACCAACAGTTTGGTTTTCGTGATGGTGTAAGCACAGCAAATGCAGTCGTACGAATCATTGGTCAATTGAAAAGTAGTTTAGATGGAAATATGAAATGTCTTACAGTTTTTCTTGATTTGGCGAGGGCTTTTGACACTGTTCTTTATGGCAGTCTGATCGAGGTTCTTGAGCCATATGCTGTCAGGGGGACAGTGGTGGAAATCTTCCGGAATTATTTGAGTGATAGAAGTCAGGTTTTACACGTCTGTAATACTGTGAGTTAAATTCTTAATGTTCGTACTGGAATTCCTCAAGGAACAGTACTTGGGCCTTTGCTATTTATTGTCTACATGAATTCCCTGCTTGCGCTTGAAATTAATGGTCATGTTGTGTCTTATGCTGATGACACTGTCCTGATTTTTGTAGGTCAGACTTGAACCGAAGTGGGGGTTAGGGCATCACTTGACCTGGCCACAGATTATATTATATTATATATTATAGAATCTGTGGCCTGGCCATCATTAAAGGATGGTAGGACTAATAAATTATCCTTAAATGTAACTAAAATTGCATATATAGCACTTACTTTGTCCATTTATTGCAGACCACATTATAGTTCCATTAATATCTATAGGTAATACTGATTTTTTTTATTAGTCACACCACGTATTGATTGTTTTCCCATACAGTACTGTATCATCACAAAGATTTATCACCTTGCTCCCAAAATGCATAATATATTCCCATATGCACTTATAAATATAACTAACATTAAGCGCTTTTCGAAGGACTGTGCCTATTTTATCAGTGAAAATTACCATCGGTTCTTAGTACAATTTTGACTGTTTTTAATTTTGATTAAATAAGTTGTTTGTTATTTTTTGTATGCCATTGCCTATTATGTATATCTTAAACTCTTTTTGCATTCTATATATTTGGTTGATGACGCAAACAGATTGTGACCTAGGTGCATTATACATATATTATATTAGTTAGATTATGTTAAAATCATAAGATATGAAATTTAAATTAAACTTAATTAAATTAAATTCTCAAAAAAATTCTCCTTACTGATAACAGGAGAAGACCAGAAAAAGCTAGCCCAAGAATATCAAGAGTATCAACAAAAGCTGGAGCAACAAAAAGAGGACTACCGGAAAGAACATCCAGATGCCGTAAGAATATCGCTGTTGTGTTAACCTCAATAAACTTAAATATTTTTCAGAAGAAAGAACCGGATGTGGATGAATGGTTCGAGTCAGAAAATCAACGAGAACTCAGACAAATCTTTGAAGGGCAGTCACAACTATACGAGCTGTATAAGGAATTCAGCAAAAAGCTAGATGAACTAGGTGCCCGGCAAACTGGAATACTTGATCTACTTTCACGACAAGGTGGTGTACAAGTACCCCAGGGCCAAGTCCCACAACCTGGTATTCACGGAGAAAGTGGTATTTTGAGACAAGAAGTGACAGCTCTATTTTCGAACCAGAACCAGATTGTAAATACTGGAAGAGAGCTGAAGTAAGTATTAATATTTTTTTAATAAAAAGTGTCTAGTTTTTAATATATTTTAATAATCTAATTACAAATAGTTTATCTTCTGGTAACATCCGGTTTCGCAAGCATCATTATTGCATATATAATTTTCACTTGTCTATTATATACCAAAAGTGCGACTTCCAATTTTAAAACAAAACCTCACTCAATATTTGTCTGTTTTGCGGGTTCCAAGTAATTTCGTAATGATTATTAAAACCTCTAATTATTTATATTATACTTGCATATTTAAAGCTAAAACTTTCTAGTTTCTATCGTACAGTATTTGATTGACTATATTTATGTGATTATTTTATCACATCTACATACATTTTGTAGACTACATCTTTTTTTAATTTCTGAATGTATATTTTAGCTCCTTTATATAGAGCAATACAGTATACCAGATGAATCACTAAAGGAAAATCGGTCTAGAATAAAAGCATAAAATCATAAATGTCATCACCCTAGGATAACATAAATAACACACACTGTTGCCAAACTGCATTTTAACTCTAAGGAATAAGAATTTTGTAGTTTATTGTGATGTATGTAACTACATATTTTTTAACTCACTGTGTTTATTATGCAGATACAGCACCATTGCCTAAAGTTGTACCACCTGGAGTTTTTTCTTCTCTGATGATGTATATTATCAAGTGATTCCAATATTTTACCAGTTTTTCAGCCTTGGAAATTGATCTAACGTATATCCTAAATTAGCAGCTACATACTATAACAGTTTAAAATTTTGTTTGAACCTTTTAAATCTAAAACTTGTGAATATGTTGTACTGTAGTAGTGCTATCAATGGTTGCAGATAACCGGTTACGATATCAAATATTTATCATAATAAGTTACCCTATATAACGGTTATGAAATGGGTTAAAAACTAACTGGTTAAGATTTAACCAGTTCTAAAACTGGTTAAAATAACCACTTACAGATATGAGTTCAACATTGACACCTGAAAACATTACCTATAAACAGGAATGTGATCCTATATAAATATTTCTATTTAAGTTTGTGCTTATAGCTGGTTTTTTATTTTGACACTGAAAAATTTTGTGTAGGTATTTGGCATTGTAACATTTCATTTTCTTTTACAAAACAATGACCTTAAAAGTTAAATCAAAGTTAATAGAATAACTACAGTCAGTTTTTCCTTTTTACTGCATTTTCTTTAGTAATAAGTACCTAATCAGTAGTGATAATAATTGATTAATCAATTGTTTCTATTAATCAATTATTTTGTTTAATTTGTTGTTTTGATTATTTCTGAACAATCAATAATCTATTGCTGACATTCATAATTGTGCAGGCTTAATATTAATTTGTTAATTTTAAATGGAACACCCTGTTTATTATTGCATTCTGCAATTTCACTCTGAAAATAAATGCCAGGTTTGGTCTAAGTAGCACCATTTGTGAGTTATTTTATATTTTGGGCAAAATTTGACGTTTACAGGGTTTAGCACTATTTAAAAGATTTTTCCCGACTACAGACATTGAAATTCAGCGGCATTAAAAACTTTAGCAACATATAATATCACAGTCATATTAGTTAATATGTTAGTAAACAATCAATAAAAACTTTGGTAACAAATATTATCACAGTCCTACTAGTTAATAAACAATCAATAAAATCGTAACCCACCTCCAATACCACTGCACTCAGGAATATATCGATAGTTTTTTAATTTCTTTAAAAACTGAAATCAGACAGCCCATTCATCAGCGTACTCGACAACTTAAGGACTGTGTCCAATATTTTTCGATACCGATGTACTCTACAAAGAGTAGTGGGGGGTCACATTGTCAACCTATGATCCTTAATAAACTGGGTTAGAACAAACTAATAACAAGCGTAAAAAACTAGTCCACATAAATTAAATATAATTTTTTTTTAATTATTATTATTGTTATTACAGAAGAATCTTTAATCTATTTGAAACTGTTATTTATTAAGTAAACTGTAATACCATACTAAAATTCTTAGTATCGTTTCTAAAATTGATAGTGTTATTTTTCCGTATACAAATCATTTCACTTATATTTTTTTTAATTATTAGGCTCTATAGGGCATTTAATCTGAGCTCCCTTGAGTTTCATACTCATAATATAATAAAAGTAACAACTGTCCTGAAAAAGAACAACTATCCTAAAAAACCTGTAGTTAAACAGATTAATATATTTAAAACTAAAAACGGGTCTATTAACAGTAGTAAAACCAACAATAATGATAATAGTTCCTCTGTATTAGCGAAGAAATTTGTTAAGTTTCCATATGTACGAGGTTTATATAAAAAAATATCTCGATGTTTTGCTAACACTAATTGTAATTTAGTACCTTATAATTATAATTCTATTAAGAAAAGTCTATATTCCAAACTTAAAGATAAAGGTCAATTTTAGAAACGATACTAAGAATTTAAGTATGGTATACAATAGTTTAATTAATAAATAACAGTTTCAAATATGATTAAAGATTCTTCTGTAATAACAATAATAATAATAATTTAAAAAAATGTTTATATTTAATTTATGTGGAGTAGTTTTTTTACGCTTGTTATTAGTTTGTTCTAACACAGTTTATTAAGGATCATAGGTTGACAATGTGACCCCCCACTACCTTTGTAGAGTACATCGGTATCGAAAAATATTGGACACAGTCTTTGTGTTGTCGAGTACGCCAATGAATGGGCTGTCTGATTTCAGTTTTTAAAGAAATTAATAAACTATCGATGTATTCCTGAGTGTAGTTGTATTGGAGGTGGGTTATGATTTTATTGATTGTTTATTAACTAGTAGGACTGTGATAATATATGTTACCAAAGTTTTTATTGATTGTTTACTAACATATTAACTAATATGACTGTGATATTATATGTTGCTAAAGTTTTTAATGTCGGATAAATGTTAAGTGTTTTATGTTATTGTGATTGCTAATTTGGTGCTATTATACTTTCAGCTTTGTTAAAGAAGTAAACGACTTCGAAACGTCAGCAAAGATACATACATGTCTTTTAATGTCCCCATCCCAATATTAACCTATATACTACATACTTTTTAATAATGTTGATCTCTAAATTTAGCTAAACTTAATTTATTCATATAGGACCACATTAAGCAATTGGTATAGAAACTGCCAACTACTCAAAAGAACATGACAGCATTCGTCATGCCTTTCAAAATATAAATGAAAATATTTTTATTAAAGTGGTTGTGCTTTCTTATTGTGAAGCTGTTAGTTATGTAGAACACTTAATCTAATTTTATTCTTGGTTTTGTTATTACTTATTATCCTTTTTTTAATATATTGTGTTAACTTGTTTATTATTGTTTAATTGGTCATTTTTTTTTTGTATTAAACTCACACACAACTATTGTGTGACCAAGTTTAAAGTACACGAAGTTAAAATATGTAATGATTGTGTACTGCAATAATACAGGAAAATCCTTAATTGTTAAAGCAGCAAAATTTTTGTGATAAGACAAAAGAAAATTCCCCACATGTCACGCACAACTAACATGACATGTGATTACTTAATATTTCCAAAAAAATGCAAATCTCTCAAAAACTGTTGGTGGCAGATACCAACAATTTTATATCAGCAGAAGGGATATTTGGTACTATAATCACATATTGAATAAATAATGCTAAAATTATCGAAGTAATTTTTTATTTTTTCAGTTATACAGCAGTACAAAAACCGACACTAATTATTTTTCACCATTGTTCATAACCTAAACTTTTTTAAATTTAATGACAGTGTTTTATTATTTGTCTGCATTTTCTTTCAATAGGCAGTACCTGG
This sequence comes from Rhyzopertha dominica, assembly GCA_025024175.1. NCBI lineage: Eukaryota > Metazoa > Arthropoda > Insecta > Coleoptera > Bostrichidae > Rhyzopertha > Rhyzopertha dominica. The sequence continues at coordinate 22,053,578 of QCXZ01000064.1, read as the reverse complement.
TGGACTTAAGAGCTAAAGTAGATCAAATCATCAACAACCAAGCCAAACAACCCACAGCCCAAGTACAGTCTGTAGGATATGACACCCAATCTTTGGTATCAGAAATGCGTGATGGCTTGAACCAAATGAAACAAAACTTCGCTCACGTACAACAAAGACTGGCCAATCCCCCAGCTTGTCCAAACGTTAGCTGTGTTTCTTTAACTACAATATTGATTATAGCAGCTGTACAATTAGCCGCTATTCTAGGATACAATATTTACAGGTAAGCAAATGTAAGATAATATATTGATGATGGAAGTGATAGGTAGTCTTTAATAATAATTGTGAATATAAATATTAATACCCATAATGGTTTAGTTTTTTTTAAAGTGGTCAGTTGAAATCTACTATTTATGTGCACACTTGTAATTCAAAATTCATAAATAGTATATATTATTTCTTTGCTAGAAACAAGTTGTTCTTTCAAAGTACTCTCCTTTACGGTCAATGACCTTTTACATTTAACTAGATCATTGTCGAAGTTCAATATTTAATATGCCAATATAAAGCACATTAATTATATAGAGGTCGAGTTTTTTCATGTTTTTTATGAGCGATTGGGGAGCTAGAGCAACTTTTACCGTTGTCTGAATAATTATTCAGACAACGCTTTTACTAAGACAGGAAGTATAGTTTTGTGGGAATGCTTTTATGCACCTTTTGTTTTTTTAAATTAAATTTCTCCCTCAGATAACTGGATATTGCCTAAAAACTGATTTTGTCTGATTTTTTTAACTACTCATAATTTTATTATTAGTAGTAATACAAAAAAATATTAAAACAAAAGTTGTAGATAATAATTTAAATAAAATGTGTAATTGGTTTTTCTTTTTGTACCGTCTGTTGTTTTCAAGTTATTACTGAAACTTGTTTTTTTTTTAACGGAATCATAGTTGGTAATGAATTCTGTTCTCTTTAAAATAATATGTCACTTGACCTAATTTTCTTTAAAAACACACGTTATAACACTTTTTAAAATATTACATAGTAAGCTAAAAAAATGCATGTCTATGCTGTGCTGTCTACACCTCAACCAACTGCAGATAGTACTATTTCGCTGTCATTACAGCTCATCAGTGCCGTGGGGGCCTGCTGTCAAATTGAAGTATGCAGTTGCATGCCAATTTGTCAGGCTACAGGTCACTTCCTTTAGGAAGTAGTTCCCATTTTGGCAGCTAGGTGGCTTTGTCATCATGTCAGTGTAATGCTGACAGATGGCATTGCCATTCTAATTTCTTACTATTACATAGTAAGCCTTGAAAGCAATTCAACAAAATGTTGTTACTTGACATTTAGTGCAACTCTTATAAGTTAATTGATAAAGTATTGATAACTTCAATTAAAAAAGCAAACAAAATTAATTTTTCAAATCAGGAGAAGTTTGATATGAAGTGTTATATTCTTTATCGCAAGAAAGCTGCCGAAGCCACAGAACAATATTTCGAGCACTATTTTGATCGTCGTCAGCATTCGTTGCCAAATTTTAAAAGGCTATAAGAAAATTTATTTGTTTGTGGATCTTTTACGTAACCAAAAGTGAAGAATGTGAATTTGATGAAACTGCAGAGGTATCTTGCTTTCATAATGCAGAATATGTCTATTTCAACTAGGCAAGTTGCGGTAGAAGTAGGCACTGTAGCACTGAGGTGAGGATTTTAAAGAAAAATAAGTTTTATTCGTATAAATTATTGGCATCCTAAACATTGTTTGAAAGAACCAATTAGAAATTAAAATTAATTAAATGATGAAACATCATTTCAAATTGTGGAATGTTTAACCAGCATAACTAGCATTTGTAAATGCAGGAAAATCCACAACGCGTCGAAAATAGAAGACCTTAAATAACATTTCAACATTTGGTATGATGTAATTGGCTCAACAGTCATGGGTCCATACATTTTTAAGGACAATTTAACCTGTGCCAGTTATCTTAATTTCCTATAAAGAAATTTGTGGAGATGTTGCATGCTATGCTTCTGTAGTTTCAACATGATGTGCTCACCTGCACACAATCACATTTATTTACGAAACTATTTACACAGTTATCTTTTCGTAATTCGTGGATTAGCAGGAATGCTGTAATCATATTAGATTTCTTTTTGTGGGGAACATTGAAGAATACGGTTTACAAAAAGACAGGTCGTACTGTAATAGAACTTTGAATAGCAGTGCGAAAAGCTATTTCAAATTTAGATAGATGCTCTATTCGAAAGTCAACAAAATTGATCAAGTGACATATTACTTTAAAGGGAAAAACACAGCCGTTCCAATAAAGTTATAGCCAACTATGACATCCATTTAAAAAAGCACAAGTTGGTGTCATAACTCAAAAACGACAGCCTGTACAAAATATAAATGATACAATTTTATTAAGATTATTATTACCTACAACTTTTGTATGAACAATTAAGAAGTCAAACAAAATTAGGTTTTCAGCAATAATTAATTATCCTTAAGAGCTATTCAAAAACAAAAGGTGCGTAAAAGTGTCTTTATAAAACTGTAATTCTTATCTTAGTAAAAGTTTACTCTATCTCTGCTTGTTACTGAGATGCCCACAAAAAAAACTTGAAAAAACTGACCCTGTACATTTTTAAACTTGTAAACTTTTAAAGTGCTACACTGGCTATATGTCCAAATTAACATTATGAGGTAATTTTTATCGGATTCATTTTCTTTAATAAGTGGAAAGGCTAACGAAGTATATAGTGAATGAATTTAATTTTTGCTAGTTGTGTTTATATATAGAGCTGGTTACAGCCTTTTATAACAGATGTACAACTATCAACTTCTTATTTCTTCATAAACGCTATATTACTTCATTATTGCATGTTGATTTTATTTACTGTGTCTTACAATTTAGTATAAGGTTCACTTGTAATTAATAGAAATAGTTTCTTGTCATCCACACTTGCTAAAATACCAAGGTACTGAAATTTGAGCTTGTGTAAATTGCCGATCCAATTCTGTTGCCATCAAAACCATTGAAAGCTTCAAATGTGGGATGTTTTAGTTGAGAACGGTGTGCATTGCATCAGTTGCAGAATATGTGATTTTATTCTGATTAGAATTGCTTCTGTTCTGTTCATTTATCTAACGGTAACTCTCATACAATAATGTAAAAATTGTTTCTGGAAATCTTACATAAAATAAAGAAATCTCACAGAAAGCACACAAATTACATTGCAGTCTTTAACATAAGTGCCCAAAACATGTATCAGATTACCAGTATTTGAATTCTTAACTTCAACAAGATGTAGTTAGGTTTATATCATGGTAGTCAATAAAATATAAAAATTGTTTTGAAATCAAAAATAATTTGATTTTTCAAAGTGTATTCAATTTAAAGTAATTGTAATAAAGAATCAAGGAAAGAATGTCTTTTATGTGCATCATATTATTCTAAAGTAAATTGTCACATTAAGACTATCAGTAATACTAGTATCACCTATAGCCAAAATATGCATGTGTAGTTTATGTGTAAGTAACGGTACGTACACATATTTATTTCATAGTAAACAAAATTGTTTCATTTCTGTAACTGCATACATTATTTATGTATCTCCAATTAGAAATTGGCAAAGGATTGCTGCATTTTAGTTATATGCTTGAATCAGCATCCATTTATAGATGATGAGAACCGTAGATTTTCGCTAGGTGGTAGGTTATGATCTGTAAGAATGCACATTTTCTTTTTTTTACGTAGGGTCAGTGATAACTTTTTTCAATATTGTAAGATATGTCTTAATATATAAAATATTTTATATACATTGATATGTCATTAGTCCATAACTTACAAAAAAAATAGGAGAATATTGTGAAAGGTGCGAAAAGATACACAGTGCTTTCTAAAACTCCATCATGGTTTCTTTGCAGTAGCAGATGTATATTGTTTACTAGATATACAATTCATGTTGATTTGACAATTTCAAATCACCCAATGCAAATCAAAACTTTTTACTATATGCATTCAAGTTATTACTGTTGCCATTCTTTTTTTTTTCAGGGATAACAAAGAGAGCCAAGCGAAGAAATTCTATTAGGGCCCATTTTGTTTCAAGGATGAAGCTCACTGTCTGGTGTGTATGTTGAATGACTGAATGTTAATAGTACTTCTATTAAATGTTAAGAGGTTGGTCTTCCTTTAAGTGTAAATTGTTATGTTTAATTTATGAATTGTTTTCCCTACTTAAGTAAACCTTCTGGTATGGTCTAAAAAGACACTGGCTTTAAACGAAAATATCTACTGCCTTAATGAATTAAATTCAATGTATGAATGGTCAAGTTTCAGTACTATTTTACGATCCCCTGGAAATATTTGTATACACTTATCAATTTTCAATCTGGTGCATAACAGCACACTTCTCTTAAATGTTTTGTTATTATTGTGCAGCAGTTTTTTAGTGATCCTTTTAATTTCAATCAAGTACATTATTTAAAAGTCCATTATTGTTTTGATGTATAAAATTTAGTACCTACTAAGTATAACTTTCCTGTTGTGAACTTTTTTTGTACTCTACGGTTTTGTATGTATATAAGTCTAAATAAAATTTATTAAGATAGGCATTTTTTTTAACATATTCAGTTCATTTCTAACTTTAATGCAAAATCATTTGACTCCATTATTGTACACCCAATTTTGGACATCTAAAAATAAATAATGTATACAAAAAACAATCATTAACAACGGTGGTTGCAATTTACAAAATATTACTTGGAATGCTAGTGAAGATGCTCTTTGAGATGCAATTTAGTATTGTTGCCTAGGAACTATCAGAGTGGAGCCAAGTTAGTGTGTTTTATGATCTTAAACTTATAGAATTTTTTAAAGTGTAGTAATACAATGTAACACTTCAACAATATAGAAACAATGCCCAATTAAACATAGTTCGCTTAATACGTTGACTGCTACAGCGTTGAAGCCTGATCTTCACCCTTGCTAACATTTTTTTTACAAAATCGTCTTGATTATTTTATTGAAGTACTAAATATTATCAAATAGAGTTAAAAAACAGTTTTTTATATTACACTCTTTTTTTACTCTTATAAGAAACTGGACTAAAACACGAACGGTGCAAATAAGCATGTCTTTTAGCAGATAAACAGCTAAAAAAAATCAAATTGTGACAAAAATAAAAATATTTTTATAATGAAAAAAAAATGAGAACTGACACTGCCTTATCACAAAGCAAGATTCACTTGCATTGCTGACCCATGCCTTCCTGCCTGTTGCTGCACTGGATATGTTACCATAGAAATGAATGAAGCATATGTATAACTTTGGCTCTTATAAGATCCGTTAGCAGCCAACATGTTAATAGAAAGTGTAAATGAAGCAACATGTAAACTAAATACCCTCTGGAGCAAATAGTACTGTGGCCAGACATCATGCAGGTACTTATACAATATACCTAGAGTATATTATATTTCTGGTTTTCCCTAAATCATAAATCAGATAAGGGGTTGACAGGTTCCAGTGCACCCAAAGCATTTATGAAACATATTTTAAAACATGAATATTATTTTACCCACTTCTGCTTGAAGATACTTCTGGTTTGAATATATTCTAAGTCAGTGTTCCAGCAATGATGGACTAGTAATATCACAACTAGTATATCCACTAGTTACCATAGTCAACAAATTCAGTTCGGGCCCTTTTGCAAAGACATTTAAAACTGCAATAAATACACCTTTTTTTAAAGAATGGTAACGCTAATAAAATAAATTACTGAAAAAGTCTTCAAATCAAGACTCACTGACTACAACATCATATCAAAACAACAATTTGGTTTAAATGAAAAACTACCAACTCAAGATGCCATAGAAAGAAAATTACTACAAATATACAGGTAGCTCTAAGCTCTAAGTAATAATAAAAAAATTATCGGTGTAATTATAGACTTTACTATGACTCAGTCAGTGAACAAAAATTGTTACTGTCTCTGGAAAAAACTGGAGTAAGAGGCATCAGATTAAAACTATTTTAGATAAAGAAGTTGATATGGATATACCACAGGGAGTGGTATTATATATATAATATATTTAATATCTGTGTTGAGACAACTGGCAATATTTGCTCAAAAGGAATGTAATCTTATATACATATGGAACTAAAACGTCTGGAAGAACATGACTTCTGTCAACTAGAACACGATTTCAACGGCAAATTATTAAAATTAATTAATACACAACCTTGATACATATAACAATTTTTTAATACCCATACGATTGAGGAGGTGGATAACAAAATATTTAGGCATTTATTTAAATGTAAACTTGAGATGGGAATGACACACAAAGGAAACAATTGAAAAATTAGGTAATTGTCAACAAAATTAAAAACAATAGAAGCTATATTAGAAATTAAGATACTTAAAACTGTATATTATGATTTAGAACAATCACTCTTACATTATGGAATCACAGCATAGATCATGGCTACAGAAAATGTTCTGACCCCTAGAAATAACAAAAAAAATTTATTAGAGCTAAAATGCTTACCATTTGACAATACAATACAAAGATGTTAAAATGTTTATGTATCATAATTTTACATAATACTATCAAAAATTGTATTAATAAGTTCAAGCATAAAGTCAAAGCGGAGCTATAGAAAAAAGGGAGAAAATATATATGAAATGTGATATGACATTAGCGTACTGATCCAATATTTAATAGTAGGTAGAGATAGTTTAAGGTACTTGAATTTTTCAGTTCTGTGCTATTTATGTTGTCTTAGATTTGGCCCTTTTTGTGTTTTTTTTTTTTTTTTCATTAAGTGCACCTCACTTGTGAATATTTTTAGTTCTCGAGAGAATGTATTTTAAAACATAGTACATGTACATGGTACAAGGTATTGTATTATTACTTATTACTTATATTAATCAATACAGTTGTAATTTAGGTTAGCAAATAAAATTCTCATACAAGCAATGCTGTAGGATTCATTCCACAGTTTGTTTGTATCTAGATATATTGATGTTTATAATGTCAATATATCTTATTTAGTTTCAAAATGGCTAATCTTTGCTAAAAGTGAAAGTCAACTTCGAATTCAATAAGGAAACCAAAAAATGCCATAACATACAGGGTGATCCATTCAAAACAACAGAGTAAGGCGTGCCGAATTACCCCCAAAACTCCATACACGTTCAAATGATTAAATGATCATTTGAAGTCCTTCAAAGACTAAACCAGTTTTATGTACAAAATGAACTTAACAGATCCATTTGATTTTGGCTCATAAGCATAAGCACAAATGCTAATCAGGACTTGGAGGTGATCACCCCAAAAGACAAAGAATTAATTAGTTTAATTAACTATTTCTATCTATCTATCTTCTGCGGTGCGACCCAACGATTGGGGGGAGCGCTGCACTTTGGATCCATTGTGCCCGCACCGTAGTTTAGAAAAGTCCTGCCTTCTCAAAGAAGTGCAGTATCTCTTACAAGGTAATCTGTAAAGATCTTCAGTCTCAATAAATTCAGACCCAAATTCTCCAAACCTTATGCCTTGTAACGATCCGCAGTTGGTAAGGAGGTGAATCAAAATTTCTTCCTCTTCTGAGCAGACCCTGCAGGTGCTACTCTCCACTACACCCATATTCAAGGGCGGATCCAGGGGGGGGGGTCATGGGGGTCATGACCCCCCCTGGGCCTGGGCTGGGAGAAGTACTTTCTATGATGGCGAGTGCCTACATCCACCAACAACAAGCACTATTATCCGTTTTAATCAAAAAATTACAACGTCGCAATTTATTCCCAGAGTAACGAGTGACAACATAATTTTTGGGGAAAATTGTATGACAGCATTGGATTTTTGACAGTTTAGCTGTTTAGAACACGTGATTTTCGAAATGTCGATGGAAGGGTATACATAAAAACAATGCTACTTCTAACGCTCTGTCATAGAAATCGCATTACTTAATACTAATATCAATCACTAGAGCTCAGACTTTTGATTCTAATCAAATCATTCCTTCAATCGCGTAGATTCGAATCATTCAAATCGTTCATGAATCATTACCAAAAACGAGTTACCAAGCTGTAAGACCTTGTTAAAGAGAGTTGCAAAGTGCGTAGCGTAACCAGTAACTGTAGCAGTGTTAACTTTTTGATTTTTTTTATTTACTATTGCTTTAACGATAAAAAAATCATACCTAACAAATCAGTATGTATAGTAGAATTATAATGATTTGATATTTGCTGATAATTATTATACCCTTGTTTCAGTGATGGGTATTTACGCGTAATATCTAATTTTCTAGATAAAGCACTTTGGCATAGATTTTTGAGCAGAAAATATAGATGAGTATATTATGGCTAAAGTCTAATAGGTACATGCTAAAACTAAAATGGTAATTAATTTGTTTCCAATTTCTCCGTTTTGTTGACCTTTCCATTAGTCGAATACATTGAATTTAAAAAATTTCATAATTTTTTTTTTATATCTTGATCACATACTTGTTTAACATATATTAGTAAGTAATTGGGGTAACCAAACGATTTTCCTACTTCTTTGGGACACAAAAGATTACATTAGTTGAGAGTACAGTTGCAAACCGCATTATTCTCGTAGAAAACAGGTAAACAGGTCTTACATTCCGCATTTCTCAAACGGCACAACTAGGTTGTTCTTAATTGATTTAGGGTTTTTTGTGCATCATGCCTCAACCCTAATTCAAGTTTAAACAATTGATTCATTAGCTGTGAGTCAAATCAAACGAATCAAGGCATGAATCGTTAGAATCGAACGACCCAACTTTAGCAGTACGCTTTAAGTTTCTATGGTTTCCTATGCGCGCATTGCCTGCCCGTCGGAAGCCATATTGAATGGTGTAATCCTAAAAAGTCTAAAGAAGATTATATTTTAATCTATCGTGTGTCACGTAGTGCTTTGATATCGTTTTCTTTATATAAAAGATGGCTTGTTTTTGTAAATTTGCTAATAAAAACGAAAGCACAGCTAATAATTAATTAATGTCAACCCTTAGTGCCTTACCTGTGACGATTTTATTTTTTTACCATTGATTGTTTTTACCTTTACTAAAATCCGAATTCATTTCTTTAATGAGATAAAAACAACACGTGATTGTCAGTTTCATTTGTGCACTCAATGAATTTCTTTCTGATTTTTTTGAACTGGACTCCGCGTTTAGAGAAACATACCGACTGAAGTAGAAGTCACAATTCGTTTTTCGAGAAGAAAAAGAAAACGAAAAATTAATTTTGCAATTTTATTACAATTATTTTGACTTATAACAATAAAAAAAACTATTTCTTTTTCAATTAGATTATTTTAATAAAATTGTTGCCTCTCCTGACTAGGTGACCCCCCCTGATTTGAAAGCTGGATCCGCCCTTGCCCATATTATATGTATAGGTGCTTATTGAGCCGGCATCGGCAGTGTCCCGTACGGACACCCACCATTAATCGAAATTGAGAACAACTCAGCTTTACAAGCCATTTGCGTTCCTTAGCAGGCGTAGGTCCAGTGATGAAGGACCTATATTGCCTCAGTTCCGGCGCGTCGTCTCTATACAAGTAAAACTTCTGACCAGCCACATTGTGATCTCAGCCCTCAGTCTATTTTCTGGGATAGCAATGGAAGGTTGAAGTCTGAGATAAAGTGCTGACGCCGCCCTTTTCGCTAACCTATCGGCCCTTTCAATGCCTGAGTGAGCAGGAACCCAAATCAAATTAACCGGATTATGTTGGGACCACCTTATTAATGTGTTTCGACAGTCCAGTAGAAAGCCGGAACGCACCCTAACACAGGTAAACGCTCGAAGTGCCGCCTGGCTATCGCAGCAGATGTAGATATGCAATCCGGAGTACCCTCTGCTGAGGTTCTCATGAGCACATGCCAGGATTGCATAAATTTCAGATTAGAATACGCTAGGGTATTCTCCAAGTGGCAAACTGAGTTGTACCCTCGGAGATGTACCACCTACTCCTGCGCCTGTGCCTGTATCCGATTTAGACCCATCCGTGTACCAGACGAGCCCATGTGGTACAAGCATGTTTTCACCATTCAGAAACCATTCCTTCTTATCGGGGATATTGGTCCTGTGTACGGTGTATCGAAACATAATATAGTCGTGTTAATCCTATCTCTCGTCATTGAGAGAATAGCTTGATCTCTGTTTGGTACAGAGAGCATCATACGGTGTCCTCCTCCCCCAGATTTCCAGTTACCTAACCCCTGCACTCTAAAGGCCGTCTTTCCGCGCTTCATATTCAACCCTTACGTGTAAAGGTTCCAACTCCAGAAGCATCTCCATAGATGCAGTAGGTGTCGTTCTCATACCACCGGTTATCAGAAGACAGCCCAGCCGTTGAATTTGTTCTAACAAAGTCCTAATAGGTACTATGTTTCGCAGTGGAGCGCCACCATACCAGGGCGATATATGTGATAAGAGGTCTCACCACAATTGTGTACAGCCAATACGCGACTCCAACTGTTTTCCCAAAGACGTCTGCACACCCACAGTGTTTCACACGCCTTTCGACTGATTTCGTTAACATGATCCGTCCAAGCCAGTTTGGTATCCAAGGTTACACCTAGATACTTCACCGTCGATACCGGCTTCAACGTCACGTTTTGCAAAGAAGGCCATTATTTGTAAAGACTAAGAGTCCCATCTTTGCCGACCAAGCCTCTTTGTTCACACCATCTACTGGTCGTATTTAGATTTTTTTTGTTAAGGTCAACAAAGAGAGTGTCCGCGAGGGGAGATAATGCCCCTCTCTGCGGACAACCTCGCACAGCGGACGCCTCCACCCTAGTTCCCCAAAGTTAGCTCTAAGCGACGGCAACAGAGCATCGACTCGATCTATTTTATAATGGCTCGATTAGCGCCCCTGCTTGCCACCGCAGCACAAAGAGCATCAAATGAAGGATTGTTGAAGGCTCCTTCGGTATCCAGAAAGGCAGCTAGAGCCCATTCCTTTCTGGATAGCGCATCCTCAGCTCGGCTAATTAACTATCTAGACAGAGTAYTTTCAAACAGATCCTAATTAACAATAGTTGGTAACACTTCCTGTTACTTATAGGCACACTTGGACTTACCGGATGTGGATGAACACATGGAGGAGCATGAAGCACTCGCGTTGTTAGTTATTTGTATTTTTCGACGGCCGTCACACGAATACCTTGAACTTTTGGGAAGGGATGGGTGGATAGGTGGACCAAGCATGTGAAAGAATTAAAAACAAACGGTTACCACTACCACTACTTGGTACCTTAACATTCCGCCCACCGAAAACAATGTTTTCCATTTTAATGTAAACTAAACTCGTACTAAAATTAACAATGAATGCTTAAATGTAATAAACAAAGAGTTATTAATTTTGTAATAGTAGAGGACATAATTTTACAACAGGACGTAGTATACCTCTATTCGTTTTAATCGTTGCGTCCCATCTTTGCCAGGATGTAGTTTTATTACTTTTACTAAAACGGGAGTATTTAATTTGATGCTTTTGGAGGAATCACACCATTTGCTACGTTGCTGTAACGTGTGTAGATACTCTGAATGCCATCTCTTCCAAAATCTGTTTTCATTTTTTGTACAAGCTGCCATCTATTCTGTTTTAAAAAATTTCAGTTAAATCTGGATCCGGTACATTAGGATTCAACGTACACATTAGTAAAAAATGACCGGGTGTAAGGGGTTGCAGGTCATTTGAATCTGAACTTAGTGGAGTTATAAGCCTCGAATTAAGAAAGCACTCAATTTAAGTAAGAAACTTCTCCAAAAGACATCACTAACCTAAACCCTAAAAAATGCATTTTCACTGACTTAACGCCAGCTTCCGCAAGACCACTGGAATGGAGCGCTTAAAATGCCACTTTATAGTGAGATTTTCGGCTGCTTCTTTCGCTAAATCTAAAAGTTGTCGATAAGCACCCACAAAATTGGTACCCTGATCGCTATAAATATGACTACAATGTCTACGTCGTGCAACGAAACGGTGTATGAAAGATCTGACACGATTTCTGAATGAATTGCCTTTACGGCGCAATAAACAAAAACGCATATAAAAGCTTTCAGTGATTGAGCCCCACGCATTCCTGCGAAATCAACACAAACAGCTGAAAATGGCTTAATTTGAGCTATTCGAATTGGAGGCAAGTCGGCCATAACTGCAGTGATGAACCTGGGTTTAGATCGAAAACAAAGAATACAATGCGATAAACATTGGTAGATAGCCTTACGACTAGACAAAATCCAAAATTGTTGCAATAATAAATATTGCATTGTTTTTAAACCTGGATATAGGTTTGTGCGGTGAACATGTTCAATAATCCGGTGACTCAGACGGTAGGTGACTGCCTAATAATAAATAGTAAAGGATGCTTAACGTCAAATAGAATGTATTAGTCGACCGCACACCCTGAGGAAACCACGTTCGTCAACGAAATTGCGATACAATTTGGGCAATAATTATTGTTCCGAAGAGAATGAAACATTTCAGGAAACGATTGTTGTACAATTCCACTAGTATGCACAATACATCTTGTAGATCAGCTTGTGATAATGGAAAGCAATTCTCTTCACCGCGTCGGAGAAATGTTGAGAATCTTCTAACATACGCTACAATGCGTTGAATTTATGCAACGACGAAAAACGATCAATTAATGAGCTAATGGGATCATTTTCAATGGAAATATTTAAAACAGTAGTTGATTCTTCTTAAAGTATCAAAACATTGGACATTGGATTGTGGAGGCCAACTGTTGCTAGAATGAGATAACCAATGGGGAACTTTCCACCACAATTCATTATTCAACAAGTGACTGGGTGTTTGGCCACGTGATACGTTATCTGCTGGATTATGTTCAGATGTAACGTAAAACCAATAGATTTTAGGGAGTTCTGCTTGAATGTGAGATACCCTGTTAGCTATAAGTCTTCCATCGATGAGGAGAAGCAAACAACCATGCCATCAGGATCTGCGAATCAGTCCAGGCATGAACATTGGATTTTGAATACACTAAATGAGTACTAACATCACCTGAGCTATACCCGAAAATACAATACCGTCCCATAAGTTGCTTGGGAGGCATCGCAAAAACAATGTAATTCAATGCGAAAAGAATGTGCGAATCAAAAATATCGAGGAACTTTGAGATTTTCCAATAAATGAAAGTCCATTTCCAACTGTTACCGAGAGTTACCGACCTAACTTGCAACTCCAAAGATGCTGGCACTAAAATTTTAGCTCGTAAGATAATAGGTGCCGAAAAGCCCATTGGATCATAGGTTCTAGCCAATTCGGCCAAAATGTGACGTTTTGTACAAGCTCTTCTATATGATGTAAGCGAATATAAAAAGGAGTCAGAAACGGGATCCCAGCGAAGGCCTAGCACTTTTACGAAACTCGGTTCTGTACTACAAAAGTTAACAGACTGCTGGACAGATGACAATGGGACATTCTCTCCGCTTTGTTGCTGCATCATTTGCGTAATTAGAATCTTCCAGACTTTAGCAACTAAGTTCATTTCGAAGATGAATTGCTTCTTTTAGAGAATTCGCACCTGTAACGATGTCGTCGACGAAAATGTCGGTTTTCAAGAACTTGGATGCAAAAGGAAAGCGGTGAGCTTCCTGTTCAGCGTTCGTAGGGTACGACTAGCAAGAAATGGGCTGCTACTAACGCCATATATAACGGTGTTTAACTCGAATATTTGTATGGGATCTTCCAGTAAAAATCTCGACAAAATTCTGATAGTCTCGGTGATCAACATCAAGAAGAATTTGACGATAGATTTGTTTTGTCACACTTAAAGACAACAGGAAAACATCGAAAATTGAGTAAAACTTCAAAAATACTAGTTTGAAGTTTCGGACCGATATGAAGCGTATCGTTGAGGCAAAGCCCTTTAGGGCCCTTAGCTGACGCCTCAGACTATTCGAAGGCGTGTAGTTGTTCTTAGTTATCCGTATTTTTCGACGGTTGTCACACGAATAACTTGAATTTTTGGGAAGGGATGGATGGATAGATAGGTAGACCAAGCATGTGCAAGAATGAAAAACAAAAACGGCTACCACTACCAGTACTTGGTGTCTTAACACTTCTTTCTTCCCATTTGTCTAAAAATGGGCTAACAATGTTCCTTGGAGGTCTAGAAGTATTATGAAGACTTTGATTTCATAAGATACTTATCTTCATGAGATACAGTCACAAGTAGACAGGCTTGTAACTTAGCATTTGGCAGATCAACCCATTTAATGGGGAGTAAACTCTTGTCCCTATCTACCAGCAGAATAAAAAAACAAGCATGTGCCTGGACTTCCTGTCTAGCATTAACACAAAGCAAATCATGGAGTACAAAATCCGGAATTAAAAACAGTAACTTCGAACAAACAAATCCAAAGGGATACTTAATGTTTTATTGTATTGTAAATAATCTATTAATGAAGAAAACAAATCCATTGAGGTGCCTATTTGTATACCAAAGTTTCATGGTAAAATCTAGAAGAAAATACGAAACATACTTAGGTCATTTAAAGCAACTCAATAAAAACAGCAATATAATAAATGTATAAACTCAGTATCTATGTAGCAGGAAATCTTAAATCAATTAAGACATGAAAATGTTCCTTCTTTATCGCTTTAATTTTTTATGGTGCAGCAGGTAAATATATTTTGTTATTTTTAAAAGAGGAAATGATAATTGAATGCTACTTATCATTGAGTGTTGCCAGTCTAAATGGTGTTTACAGTTTAGGAACATGTGGAGTTTATTTCACAAAAATAACACTGTGCTAATGCTTCAGTGATATGCATCTGGACTATCACAAATATGTCTTGGAACTAATGGAAAATTTTAGGGAGACCGATTTGGTTCAGATTTGAAACTATAAACCCATCCGAATTGTTGCTAATGAAGTTACCACTGTTACCACTTTGTCAAGTTGCTCTCATGGAAAGTACTCAATCTGTTCAGAAGCATGTCGTCAGTATTCAAGATTTTCCACAAACATAAGTTTCATTTTTCAAAATTCACTTTGTGCTCAAATTAAATGAAGACAATTTTGATAGACGACTGTAGTTTTGTAAAAACTTAATGGAATGTATCAATAATAATCCACGTGTCGTGTACAATACTTACTTCTTAGACCAGTCTAAAATCTATTAAATGTCCACCTTAATCGACATAACTGTGCATGGATAATGAAGCAATATTAATAAGTACCTACTTACTGTGGCTGGGATCTTAGTGATCATATCCAAAGGCGTTTCTTCCTTGAGGATAATCGCAGTGGTCAGCTTTATTTCACTACACACTGATGTCATGAAACACGATGGGGAGTTGAAAGAGAAAGACACTACAGGTACCTCCTTATTATGCTATTCCTTTCAGACACTTTCTTGATGACGATTGTTAGTAGCATTAGATTTGAATCGCGAGTTCATGTTTGTATGAAGGTTGATAGAAGCTATTTTGAAAAGGGTCTAGCGTTATATGTATGGGAAATATTCTGCAGCAGTGATGTGAACCGAAATCATTAAAATGCAACGTCGGTAGCCTTAATGGTGGCAGTTCTGGGCTACTATACCCCCTCTAAAAGAAGATATACTGTTGACAACCCCCCTAAACTATTATATTTTTGTTCATTTTCTAGTTCTTTGAATGTAGGTAGGCACTTAGACAAGTATGAATTGAAAGCTGGTTACTGTGCTCTGCCATTTTAATCTTTTCGAAGTTCTAAGTCAAAAAATAATCTTAACTATGAAACAGTATTTTTTTTTCAAAGGAAAGCTTATATGTCAAACGTTTTAGTGACACCATAAAAATGATAAGAATATACAGACCTTAGCTATTAAATGAAAAATTTGCAATTGTCAAAGGGATGGAACAGGTCAAAAATTAATTATTACATAAATTTGCATGAAATCGACATGTTATACAAATTAAGTCTACAGAACAGTCTAAAATAACTGAGGAGCCTGGTTGGCAGATAAAAATAAGTGAGAATCATATCTAAGGGTGCTACTGCGCTACTAACAGTAACAGAGCAAACAGTCTATAGTTAGCTACTAAATAACATGTAGGTGTTTAAATAAAACTTGAAATGAAATCGACGACACTCTCGACAGTCTGGCAGGTGCAAAGTGGTTCTCTACGTTGGACCTGAAGAGTGGTTAATGGCAGATGGAAGTACATCTAAAGGACAAAGAAAATTCAGCTTTCACGACAGGTACAGGCCTTAACACAATGCCATTCTGACTGTGTAATGCTCCCGCTACCTTTGAAAGACTAATGGACACTGTAGTACAAGGTCTTAATCTATTTAGTGTATCTATATGATGTTATTATTGTGGGAAACAGTTTTGAAGATCCTTTGGGTAATGTCCGGGAGGTAAATGCTCGTTGTTCTGTCCTGAAGTAAAGTATTTAGACCACATTACTAACGCAAACGGTACAGGTACAGACCCGGAAAAAACATCTGCTGTGCATGAATGACGAACCCCTAAAGATCAACATAATCTGAGAAGATTCTTGGGTTTTTGTTCATAGTACAGAAGATTTATCCGGTCGCTTGCTAATATATCCCAGGCCACTGGTTAAACTGACAGAAGGTGGACCCCACTTATGTGGACCGAAACATGCCAGAAGTCGCTTGAAACTGGAGAAAAAGTTAACTTCCAGACCGGTACTAGCATACCCACAGTTTAAGAAACCTTTTATTGTGAATACTGACACAAGAATGAGGGGCTTGAAGGAGTTCTCTTACAGGAACAGGATGGGCAGGATAAAGTGAATGCATGTTTCAGCAAAACATTTTCCAAGCCCGAAAGAAATTACTATGTGAATCGACGCGCAGTGGCGGTGGTTAAGACTAGAACATTTTCACAAGTACCTTTATGGGCGAAAATTTCTCCTTAGAACAGATCACGCTTCCCTTCAGTGGCTGCTCCAGTTTAAGAAGCCAGAAGGACAAATAGCAAGATGGTTGGAGCGCCTGCAAATATTTTGAGTCTACTACCAGGCTGGGTAAAACCATGGCAATGCAGATGCACTGTCAAGAAGACCGTGTGGCAACTGCACTGCTTGAAGCTTGAACAAAAAGAAGGAATATCACCGGTAACTTGCTGCCTTACCACAGTGCAACCTGAAGGAAATAGAGAAACATCGGATGGCAGAAGACCCGCTTGAAATGAAATAAGCAACAATGGAACTCATTAACTATTGATTCTGGAATTTTAAAAAGAATATGGGAAACTTCTGATGGAACCTGGAACCGGCTACAGATAGTGTTACCAAGAACCTTGTGGCTAAGGTAGGTACTTAAGGAAATACACTGGGGCACAGGTGGAGGACATTTTGGCATTGCAAAAACGTTAGACAAATTAAGACGTTACTATAGGGTGGGTAACCACGCCGACGTAGAGGACTGGTGCAGAAAATGCAATGTGTGTGCAAGAAGTAAAGGACCCAGAACACGTCAGAGAGGACAAATGCATCAATAGCTGAACAGCTAGTCGCCACTGGAGCTCCGCTCGAACTTCATTCCGATCAGGGTTGCAATTATGAATCTGTCTTTAAAATGTTTGCGAACTACTTCTAGAAAGACTAGAACTACCCCTTTACACCCCAATCTGATGGAATGGTGGAGAGACTTCCCGCAGGTCTGCTATTTAGACGACCTGGCAACGGATAAGTGAGGAACGGAAAGAAATCTGGAGGGCTGTTGCTTGTTTATTCATGCGGTCTTCTTCCATTATTGTAGCCACAAGAGACAGTGTTGTCGGTAGCAGTATGAGGTCTCCAACTTCTGTGGTCGTCTTTAACAATTAACACTAGTCCAACGCCCTTGAACGCTTACTCCATCAATAAGTTAGTGCTGAACTATCCACACACAACTCCTGACAAGCTTCTTGTAACGCACCATGAATTTCGGCAACCGTTCATGATAGACTTTTATAATTGACAACACTTGTTCCTTTACCAACGCCAGTTCAGCGCTAGCTTGATATGTGCAGGAATTATGACGACTCAACTCTCGTATAATACAATAAAGATAGAATTAACAAAACAAGTACCTAGCTACACTTCAGCTAGAGCATACAACGTACACTGCTGAGTTGGTAGTGTAGGTCTTCCCAGAATTTTAATATTTTATATTATGTAATAATAATTTGAAAACAAGTTTATATTCTGTTTCTAAAAAAATGTATAAATTATTCTGTTCTCAAAATAATGTTTAATATATTCCATTTCAGTATAAGAAAACCTATTCTAATCCTTAATTTTGCTATACGCCGCATACTTTCTATTCAAATTAATCAGATTGGCCACGTTTTTTCAGTGAAATTTTCCTCTAACAGGCGGACATTTCCAATGAACGTACAGGTTTTTATGGTCCCGAATACACAGTATGGTAGACAATATGCATTCTTGAACAAACGCAAGAAGGGCATTTCTGCACAAAATGTGAGTAGTCTCCTTTGAATGGACAGCGCACAATGCGCATTCCCCGGATATAGATCTGTTCTGTTTGTATTTGATTGGCCGTGCACGATAATGGCAACAAATTTTGATGTATTAACACTAAAAGAGAAAATCAGTGTAGTGGGAGGTGTATAATAAGGAAAAGGAGTGTGAGATTTAGCCAAGTTTTGGTATCGGAAAGTCATAAGCAGCAGACATTATCAAGCAAGGAGGACTTTTGGAACAAGTGGCATTCCGATATAAATACGAAGCTTGTTATAGCAAAAAGCGTAAACGTTGATAAACCACGCAAAACAGAAGCGAAAGATGTGCACTTTTAATTAAGGCTTCGATTTGTAGGGCATATAGTTTGAAACAAAGCAGAGTTCAGGATACGAAAATATTAGAATGCACCTTAGTATGTAAATGAGRTTATTTTWTTTTGCTTTTCTTTTGTATTTCTGCGTTTTAGTTCGAATATTATTAAAGTTTTTTTCATTCACGAGCTGCGTTTTATTAAAGATTTCTTGGTATGAACTATGAACCAGAAGTAGCTATTTGTTCTGGGAGCGTGCTCTTTGAGGATTTTAATCGGCATGGGATTAGCGTGTGTGTATTGGAACATTGTGGACGTGAAGTGAACCAAGGCCAATTCACCTTTCTTATGTTCTAATTTGGATTTTGAGATTAACCTATAAGTACCTAGATTTTGCATATGAGCTTATAGATAGATTGATAACTGGCGGTTGTGTACCGTCAGCAACGAGGGATTGTCTGTGTGATTTGCCCTCAAGTCAGAAGCTCACAAACACATGATACGCGCTTTGCTTGCTTACTTGTATCCTTGATGTTAGTATTTAGAGTTGCTTAGGATCTTGACTCATTAGGATTAGAAGACATTGGTGGAAGGGGGATCCAGGTGAGAAGTTTCCGACCGACCTGAGCCATCGAGTTTATATGTATCTGTCGTATTTATAGATCAGCAAAGTTGTTTATCTTTTTATTAAATACTTAATTGCTTTTAACCAAATAAACATAGGACGTATTTGCATAAGAATATCAATAAATCACATACCAAAACAAAGAAATCCTATATTCTCCCTCCACCTCGTTCATGACACCCAGAAATTAATCAATCAGTGGCTTTTTATTGACCAAATGGACTATTCATTCAATCAGTAAACACCGGACACAAACAGAACATTCTTTTACTGTACTGAACTGCACAACCAACTCACCGGGAGTGTCTTCTCGCCTGGGCTCCCCAATTCTTATTTTCACCACTGGCTTAATTTCCTAGATTATTAAACAAAAACCGTAGTTTTCAACAACTACCAACTATGCTACCAAGCAGCCGCATCGGCAAGCAAGCGCATGCAAGTGAGTGAGTGACCATCACAAGGTCTCCTCAGAAGTGCCCATTCTCAGATCAACATCGAGGGTCAACTGCGATGCGTCAATGGGTTATCCTTAACCCCAGGCACACCAGTTGTCGATTGCGGATATACCGTATATACACGTAGGTGACGGGACACCCAGATACCAGAAGCATACAATAATCTCATAACCTGTCCCATTTTGGTATCAACATAAAAACCTGACGTCAGGACTTTCAACAACAAAAATGCTACCCTCTAATCTATCAAAGGGACAACAATCAAAAACATTTCAGTACTCACTACTTTAGTACTTTTAATCCGGTAATACTCCAATTGTCCATCAAAGTTGGGTCCAGCCACAAAGCAAAGGAAACTAATACCCATGTCGCGCTGCACCGGAAAAAGTCTCCCCAAAGGTTTCTTTATTGTAAACAAACAATAACTCATCTGAACACTCGGTTCATTCTCGACTAAATAAAACAGTCAAAATAATCTTATAATCGAACTTTAAATCAAACCAATAACAAAAATTAAAAACAAATGGATATTAGTAAAACTAAACCTACTTATTAGAACAAAATTAAGCAAGAGAAAAAAATATGTCACCTTTCAAAACGTTTGCGACTCTAATCATTTTTCAGCTAGTGTCTTTAAACGTGTAGTAGCATTGAAAGCTGTCAATCCATCTCTCCACTGATAAATTTGCTTGCAGTTGATCAAGTTTTCCTACCCAACGTTTAATATCTATTAATATTTAATGTATTCGAGAATTAATCCTCTGTGGCATCCAGAGGCATTTTTACTAAGTCATACTATGTTATACTATGTCTCCGATCCCGGTGATTCTAAAAGAATGCTAGAGTTCCGCTCGTTTCGGGTTACATGATCACATTTTCTGTTACTTTTTCCTGTACCGCATCAGAGTTTTCGGAAGAGTTCTAAACACTCTATATACAGTTTCAGCTGCGTTTTGTTTGTATTTTAAAGACACTAAAATATCATGCACGTAATAGTCTTGAGGCTCTGAGATTCAGCGTCGAAATTTACCAAACCTAAACAAAGCAAACACAAATTCTTATACAGATCGGAGCGGAAAAGCGACAAAACTAAGATTCTTACACAGGATGTTCGTGACACGGCCACGAAAAATCGCATTTAGCATATATGCACGTGAACCTAACACCTGTTTAATTGTAAGGTAAAAACTAATTTATCACGTGAACACGTTAAAAGGGGTAACGCACGTATATACCCAAAAACGATCTCACCCTTGTCTTCTCATATAAGTCCAAAAACACAGATGTAATTCCTCAGAACAAAAGAGAAACACCTTTTACTGGTCTATTCTAAATACGACCGTTACATAAACTCACCGGGAGCTCGATGGCCAGGTTGGTCGGAAACTTCTCACCTGAAGCCCCCATATATAGCCACCAATATCTTCTAATCCAAGCCAAGATTCTATACAACTCAATACTATTTACATCAACAAAGATACTAGTGAAGGGAATGATTTTATTTTTACTTAATTTTGCTTTTCTTTTACAATTTAGTCSATTATTATTAAATGCGTTTTCTTTTACGAACTGCGTTCACCATGCAGTACTCAATTGCTGCGGACTTGGACTTAATAGTGGATCCTGATAAAATAACATCTCTCCGTGGTTTTGGTAATTCGCTATAACAACTAAAGGACGCACCGATTTCAATCTCTCAGTTGATAATATTAGCAAGCACGATGCCGATGTGGTTCCAAATTCAACACAATCCGTGCCTCTGATAAGAGACAGCCTTTTATTAAATCACCAGACTTGGTCATCTACAAGGATCACCAGCGTTTGCAGTTTTACCAGAGATATTATGGAGTGAAGGTGGAAATGCGGCCAACGGAAAAGACGATTATACCGTCTGGATATGTTCCGAACATTATAGTAGAAAATCGGGGAGTGGAGAGTATTTGGTAGAAGTCAATGCGCGTATGAAAGCTGAACGCGAAGTTGTGATGAAGGATTTAAGACAGTGGTACCGGTGATAAACTAGCGATGTTCTAGTGGACACTAAAAGACCTTTTATTAGGGTTTGGCGTTATTCACCTGAAACTAGAGGAGAATTTGATGTGCAACAAGTAAGAGGCAAAACAATGAAACTTTCTCCTTTGTAGGTAACAGACTTACATGTTGGTAAAGTGCCTCAGGGAACAAAGGAACACTTTCCTACACTGCTTCGCTACCAATATTAAAGAACTTGGAGAGTCTATATCGACGCAGATGCACATTGAACTGACCAACAATCAGCCATCCCGTTATACCTTTATTGCATGTCTCCGGCTGAAAAGGAAGTAGCAAGAGGAATGGTAGTTCACAATACTTCTTGTCAAAAAGAAGGACGGAAAGCGATAATCGACACATCGATTATCGCAAACTGAATTTCGCGACTGTAAAATACAAGTAACCATTGCCGAAGATAAATGATCAATCGGACAAACTTCAAGAAGCTGCGTGTTTTTCCACTTTAGACTTGATGTCGGGGTATCATCATCATATTGCACTTGATGAATCATCTAAGCAGTACACGGCATTTGTGACGCCACATGGTCACTATGAATACAACAAAGCATAATCTAAAGGATGATGAATCACCTACTTCTATCCTATGATAATCTTGCAACAGCTTACCTCCATAACGTGTTAGTTTTCGCTAAGACTTCGGAGAAGAATCTTGAAAAGCTGGAAGTCCTATTTAAAATGTTTGAGGAAGAAGGACACTTACCTTGAATCCTGGAAAATGTACTTTTCTATGTTCAACGGTAGACTACTTAGGATTCACGATGACGTCTGAAGGAGTTCGTCCAGGAGAAGTAAAGAGTAAAGCCATTTATAAATTCCCAACACCACACCGTTCGACAGTTCTTAGGGTTAACGGGGCTCTTCTGTCATTTTGTCAAGAGTTACCAAGAAAAACTGCTTGTGGACGTGAGGAACATGACACGAACAAGCAATTACTTCCTTGAAGGAGACGCTTACCCAACGCCCAGTACTCAGATTTATGCGCCTGAGGCTAGAACAGAAGTTCACACAGATGCTTGTAGTCAAGGTTTGGGAGGAATTTTACTGCAGCAGGACAGTTGCGTCCAGTGTTCTATTACAGGTGCCGAACAACTGGGGCCTAAAGTAGGTATCACTCGTATGAACGAGGGACATTAGATTAATTAGAAACCCGGACTCACCTGAAGCATCCTGTGACGCTCGTATCATAATGCGAATCTTCTTTTTCTTGGCCTTTTGCTTGTTTTAGTGCTTCGAACAGTGTGTCCAGGAAGACACGTCTAGATTTTCTACGCCCTGTCCGCTTGTATCTTAAATTATTAATTGTAGAAATTGGCTCTGGATCAAAGGGTTACACATAACCAAGGGAGAGATAGTACTCTTCTCGCTTCGGGATGTCGGCGAAGCTTTGCACAATATAGGAGATGTATAGAATGTTGATATTAGAAACGGTTTTCGTTATTTGCAAAAATGAAATACATCAATTATTTTATTGTGAGGTTTAAATTTTAATATTGCTAGCGGATAAAAAGACAAAGAACCATGCACAGGCTGACTACAAATTAATTGTTCACTAGCGGAACCATTATATACAGTCGATGGTCTTTTATATAGGATGTCACAATTGTTTTTATTTTGATTACTATTTGTTTGCGAGATAGCGTCTTAGGAACAAGGTTTTTTACTAATGGTGCCGTTTATTGATCATCATACCACATTGGGATATGGTTTTTGATATGGTGCTTTTCATATCTACTGAGGTGAATGCCGGCTCCAACATTAGCAAGTTCGTCTGCTTTCATGTTCCCTTTTTCCCCGTGTGGCTGGGAATCCACACTAGTTGTAGATCTACTCCTTTACTCGCTATATTTAACCAATTACTCCTATTATTTAGTGTACATCTGTCTGCATCTGGGTTTAGTCCTATTTGATTTATCCTGTGAACTGCACTTTGTGAGTCGGTAATAATGGCTACTTTCGAGTGTTTGCTATCGATTACTTTCTTGATTGCCTTTTCGATGGCTTCCGCAGTACATATAGAGCTATATTTATTAATAGGTGTTCTACAGTTTGATATGGCAGATCCTTTGAGTATATTCCTATCCCTAGTTTCCTTTGCTTTTTGGCATGTTTTAATGATACTTCGGTAAACATTCTCTTGTATAGCGTGGGAATTTTTCTACATATTCCACTTCGAAGACAGGCAAAATTTCCATTGCTCTACCATTTTACCGAATGTTTCATAAATGCAAATGTTTTCTAATATAACTATTTATTTTTATACTTATTCTGTTTTTATTTTTATTCTGTACGGTACTGGCATTTCCCCGGCCTCCGCAAAGATGACATTGGTGAGTGTCGATCTCATAAGCCCCATTGCTACTTTTAGTGCCTGTAGCTAGATTTTCTTCACTTGCTTTATTTTAGTTTTGTTACACATGATGACCATCATTATTCCAACATCTGAAAATGGCCTAACCACAGCCCTATATATAGCCAGTAAACAACGAGGATTAGGTCCCCAGCAGGTTTTTGTGATCGCCCACATTATGTTTATTTCCTTTGAGAGTTTGCTACAGACATATTCAATTTGCCTGTTCCATGTCAATTTAAAATCATAATAGACGCCTAAATATTTGATTTCTGCGCACCATGTTATACTTTATATTGTACTTTAGGTTCGGCTTCTTCCTTTTGTGAAGTATACAGCTTTACATTTTTCTGTGGAGATGGTAAGCTTATTTATGTGCATCCACTGTTGTATGTGTTGCAGTTGTCGGTTCAATCTATGAACAATGTGATGCCGTTTTCTCCCTTGACAGAGGATGGCAATATCGTCGGTATATTGTAGGATCTGTATCCTATTATCCGGTGCGTGTGCATTGAATAACAGAGGGCTTAACGGTGAACGCTGTGGAAGTCCTCCAAATGTTTCTTTGGGTTCTATTAGCTTCTGTGTACTGGGATCTTTAAGGTATAATTTACTATTTTTGAAGGAATCCCATACTTTTTGAGTTTTGCCCTTAAGATATTTATATTCACATTATCATATGCTGCTTTATTATCTAGAAATACCACGATAGTTGCATGGTCTTTTATAAAACTGTAGAAAAGTGAACTGTGCATTCTGTTGTTCATATGCCTTTTCTAAAACCGAACATATTTGGGGGTGAGTTTTTGTGATTCCACCACCCATTCTAATTTAAATTTTGTTATTGTTTCCAGTGACTTTAAGACAGAACTCTGTAGCATTATTGGTCTGTAGTTTAAATAGCTTTCTTGATCTTTTCCTGGTTTTTTTATTGTGATTATGATATTTCATTTCCATATGTCTGGGATTCCTTCAGAGCCATCAAGTTTGTTATTGAAGATGGTACACAATATTTTTTTTGCGATTCTAGGGATATATAGTAGTATATCATACGTTATTTGATCCTTGCCCGGTGTTGTGGCTTTTTTACTTTTTAGTGCTGCTTCAGGCTCCTCCAATCCAAAATTAATGCTATTTTCATTTCGTTGCTCTTCATTTATAGAGGTTGTGTCATGTTCTCTAAAAGATCCACCTTCCGTGTACTGTTTAACGCCCCGATTTTATCCTCGGGTTAGATTTGCCAGAAAAAAAGTTCACAGTCCTCCACGGGGTCCTGCAGTTCATATCCCTAGTAATATTTTCACAGAATGTTTCGTACGATTTTTTTTTCTTATGCAAGGCTCTTCTCGTCTTTGTAACAACAGCTTTGGTTTCTAAGTAAACATCCGGTGTGAAGTTTTGTTTTAGCATTTTTATTTGGAGTCTCCTTTTTTGTATCAGCTCCGTACATTCCTGATCCCACCAAGGTGGAAGTTTTGGTCTTGTATTCCTCGAACTTGCCTTTTTGGAATGGTTGTTTCTGGTGCCCTATTGATTATGGTTTCCCGGTCATTAAAAGTATGTTGTCCCTCTCAAATGTATCATTTAAATAATTACAATACTCATCCCACTTGGCTTTGTTGGTATTCCAGTTAAAATTGCTGCTGGTTTGATTGCTTGTTGTATTTCTGGTTTTAAAATTTACCAGTATTGGTAGATGATCGCTTATGGTTATTTCATTTACGATGGACCAATCACAACTTATAGCCATGTTGGTTGAAACTATGACAAGATCTGGCGCACTTCTTATTTGCTCAGGAATCGTTAGTCTCGTTGGTGAGCCATCGTTGAATACTCAGTCCAAGTTTTCCATCATATCCATTTCGCTTCCCCAAGCAGGATGGTGAGCATTCAATTCTCCCAATAGAATTGATGGTATCGAGCCCGATCCACGGACTTTTATAATACTATTAATTTTCCCAAACTTTCTTGTTCTACTGCCAGAGCTTGAAATCTGACCGGGAATCCATTATATTTCAACTTAATTTGTTGGAAAGGGATTTCTTTACTTACGATTGCAGCCACTCCTCCTCTTCCATCTAGCCGTTCATTTCTTATTTATTATATAATTACTTTATATTGAAATTTTCCTCCTTTTTAAGCCATGTTTCATTTTTAGTAAGTATATCTGGGAATTCCTGGTGTATCACATAGTATAAGTCATATCTGTTGGCCTTTATACTTCTAATATTCCACTGCAGGATTTTGTATTGCTTGATCATTAATATTGGACTTGTTTTTTGGTGGACTCGATCCGTTTATGGATTTTCATTATATTATTTTTATCAACTTCAGAATTTAAGATTATATTTGCGATGGGTTTTTTAATTTTACTGATCTCCATTTTATATTCGGTTGTTACGTTGGGTGATTGTATTGAAGATGATGCCATTCTTGATGGTGAGGGTCCTAAAATGTTTATGTGATTGTACAGCGTTTTTCACGGGAGAAAGTGACAGCGACGTCATCAAGTGGTACCGTCATATGCGCGGCGAGCCTGGTTGCCTATGTATTCATCGCGATACCAGTGGCGTGTCGAAAATATTTTCTGGATATATTGCAGAAGATATTGGTGTTGGGGTGGACCTGCTTCAGCACTTCCTTCGCCGTTTCTTCTTTTTGTTGCTCTTCGAGATGTTCTTTTGCACCTTTCAAGCCTTCTTGGCGGCTTTACCGGTAGTCTAGTAAACCGGTTTCGACGCCTATGGGATAATTATTCCAACAGCTGACCTTGTTCGAAAATAGAGCTACTGCGCAATGATGTCACTGATGACGCCCTGTCACTTTTATAGATGAAAAACACTGTACGTCGTAACCTATAACTTCTGATTCCGCTATCCTCTTCCTCTTTACGACCTATGCAAATGTATGATGCAGTTTCGTATTTTGTTGTTTTGATTTCGTCTTTTGTGTGGTTAATAGGTCACTTTCATTATTTATATACTTCGTCAAATCCGGGAATTGGTCTGTCTCTAGTTAAGGGTGATTTCTTGACTCTCTTGCTTGCTTCATAAAAAAGAAATATTGTCGTACGCCATTAAATCCTTTATTTGTTTCTGTCTGCTGTATTCTGAGCACTTTTTATCTGTAACCCTATGATCTTGACTGCAGTGGACACATTTTTATTTTTCTTGTTGGCAATCATCCGTCTCATGTTCCTCTCCACATTTTTCGCATCTTATAGTTCCCCTACATTGGTGTTTAGTAAGCCCATATCTTAGGCATTTGTAGCACATTAAAACCGGGCTAACATACATTTCAATCGAGGATAGATTTTTCCTTTAAAGGTGAAAACCACCTTTGACGTTGGAATTATTTCCACTGAATCATCTTCTTTCATTCTTTTCCTCATTATTCTTCTTTCTTCTAGTACACCAACCCTACTCTTTACTTTAAAAATTATTTGTTCTTCCGTTAGTGCTGTGGCGATACCCCAGGCTTTGCAAGCTATCATCGATGTAAGTATATACACTTTGAAGCCGTTTTGTTTAATGTCTTTGTTTTCTACAAACTTGTTCGCATGTTCCGCTGTATCAAAGTCAACTGCTATTTTATTCCTTCCTTGTCTCTTGACTGTTTTGATTCCTTACAGTGGGTAGTGCCCAAAGGTATACGAATTCTGGTAATACTAGCATGCCACGATGTATTGGGTAATTTCGACGTTGAGAAGACGATTAGTGCTCTAAGCCAACAGTATTGCTTTCCCAAAATGAGAAAGTGCATCGTTACATCAGTAGCTGTATTCGATGCTTATTTATCAAACAGTGTGCAGGTTGCAAGGCGGGTTCCTCCATCCGATCCCGAAACCTTCCCCCGTTTCATGTAGCACATGTAGACCATTTAGAGCTGTTTATTAAAACGAAGCACTTGGTTGATGTTGAAGATGGAGTTTCGTTACAATTCGTTTCGGACTCAGATGAAGTATAGTTCCTCGGAACGAGGAAATGTCAGGCATGGCGGAATGAAGATGATTTTATTTTTACTTTATTTTGCGTTTCTTTTACATCTCTGCATTTTAGTTCGATTATTGTTAAGTCGTTTTCTTTTACGAACTGTGTGTTAATAAAGATTTTTGTTGTGACTTTTGAATAAAATACTGGCTTATCTCATGTAATAACGGTCTGCATTTTTATTTTACAACTGTCAAGAAGACACGTATTTGTTTCTGTTATAATACAAGCGTGCCATCTTACCAAGTGGATAGAAAATACATGTGTAAACATGATACAATTCTTCCCAACTTAAAGTTCTTTTCGCGTTGGCAGAATTGAACACTTGCTAAAAACAAAAAAAAAACACGGAAAACACTCTTATACTAAAGTTTCTAATATGTTACTGCACATAGTCCTGAAGATATCTCGGCGATCTTCGAACACGTTGTGGGCTTTGCACTGGCCCTGCTTCAGGTATGTTGTTGTCGTCCACGGGCCTTGGAGGATGATCTTCCACTGGAACACGATTTGGTTGGAAAACAGGAATGTAAGGGTCGAAAACTTGCCAAGGCTTTTATTCCTGATCGGTTTCTGGTACATCTGCGTCAAATGATAGTTTTTTCTTCTGAATATTAGTTTTTTAAGTTGGTTGATGTGTCGTTTTATTGATCTGCCTTCGTCAAGTTCAATTATGTAGTGTAACATACCCAACCGTTTCTTTACTGTGCCATAATTCCACATTCTTTTGTTATTGATGTAAAAACTGGCGTGTACTCTCTCCCCCACTTGAAACTTGCGAGTGTTAGGTTTAACCTGCACGTTTTTTTCTTGATGACAAGGTCGAAAAGCAAGCCTAGTTCGGAATTGGCGATTCAGGTACAATTCTGCTGGAGTTTTACCGCAAGCTAACGGCGTCACTCTATATCGAAAAAGGATTTTTTCTGACCTTTTTGTACATAGAAATCGATTAGTTTTTCATTGCGTTTAACCTGTGTTTCAGGGTTTGAACATTTCTCTCAGCTAAGCCATTTGTTGCTGGATGACCCGGTGCAATATATTTTTGAAAAATACCGTTTTCTTTACAGTCTTGAATATATCACTGCATTGTCGGACACCATCACAAATGAAAAAGCATGAATAGCAAAAATGTTATTCAAAAGTTCTATTGTGTTATTCATAGTTGAGGCATCCCTTATTACTTTGATCACCGCCCATCTTGATTTTGCATCGACAACTATAATAAAGAAATGGTAGTCTTGAAATGGTCCAGCGTAATCAATATGAATCCCAGTTTGCTTTTGGTTGTTCCCAGTGATGTAAGGTTGCTTTTGCAGGATTTGATCTGGTCTGAGGGCAGGCTTCCTAACTAGATGTTCTAGGTCTTTATCTATGTTTTTCCATGTACAATGTCCTCTTGCGAGCTGTTTCATTTGTGATTCCTACATGTGTCGAATTGAGTTCATTTAATACCTACTTTTGGAGTGTTCTAGGTATCACGCAATGCGATAGTTCTTGAACGGTATTCAGTATTCCTTCGTCTAGAACATAATCGAAATATTCAGATTTGTTTTGAAGTTGGTGTTTTAACTGGGCTAATACTTCATTTTTTTCTGTTGAGCTATGATTTCTGGCATAATTATGTCATTTGAAATAATAAAAATAATAAATGTATTTGATTTATTTCTTCGTTGATAGCAATATCCGTTGATTAATATTGTTGGTTGATTGGTGCTCTAGACAAGCAATCGACAATCTGGTGATTATTCCCTCTTTTGTGTTGAATTTCATAGTCGAAACCGCTTAGAAACGAAGCATAACATAGTAACCTTGCCTCTGTCATCGACGGAAGTTTTGCTTATTGGTGAAATAAGTTTGAAATGTTTTCCATATAAGTATACGAAGAAATGGTGAGTCCCAAACACAATCACGAGTGCTTCTCGATCTAACTGACTAATTCATTTCAGCACTTGTCAATGATCTTGATGCTAAAGCAATAGGTCGTTCCTTTCCATCTATATCATGAGAAAGAATGACGACAATGCCTATGGGACTTGCATCACATGCTAAGATGACGGGTAGTTCTGGGTTGAATGGAATTAAAACTCGGTCACTTGAAATTTCTGTTTTCTGTAAATACAGCTGTAAATACAGCTTCGCACTCAGAGGACCAATAAAATCGTCTATTTTTCTGTACAAGCATTTGAAGCGGGTGCGTCATTGCAGATGCATTTGGAATAAATCGAAAATAATAAGTAATCATACCTAGAAAACTTCTGACTTGATCCATATTTGAAGGTAATGGCATGTTCATTATAGCCTCTATTTTGTGGGGGTAATTTCGAAATACGGTTTAATTCAACGACATGTGCTAATATTCGTTTTTTGTTGAAATAACGAACATTTCTGTCTGTTTACATGAAGGTCATATTTTTTTAATTGTTCAAGACAAMTATAAATTTTTCTGACWGTCTTCTTTTGTACTGCCATGGACAATAACAGCATCMCAAGAAACTATTGTTTTAGGAMGGTCAGATRGAATTTGATCGAAAATTCTGTTAAATTCCGAATTTCCAAATGTACTTAAGCTAATTTACAGAAGAATTTTGAACTTCCTCGATWTTTGTTGGATAATTTGCTGATACCAGTCGTTCATTAACTCCTACCTTGTAATCCACACAATGTCGCACGTTTCCATCTGCTTTTGGTATAATTACTAATGGCGATCCCCAATCGCTTGTTGCGGTTTTTGAAATGATACCTACCGTTTCTAGGTCATCCAATTCTTTGTCGACTTTTTCTCGAAGGGCGTAGTGTACTAGTTATTCTCTTGTGATAATTGGTTTGGCATTTTCTCGAAGTTCAAGTTACAATTTTACATTTGGTACACGTCCTACACACTTTTGAAAAGCTTCAGGAAATTGTTGAATGTTTTCTTCAATGTTGTTAATGATTTGTATACGATCCTTTTTGAATTTTCGGTCGAGCTCTTCAAGGTTGGTTTTCAAATGTCTTATCCAAAGTCGTCCCAACAAGGGTTGAGGGGCCCTTTGGAACAAAGTACAAATTCTTCAAGTGATGTCCGCTATTTATATTGAACTTCTACTGTAACTTTTTCCTCTTGTATAAATTTGTATAAGATCGAAATGCAATTGTGTATCTAAATGTAAGATTCAGTTTTTCAAACTGATCTTTTGAAAGAAGTGTGAAACCAGCACCAGAATCCACTTCGAATCGTTGTGGATTTCCTTGAATGTTGTCAAATGTGTAAAATTTTTCGGCATCGGTATCTAGTTTGGAATGATCCAAAATACTTAGTATTGTGTTTATGCCGCCATTTGGTAGTACTTTAATCGTACAAACAATTGGTTAACTTAACGTTTGAATTATTAGATTTTGTTTTTTGAGATAACAGTGCTTTAATACAGACCTTACTGACATGACCACTCTTCTGGCAGGATGTACATCGAAGTGTTGATGGGTTGATTCTGAAATCATTTACAAAATGGTTATTTCTTCCACGTCGCAAACATGTGTTTTCAATTCCCAATCGTTGATAGTCTATTTTTGATGTGGATCTTGTACTGGAACGGTGTCGATTTTTGCGTGAAAAGCCCGTTGAATGTTGTTGGGGTCTACTATTGTCTGGAATGATTTCTGTTGATGGATCATACATCAATTAATATTGGAGCAAGGAAACCCGCATCAACATGATTTTATAATTCAGAAAACCATTTATATTGAAATGTTAATGGCATGCAGTTAATTTATACAAAATACAGTGTATCTATGACAACCTAAAAAGAGGACAAGTGAAATACTCAAAGTTTTGGTTCCAACAATTTCGATTTAAATAGTGCTGTTTTGAAACTTTGTTTACATCTTGTTCGGTTAAATTCTTCAAGTTGTGGTCCGGTTGTTTCGATAATTCATGGCTGTCAATTCTGGATGCTTCTAATGCTACAATTTCTTCGAAAGACAAGACGTTTGCTTGTAACAGTTGTTCCTTAATCCAGCTGCCCTTGATGAACTATGCCCTCAAGAAGATATTTGCTACAGACACCAATTTCCAATACGAACATATTGACGTGAATTCGCACTCAGTTATGTCTCTCTGTAGTGCGGTGATAAAATCTGCGATGTTTTGATTTTGTTGAAAAGTTGGCAAAAAGAAATGTTGCGTGGCAAGAACATTTTTAGGAGGCAAATGTGTTTGTAAAACTTTAACTAGCTCTTCGAAGTCCAATTCATTTGGTACTTTTGGCGCAGTTAAGGCTACCAGTGTATAAGTTTGATAAACCAATTGAATTTAGAAGTACTTGTGCACTACGCTTTTTGACGATTTGAATTTTCTTCATTACTAAATAATTTTCAAATATTTTCACATGAAACTTTTGTTGGTTTTTTTCGAGCTTCATCAAACAAAACTTTTTTAACACTAAAGCGCAAAAAATATGTAAAAGGGAAGCTGGCCAAAGAAAGGCTTGCACTTTCAATCATTAATAAGCCAAGAAAGCCAAGAGTGTTCAACAGGATAAATGTTAATAAACTGGCCGTTATTTGGACACGTAGCCTCAAAGCACGGATTACTTCCGAGCTCATGGAGAAATAGTTAATCGACTTTGACAAAACGATCGTAAAAGAAGAGAGGAACATGTTTGCTGTTTTTACACAAAGCATGTTCCCATTCGAAAGAACATTAAACTCGCTTTCTTTCCACAAAATATTCTAATAGTTGTCAAGGCGTTATATCAAGGAATTATAAAAAGTTTTAAAGCCTTTTCCATAGAGATCTTTTGTTAAAAATATTTCGCCAGACTCTTAATAACGTGCAAAATCTTAGTAAAGCGTTTGCTGTCCTAGACGCCATTTATTTTATAACGAAAGCTTGGCAAACAGTTACAGGATATACAATTAAAGACTGTTTCTGAAAAGCTGGCATAACTTATGACTCGAGCTCTATTGATGATGAGTTGTCAAAGGAAGGTGATTACTGAAAAATCTTAATCAATAGGAATTCAAAACCATGATTTAGAAGGATTTTTCAATATCTATAAGTAGACTACTTCTATAGATTAGATTAGACTGTGGAGATGTCAAGTTAGAATTTTAAATAAAAAATTTACAAAATTCAGACTTTTGAAAGGCGACATTTTTTCCCTTGTTTAATTTTATTCTAATAAGTAGATTTACTTTTATTAATATCCATTTTATTTTATTTTCGTTATTGATTTATACCCATATTGACTTAAAGTTAGATTATAAGATTATTTTGACTATATGTTTATTAAGTCGAGAATGAACCGACAGTTCAGATGAGTTATGTTTTGTTTACAAGAAAGAAACCTCTGGTCGAGACCCTTTTCGGAGCAGCGCGACATTATTATGAGTGGAGTGCTGGAATGTGTTAGTTGGTTAATTCTTAGAGATGATTGTTTCCTTTGTTTTGTGGCTGGACCAGAGTTGATGGACAATTGGAGTATTACCGGATTAAAAGTACTAAAGTAGTGAGTACTAAAATGTATTTTGATTGTTGTCTCTTTGAGAGATTCAGAGGGTAGCATTTTTGTTGTTGAAAGTCCTGACGTCAGGTTTTTATGTTGCTACCAAACTGGGACAGTTTTTGAGACTGTTGTATGATTCTGGTATCTGGGTGCCCTGCCAGCAACGGGGGAACCGATGGTATTTGGTATACCGTCGGTCCAGTTAATGTCCGATACTCAAATCGACAACTGCTGTGCCTGGGGTTAAGGATAACCCCTTGACGCATCGCAGAGTATGACCCTCGATGTTGATCTCAGAATGGGCACTTCTGAGGAGACCTTGTGATGGTCAGAAACTCACATGCATGCGCTATCGCTTGCCGATGCGGCTGCTTGGTAGAATAGTTAGTAGTTGTTGAAAACTATTGTTTTTGTTTCATAACCTAGGAAATTAGGCCAAAGGTGGAAATAAGAAGAGGGGGGCCCAGGCGAGAAGACACTTTGTGACTAGCCTGGGGGCATCGTTACCCCCCGGTGAGTTATCTAAATTTGGTTGTGCAATTCAGTACAGTAAAAGAATGTTCTGTTTGTTTCCGGCGTTTACTGAATAAATGAATACTCCATTTGGCCCGTAAAAAGCCACTGATTGATTAATTTCTGGATGTCATGAACGAGGTGGAGGGAGTGTATTGGATTTCTTTGTTTTGGTATGTTATTTACTGGTATTCTTATGCAAATACGTCCCATGTTTATTTAATTAACAGCAATTAATTATTTATTAATCAACGAACATTTATTACCCCTTACACTTTTGAAACAAAAAGCTGTAAACTTTTCTAAAAAAAAAAGTCTGCTGAAAACCTCTTAAATATTTCAATGAAACAATAACGCTTCCTCATATATTGTTTTATTTTGAAAACTACCTAGCATTCAGAAACTTGGCTACCAACGCTGATTATAAAAACGCGGCGTTTAAATTACAAAACAGCTGGAC
Organism: Rhyzopertha dominica; assembly: GCA_025024175.1. Classification (NCBI taxonomy): domain Eukaryota; kingdom Metazoa; phylum Arthropoda; class Insecta; order Coleoptera; family Bostrichidae; genus Rhyzopertha; species Rhyzopertha dominica. Next base: position 22,018,851 of record QCXZ01000064.1, on the reverse strand, counting down.
GTTGGACAAATTATTTGTTTTACACGCGCGTGTAATCTGCGATCCAAAAGTATATATCACTATGATTTCGTCCCAACATTTACAAAGCGAAAAGCATCACGTTTTAACACACCGATCGTCATCGTCATCAGGTTGTAGCTATCCGCTATTACGCGTTGGGAAGTAAATGGCACGCGTGAAGATCGTGTAGCAAAAAAAATATAATCGAGTGGTACGCTAAAACGTTGGTGACCGCCACAGTAGGTACAATAATGTATTATTCATTTGTGCGTTTCGAGATGTTGCATCCGAGAATGTTATGTGAATGTTGTACGGAGTGTTTAAATACTGAAGTGTTGTTGATGGAAAGGTTTTTAGCATACAAGAGTACGGCACAGACCTTCATAGCTGCAGTAAGTAATTTCAGTAAGTATTCAGTTAGTGACAAAAACATTAAGCTAATGGGGGAATCCCCACAATCGACAGAATACCAACAATAATGTCTATGGACGGTCTTGCACGGTATAACGCGTTGCGTTTACAATAATCTAAAAGACAAATAAAAGACTTTATTGTTTGCAACAAACAAGTATTACACGATATATGTATATCAATAGGTAGATAATAACTAAGGAGCCAGTAGCCGCCTATTCTTTAGAGAATTTCAGTAATTATTCTTTACGAAATTCGTAATATAGAAGCTGAGGGGAATCCTTACACTATGTTAATAGGGTAATAGGATGTAATGTCTATGTGCAGTTTAACGAGTTGTATTTACAGTAATCCAAAAGGAAAGGATTTTAAAAAACTGCTTGTTACTATATTTTAATATTGTTTGTATCGTTTGGAAAGGTGCATGAATTTATTTGTTTGATTTAAATGCATTCTGTTTTTTTATCTTTTACTACATAAGTAATATAGATTGTACTACTTATTAAAACTGAATTCTTATATCACTTTTTAAATAATTTTAATTTTAATTTCCTATATTAAAATATACACAAAACATTTTGTACAAAATTTACTTTGTATTTAAAAAATATGTTGCGTGAATTTATTTGTTTTTCAATTTTAACATTACATAAATTTACCCGTGTGTGTGTGTGTGTGTGTGCGTGTGTGTGTGTGTGTATGTATATATAATTTTAATTTGCTTTTTCTTTCTACCCAAATGAGGTAATGGCACAAAATACTAATTGTATATTGTATTAGTATTCTGTGGTAACACTGTAGTTAGAAATACAATTTCCCCTATAAGAACTTGTTAGTGGGCAAGTGTTAATCCTCATAATGGAATGTGAGGGTACTGATCCTGCTCAGATATTATAGCAGTACCCTTAGCTTAGTCAGTGACTAGTATTTAAAACCATAGGAATTAGTATTTCCTATTTCAAAAAATCTTTGAATGTATACTGTAAGAAAATATCTATTCCCATTTCAAAAACATTTTTAGTGTGGAGTAACATGCATATTTAGCTGATGCTATCGATAGAGGCTAACGAATTGATGTAATATAAGCAGGCATGGAGAAAACTTTCGACACAGTGCTTGACCAACTTCTGTTAGCCAAATTGGGTATTTCTCAAACTGCGTTTAACTTGCATAAATCTTTTATGGACTCAAGATCTCACACTGTTTGCATATGAAAAGATCTCTTGAATGTTTTTCTAGCTACATTAGGTGTCCTACAAAGGAGTCGTCTTTTTCCTCTCCATTTTACTTAGTATATCATATGACAACGTCACACGTTTAATTTTACCTACTTATAAAATCAGTAATAAAGAATTACCTACCGTTAAAGGATCACTGCGTAGAACTTGGAATTATTTTTCAAGCCAACATGAAATTCAATAAGTATTATCAAGAAGTAATCAAAAAAGAGGATTCGAAATGTTAAGGATTTATTATGAAAAATATGAAATATTTTTGGAATACTTCGACTTAAATTAAACTTTATAACACGCTGATTAGACCTCATTTAGAATACTTGTGCGTCATAACTATTCTTAAGATATTTATATTACAGAAGAAATAATGTATAGGTACCCTACATACCCTTAGTGAAATTCTTGATATATTCAATATCAAACACTTGAGTAACAGAAAAATCTACCAATCAGTTCTGTTCATATTGCACTCGTTTCTATTATCAGAAATTAAAATTTTGGTTCCCAATTTAAATGTACGATTGCAATCTAATCAACTGTTATGATCGGTCCATCTATATAGTTGCTGCTCTTTAAGCAATATTTTAGAAATCTGCAACGAAGTATGCACGAATAAAAATATAAATATTTTCAATACGACTACAAAGTAAATAAGGAAAATCCTGAGCTAAGGATCCTTCACAAGCAATAATGTACCTACTCATAATTCTAATATTAATGTTAGTAGCTTCTCATTAGGTTCTCTCTCTGATTTGTGTTGTTGCTTAGGTCTAGAGTTGTAAATTCATTGCAGTTTACACCTCTAAAGGTGTTTGTAAAGTATATTTCATAAAAATAAAAATAAATGAAATTGGTAGGTATTCTTATATTTTAGTTTTGAATAAGAATTCAATTTTACTTAAGAAAAAGTCGTATTTACATTATGGAGTGACACTTTAAAAAATAAGTCATTTAAATGATACACGCGACTTTGTGTCTAATAAAAAGGGAAACGTCGTATGGGATAGGTACCAGAAATAAATGAAAAAGGAATCATTTGGGACAAGTGTTTAGTAACACCATTTCTAAATTCGCACATTCTCAGTCTGCTATTTGACCAGTTTTCTGTTTTCCTTCTACTAGTTAGAACATAATGGGGAACATTATCAGTAGGAATTTCACTTTTGGAAATCTGAATTTAAAAGCCAATAATCACAATAATACCACTACAAATTCGCGAACGCTCTTTCGTGAAAGTCCCTGGCGTGGTTTCTTGCTTACGATCAGAGCCGAACAGCGATCCGAAGATCCGATCTTCCGAATGAGCGAATGACCGATTTCTTGTTTTGTTTTTACGCATCGTGCGAAAATTTGACAGTAAGGTGTAATATTTACGTACTTTGGCTAAGCAGGTGTTTCAAAAGTAATCAGTCGTTTTAACAACGGGATACACAACATTTAACACATTGTAAGTCTGTCTGGATAACCCCAAATATTAATTTCAATCAAATGTCAGTGTTGAATCTTTTTGATCTCTTGTTTGAAATATTTCCAAATCTCATGTACTTCCTGACTAAGATGAATGCATTGTATAAGATTTGTTTCTCCCCTTGTGAACAGATGAGCAGCAACCACCAGTATTTACAAAATACTAGCAATTCAACAAACTCACCTACACGATTAGGGGAAATCGAACACTTACCACAGCTATCTGAAAATCTCTCGACTCTGTGCTTAAGCCCTGAATATTCAGATGTGACATTAATTGTTGAAGGACAGAGGCTGTATGCCCACAAAGTAAGTTGAGTTAATTTAGTAAGTGCCAAGAAGAACTTTCTTATATTGTGTGCTGTAGGTGATATTGGCGGCCCGTAGTGAATACTTTCGGGCGTTACTTTATGGAGGAATGAAAGAATCTACTCAGGTAAATCCATGTGTACACTGTTTGTTAATCAAACTAAGTATGTTTTTGTTTTAGTCAGAAATAGAGTTACCTGATGCCCCAGTAAAGGCTTTCAAAAACCTTTTAAAATATGTATATACAGGTGAGTAACGTAATAGCTTCTTAGGTAGATTAATCAAATTAAAGCAAATGGCTTCAAAGCATTCTAAATTTTTATTTTAGTGACGGGGATATAGATTACACTCTTATAACTTTCTCTTATCATATAGGTATTTACTGATACAGTTTTTTAGCCATTATTTAGGACATTTAGTGGAAAAATTCATATCTCATCTAAAACAGTATATCTTTTCACCAAGTGGACTTACAACACTTGTTCTAGCATGAATAAATTTTTGTCAGATATTCAATAATGTTAGTGTGTATACAAATGCCCAGAAAAAAGGGTGTTTAGTGCACAATTTTTTCTCTGCATAAAAAACTTGCATGAATAATTCCATTTATTTTTAAAACAACACATTTGCAGTGTGATATATAGATTGGCAGCACTATTATTACTGTTACTAGGAAAAATAATGTTTTTTTTACCTTTGTAAGTAATTGTTTAATAAGTAAATTTACAATTCGTACAGGGTGTCCCATTTTCGTGTAATTGCAGGGCATCTCGGTAACTATTAATGCCAAAGGGATGCGGTTTGCAATTTATCATCATCTTTTGTTTTAAAACTGCAGGTAGTTGACAATAATGTAACATTTCTTCAATTCGCAATATCAATGTATATACAAAAAAACTACAAAGCCATTTTTATAGATATTCTTATTGTCAATCTAGTAGTGTTTCTCAGAATTTTTTTAGGGGATCAAATTTTTGAGATATAACAACTCAAACTTGCATTTTTTAAATGGAAACCATAATTGGCTTAGCTATGGTCAAAAAGACTAACTTTTTAATTAAGAGAATATATTATAATGTTGGGTTTATTTTCAATTACGGTATTTAAATTTTTTTAGTTATTTAATCAGATTTCTTGTTTACATCCATTATTTAGTAAATATTATTATTAGGATATATGCCGTTTTGGATACAAACTCAAAACTCATGCAATTCTCTTGTCGATAATCAATAATGCCATGTAATTAGCAAAAATCATTGCTTATTTGGAGAAAAGTACCTAGACATTGTTTATCGTCACAATATTTAGATCCATTTTGGTGAAAAACATCAAATCTTATTAAATTTCTAAAAAATGGAATAATACCATGTAAAATAAAAACAATTGTATTTATTATCTTAATAAAAAAATACTTCTTTTTAACCATAGTAAAGCCATTTCATTTCCATTTAAAGTATACAGGTTTGTGTTATGTTTCAAAAATGTGACTCCCTAAAAAATTCTAATTTACTAGTTTATTCAAAATAAAAATGTCTTCACAAGTTTTTTATATCACATAAACAAGCGATACATTGAGAACTGAAGAAATGTTACCTTATTCAAAAGTAAGTTATAGTTTTTAAACAAAAAACAATATAAAAATGACAACAAAAAAGTAAGAGAGTAACATGCAAACCACAACTCTTTATTATTAATAGTTACAGAGGTACCCTGCAATTACAACGAAAATGGAACACCCTGTACAATGATGAGCACATATAGTAAATATTGTTTATTATCTGAGTACCACTTATATGAGTCAGTGCTTCCCATAGTAATACTACATTGTGCAAACTGTGCTGGGTGTGTTAAAAAAAAAATTGTAAAGGGTTTCGAAATACAGTCAGTCCAAAAAGTCTCCATATACCCCTTGCTTTTTGTATATCTTTTCTATTGTGGTTAACAATGTGAATGACAAGAAAGCTATTTAAAATTATTAAAATAAATATATTGAAACTAAACCAATGAGGAATAGTATTAATTACAATTACAGGACATTTTATCTTAATTGTTATAAAAATGTAAACATAATCAATTTTTCCCCATACACTTAACAATTATCAGTTGATGATGTTTAACTGAAAATAGCAATATATTTTTAAATAATATTTAGTTGGACAACCAATGGGTATTGATAATCTCACTTTTTTTTCAATTTTTCTTTATTTGAAACATAATTTTTCTTGTGAACTTGCCGTTTTAAGTTTCCCTATAAATGGTGGATGAAGTTAAACATTAGGTGATCATGAAGGTGTATGAAGCTGCTGTCACACATTAGAAATCTTCCATTTTTACACCAAATTTGAGGTGTTGCCTGGATACTCCCTTTTAAAACAAACATTTTTTCAACACTAGTTCCCATACTTTTAATTTTGGTACACTTTCTGTACATAGTTATTTCGTTAACAATGCTTGTTTCATTTATAAAAAATTGCTAACTGCATCACAGAATATTCCAGTAATAAGTTAGTATATATAGTAGATCTATAAAAATGTACAAATCAACAATGTAAACATAAATACATAGTGCATTTTGCTTAATTATTTGAATCACATCTGCAAAATCGTGGTCGGATTAGCTTTAGTCCTGCGATTTGATATTTCTTGCAATAAAATAGTTATTGCTAGAGAATCTTGTAATCATCTGAGAATAAAGTAACTGTTACTGCAAGATTATTTTACATTACGTAAGAGTATTTCTGTAACATTTCTGTCAATTTACACAAAGATAAACGCTTTGTGATCCACAAGAAAAATCTAAGTGCATAGTCACATAATTGCAAAAAATGAGAAGTATATGCCCTAATATCAGTTATATAGACAGTTATAGAATCTCCATAGCCGTGAATGCTTGTTCTGGTAATTGCTCTTATCTGCACTAAAATTATCCACTTTTACCTACTTGTAAACCTTAAATTACTCATACTTTTAACCCAGCTGCAAGATAATAACAATGAAACCTCAGATAAGATAACATTAACAAATGCAAACAGATGAGGATTAATTGCACTAGTTTATTTTGACAGTATGTTAAGATTTTAGTTTTACATTATACATTTGAATTTTTAGAACAGTATGGGAAGAGAACTTAAATAAAAAAGTTTTCAATATACCACTTCTTATTTTCGCTTATTAATATCAAGTCATGCCCAGTATAGCACTTAAAAAATAATAGAATTCGTTCTAGCCTGAATATTAAATCTACATGAAGTTGATGTTTACTAAAGCTAATATGCCCAACTTAAGTAGTAAATTAGTAGAAAGCTTGAAAAAAATGTTTGTTTTAATAAAAGCTTAATGACCACCGCTTTGTGCACATCATAACTCAATGCTACATAACTCTCTTTCCCAGTTAAAAACATTGCAGCATAAATGATATCAAGAAAGATACCCAAGTTGTCTGTTTTAGATTTAGCTATCAAAGGGGTGCCATTCAGTTCATATAAAGGCATCATATCTGCAGTTGACCAGTCACTTAGAGATTGTAGAGTAGAATTCAGTTCCGTGACATCATTGGATAACTACAACTAAAATTTAATACAACATTGTTGCTAAAAATTCTAAATAACATAAGACCTAAGAGGGGTCCCTGAGGTACACCGAATGGTACTTTAAACACAGGTGAAATTGTGCCTCCTATTTTGATCTGTTGTGATATCTGTAACAAATAGCTCCTGAACCGTGATAGCATAACACCAGAAACACCATAATCTGTGTAAACAGAGTGAACCTCAGAACCACAATTATTGAAAGCATCAGTTATGTAAGAAACATGTGACTAGATTAATCAAGTTACTAATTATTAAATTACTGAGCCCACTAGTACCAACAGTATTATTTATATAATAATTTATTTACTTTTAAGAATCTAGATATGTATGTTACAATTGAGTTAGATATTTATAAGATAGAGTTTAGCATTATAATCAAGATTAAAGACTCCCTAATCAATTAAAACAGTGATTTTCAAGTTATTGTATAACTTTTTTTCAGGTCATATGTTCTTAATGGCTCTTCGTGAAGATGTTATTTTAGACACATTAGGTTTAGCCCATCAGTATGGCTTTCAGGAATTGGAAACAGCAATATCGGATATACTTAGACAACTGTTGGCACTTAGAAATGTTTGTGCCATTTTAGACACCGCACATTTGTATGGGTTGGAACAGCTCGTAAAAGTTTGCCATGAGTTCCTCGATAGACACGCATGTGAAATATTAATGCATGAGAGTTTCACCCAACTGTCACAGGTACTGAATGGTCACTTTTTAAATGAAATTACATTTTTTCACTTGTACATTTTTTTGCAGTCATCGCTGGTGGAGTTACTTCAAAGGAATTCCTTCTTTGCACCCGAAGTGGATATCTTTAGAGGTGTGTGCAACTGGTGTAAGGCGAATGAAGATTATAATGATCTTGTTATGAGCTGTGTTCGATTACCTCTAATGAGTGTGCCAGATCTTTTGTCTGTTGTACGACCAGCTGGTTTGGTTAAACCAGACACGCTGCTTGATGCAATAGCAGCTAGGACAAGTTCTCGTTTGAGTAACTTACCGCATCGAGGCCAATTATGTAAGTTATAAGTACATTCAATATTTGTGTACTTGTCTTTTTAATTATAATTAACAGTGTGTGCTTTAAAGGTGTATTTTTGATATTACACTAAAAAGATTAAATCACCAATTCTTTAAAATTAAGATTTGATAATGTGAATGCATCTCTAGAAACAAGTCAATTTATATATTCTAAAATTCTTTTATTTATTATAATTCAAATACTTTTACAGTCATAAATAAGCCATAAAAAAATTGGGAGCTAGAAACAAAAGTTAATAAACGATGACATTTAGAGTATCTAAGTTGATAACATAATGGAAAACTTTATTTTTAGTTTTCCAAGAAAACAGTTCTGCATGGTCTCAAATACAAAATGCAATCATCAAATACAAAAATTTTTATGCCTTATATGGGGTTTGCCTAAGAGTAAAATACCTTATTTTTTTAATGTTAGTGATTTGTATTAAGAAAAGATGTTCTAAATTAAAAAATACATTAAAATATGCAATCCCATCCATCTACCCCAAAATTTTCTGGTTCCCTTAATTTTTAGTCATGTGTGGACATAATTACATCTTTTATATTCAGGTATGCCATGATAATAATTATAAAAGTTGCTTATTTTGACCATTATAAATTTTTTACGAGTTTCATAAAAAATGTGTCCTGTAACCGTAGTAGTGTTGCAGGGTAAACTTGTTCACTTTATATACTATTGTTTTAATGGTAAAAACCATACCTTACTAATCATTAATAATTGTAGTGAAATTGTAATGGTTTGATATTTGTGGATGATTACTACACCTTTGTTTTATACCTGCTTTTCATAGAATATGCAAAATACAAAATACATTTTTAATATTCATTTCAAATTGGAATTATTCATAACAGATCTGCATCGTTTTTTGAATATTGAACAAATGATAGAAGAGGCAAATTTTATATTGTTATTCAAGATAATGAATAGTGAGGTACCGTTACACTTCAAAAATATTTTATTTAAAAGATGTGCTCTCTGGAAATGACTACCAAATAGAGCATTTTCGAACATCTTTGTTACAGAGATTTTTTTTGTTGAAGGTTTGCAATTATATAATAGATTTCTTGTGAATGTTAAGCAGTCATTTAGATTAAGAAAATTTTGGTTTAAGTGTTGATACATTTTTTTTTGTGTTTCTTGTTGTACTCATACTTTTGTTTTGAAAGATACATATTATTATGTATGCTTTGTATTTGTATTTGATGCTTTGATGCATGCAATAATTAAAACCCTTTCCACAGTGATCGATGAAAACGTTGCCACTCAAAGGATGGGATCAAGGGTTATTGCCGGTGAACTTATGGAATCACTTTTGGACGGAGATCACTTTAACTATGACATGGAACGAGGTTACACTCGACACGCGATCAATGGTCCTGGCGATCAAGGCATCATAGTTAAGTTAGGAACCCCTTGTGTTATAAACCACATAAAAATGTTACTCTGGGATCGGGACTTAAGGTAAGGGCATGTCCTTTGATAAAATATTTGTGTAAGATTTTTACTTCTTGTAGGTCATATTCGTATTATATTGAGGTATCTATGGAACAAAAGGATTGGGTGCGTGTAATTGATTATAGTCGAATGTCTTGCCGTTCATGGCAGTACCTGTACTTTGAAGGCCGTGTAGTACAATACATTAGGATAGTAGGAACACATAATACCGTTAATAAGGCAAGTTTACTCCTGCTAAACAAATTTAGCCTTCTAACAGTCTTAAATCTTAGCAGGTATTTCACTTAGTCTCTTTAGAAGCAATGTTCAAATTAAAAATCCCTAAAATGGTTAATGATATTATATGTCCTCATTATAATGTTGCCACGTTGGATAAAAACGCCTGTGTTATAGAAGGAGTTAGGTATGTATATCTGAAGCTTGTCAAAATACGAGCTGACTTATACACGTTTCAGTCGTTCACGGAACACTCTTCTTAATGGTGATACTAAACATTATGACTGGGATTCTGGGTATACTTGCCATCAGCTTGGATCTGGCTCCATTTTAATACAACTGAGTAAGTATTACCTTTGATTATTTATCCAGGAAAATTGCATAAATTAAGAATTTGTCAAAATGGACTTCCCCATCAATACAGCAAGCTGCTATTGAACCATCTATTCAGGCGAGGGAAAGCAGACAAGCAAAAAGTGTCTTAGTGTTTTACTGTAATTTGTATTCAGTATAGGAGACATACAGAGTCACTACAAAGTATGGAACCAGCAGGATATTTCAGGTTATGTTCGACCGATTTTTCTGAAATTGTGCATGGGGCTATGGGTAATTGAAATGCATTTTCTGGAATTTTAACTCTGTATCAGCTCTCATTTCCACAGTATGGGTGCAAGTTGCATTTTTTTAAATGGGAAGGAGGTCAAAAAGCACATCATTGAAAAGTATATTTTTTTCCTGATTTCAAAAATGTATCACACTTGTACAATTTATTGCTTCTGAGTTGAGAAAAATATGTTGACAAACTTGGGTCTTGCAAAAAACTTCGGGATAAAAACCATATTTGTTATCGCTAAGTAAGAACAAAAACTCCAGGTGTCTCCATTTTTCTCATAACTGACGATAATTTTCGATCACTTTGTTATTTGCAATCACAATCCCTCAGTTAACTGAACATGATCGCATCGAAATTTTGATGATGATTGGTTATGGAGATAGAAGGCGAAGTTATTCGGAAGTATAGTTGCACTCTACAATGCAATTCATGAAGATCGTGAACCAATTGTCAGATCGACAGTTATTAAAACATTGAAACGTTTTGACGAAACCGATGGTGTTAAAAATCGTCAAAAACCAGGACGTCCAAAGGTTGCTACAAGTGAGGAAAGTAGATTGAATGTCCTTTTAGATGTGCAAGAGAATCCCAAATGTTCCGTACAACAGCATGCTCTCACTCACCATATTAGCAGATCTGTTCAGAAAATTTTGAAAAAAGAAGTTTCATCCATACAAAATTCACTTATTACAAGAACTGAGCAAAGATGACTTCCATTGCAGGATAGAATTTTGAGGAACTGCTATGAACATGATAGATGAAGATACAAACATTTTATATTGGATTATGTTTTCTGATGAAGCGACTTTTTGTCTCAATGGCAATGTAAATAGACATAATTGCAGATATTGATTGGACACAAATCCACATTGGAAGGAACAAGTCCACACACAACACCCTCAGAAAGTGAATGTCTGGTGTGGTATTATCGGTGAGCACATTATTTCGCAATAAACTGAGCAAACTAGACAATTATCAGCAGTCAAGGAAAAATGGTAATACCTGGCTTTTTTTGTCCATTTTAGCTATAAAGAAAATTGTTTTCATTCTTTTCTTGTCAGGCTCAGTTATTGTATTTACACTTTTCTCAACTTAAAAGCAATAAAATGTAGACGTGTGATACGTTTTTGAAATCAGGTAAATATCCTTTTCAATGATGTGCTTTTTGACCCCCCTACCCATTTAAAAAAATTCAGCTTGTGCCCATATCTCGGAAACAGCTGACACGGAGTTGAAAAAATTCCAGAWAATTGGTCGAACAGAACCTGAAATATCCTGCTGGTTCCATACTTTGTAGCTACCCTGTATAAAATGTTTATTACAAAAATTATACTTTAGTCATTTTTCTAACCATTCTACACTTTTAAATTATATGAAATATGTAATTAACCTCGAAAGTTCTTCACTACATCACACTTCACTGGAAGAATATTATATAGATTACAATTATTTTACCTTTTGAAACTATTTATATACATAGCCAAATTTTCTCCTAGGTCAACCATACATCATATCAAGCTTAAGGTTACTGCTCTGGGACTGTGATGATCGCAGTTACAGTTATTACATAGAGTCATCCGTAAATGTCTGGGACTGGGAAATGGTAGTAGACAGAACGAGGGAAACCTGTAAATCATGGCAGGTCGTTCGATTTCCTCCAAGGCCAGTTGTTTTCATCAGAATAGTCGGAACTCATAATACCGCCAATGAAGTAATGCATTAAAAGTTATTGCTATGCTTTATTTATAACTTCTCAATTATTAGGTCTTTCACTGTGTACATTTCGAATGCCCCTCGTGTGATAAAGAAGATGAGAATACTTGGAGTGCAGCAGGTCCTTCAAAAGGTGCTGAAGTGGAACAAGCGCAGCTTACTGAAACAGCAACAGAGGCTGAGGAACTGCCCACGAGTCCAGACATTTCAGAATAAGCTGTCGCAGCAGTATTTAATATTCTATCCTGTTATTTTTGTTAATGATGTCTATATTAATAAATGTTTTATCTGAAAGTGTTTTTCTTTTTATAAATTTCTTATTAAATTTTTAAAAACTTCAGTCTTTGTAGTGTCATTTTAATGATTAGTCAATGAAATGACACAGTTCCAACAATTTTGTCTTTTATGCTGCACCTGACAATTTTATGAATGCAGTTGTAGTTTTGAGGTCACTTTAGCATGAATGTTTTGTGAGTTACTAGTTACTGAAAACCACTTATTTAAATATAAAGATCCGTTTTTCCTAAATTTCCATATATTTAACACCATGTTCTGACACTCGATCATCTAGCATACGCAAACCTAAACTAAAATGATCATGTGTCGGAAAAATAGTTTTCTCAATTAGTTATTGGGTGTAATAATAATTATTGATTCAATCTTCAAACTTTAAGTTTGGTGTGTCACAAATGAGCGTTTCGTATTTGCATCCTACAGGAAATTTCATTATACAAGTAGGTTAAGCAATTGCATTAATAACATTTTAAATGTTTATCGTTTAACGTTTAGTGATGGTCATTCATAACACAAAACGTCGCCTCAGTACAGAGCGTTTTTTTTTTTGAGCGATCATTCTTATACGTCAATTACTTGGTGCCTTGTTTGGACAATGAACAAAAAAATATTTTTTTAAATGATGATGCATCAAACTAATATATTACAAAATGTTGCAGTTGGTACTATAGTTGTACGGTAATATTGTTTTTCATGCATATTTATCTTTTTCTCTCTCGCTCTTTCTTTGTGTCTCATTTATTAGTAGCATATTTGTTTTGTGATATGCATACTCATGCCAAGACTATCTAGTCGATTGCTTGAAGGAGTATACTCAATATTTTCCATCAAAAGTTTTTACTTTTATATGTATATTATTATTACTTTTGTTTTTATTATTATAAACTGTAAATTTTAGGAGCACAAGTGAAACGATCTTTTGTCAAGCTGCATATTAATAAACGTGCCTTTCTTTTTCCATTTAATACAACTTTATCTAAACTATTAACAAAAACAGGCGATGCAAAAAAAAACATGAAATTGATTAGAATTAGTACAGGTACAGGTTTTGGCTTTTACTGACATTTTACTTGATTTTTTGAATATTGTGAGAATCTTGTTGTAAAGTTATTTTGCTGGCAATTTAGTGAAAAACATTGCCTTCTCTAAGAAAAGGTACGCAAACTATATATCTAACAAGTAACTAACAAAACATTCATGCTAAAGTGACCGCAAATCAAGCTTATGCCAATCAAAAATTAAATCTAACACTAAAGAATAAGATGAAGAATTCCATTATTGGAAACCTGTCGTCAAAGGTCCACCAACATAATAACAGAAATAGCTGTAGCAAAAATATTACAAAAAATTATATTTTGTTCCTGCATTGTTTAAATATTCAAATGTGTGGGTTTTGATTTTCAAGACAAATATTAGCCATCACTCCTCAGTTTGCAATAAGTTTTGCGTTCACATAACACGGTACCGGCGGTTCAAAAGAACTGCTTTGTTAAAACTTTACCTGTGGTTGCGGACGGGTCCATAATGCCCATTTAAATATGCAAATATTACCCTAATAAATCATCTGATAGACTATTGCCCTGATTGCTCGTTCTTCTATATTTAGGGAAACTACTTTACCGCCCCCTAGCAGAGGAAGGCGCAATGCCGTTTATCGGCTCTGTAACCAATTGGTTACCGCTATCTACCGTTACCCAATTCGTGTGCCCAAGCTAGGCGTTTCTTCAATTAAGTCTTTGAGTATACCTACTACCATAGATAAATTAATTATTAATTATTAATTAATTATTTATCTATGCTACTACCTATGTGCTATGTGTGATCGTAACGTTTTTATTCGATTATTGTCCAAGCTTGAGAAAAGGAGCTTTGCGAGTTTGCGGTTTGTTTAGCAAGTTTAAATAATAATAGAATGAGTTTTCTTAAAATTTATGTCAGAAGATCCATTGGAGGTCCATATCTTATAGGTAATAAGACAATCAAACTGAAAATAACAAAAAGGTTTAACTGTTGTTCATGATTAAATTCTTTTGTAATCTGCCTTACTCTTAAGGTAAGTACCAACATAATTGCTTCATTAATGAAATTAAAATGCAAGATAAAAACCTGTTGTATTATTATATATCTTCATTATACCTAGTATCATCCAGGACATTTTACTGTGGCTAATTAGAGTTAGTACCTATAGGTACTTTTCTAACATATGAGTATGTTATACTTATTTTAAACTTTGGAACACGTTACAGTATATAGTGTACCACAGAAAAAATAAACGTAGATGATGAGGCAATTCAATCAGTTATTTTATTTTGAACTTGTAGGAAACAAACATGACTTGCTCATTATTTCAAATACCTACCAAAATGTATTTAAAATATTGAAGGGCACGTAATAGGCTTATTTAAATTATTATATAGTGTTTTGAAATTATGCACCATACGGCAAATAATGTTATTGTTACTATGTATTCTAGGTTGAAGTTCGTATTAAAATTTTCCCTAACTTATTTCCTATGGAGCTTACTCCAACTAAACAGAGCACATTGGGGACTATTTTTTATTAATATGTATCCGAAACAAGCAGGAACAAATTAATGAAATTTTAATACTAATTTGTGTCGAATAATATGGGGGTACAAATTAGCCTTAATTTTTTAAGGGTAATTTTTTAATATTTCTCATAAAAAAACAATGTTTTTATAGACTTCAAATAAAATATAGTTACTTTGTTATTTTATAGTTTGTTATATAGAGAAGGTTCTTTTATCAATCCACATTTTCAAGTAAAATTGGTTTTAATTTAAATCCTGTTTGCACATTATTTTTCTATATGGTAGGTATATGTAGTCTGAACACAGAATATCCCGAAATTAGGAAGCGTTATTTAAAATCAAGACTAATCGAACTTCAGCCCAACTATGCCTGTTGCTATAGCAACGGAGCATGTAATCATAATTTAAAATCTATTTTACTTCAAAACAGTGGAACTTATCCTGGACAGGTGACTGTTAATTTCTCTGTAAAAAATTGTTTAAAAACTTACAAGCTTTGTTTTTAACTATGATAGTAACCAGCTAAAATATATAAGAGTCCATTAAATTCAATCAAATTTTGTATGTGTTAGAATTAAGAATAAAAAGCTCACAAATGAATAGAAATTAATAATAAAGCTCATTTTAATAGAAAAAGATAATTTTTGTGCAGATCTAATTTGTACTGTATATAAAATACTGTCAATTCAAAAATAAGTTTAATTCAAGTAACCAAAGTCAACTAAATAGAATTTGAAATGTAAATTAATGAATATCGAACAACAATATAAATCATACATTTGATGAAAAGAACATAAAACATAATGTAATTATGCAGGTACCATTTATAAAAAATTCTGCAAGCTTAAAAATAAAACATAATTCAATAATTAATCATAATTTTATAAAATCAAATACACACAACTTTCAGGTCATCAGGATACTAGGGAGATTTAGGTACAGTTTTGGTACTTTAGTACTCTTAGAAATTAATGCTGAAATTCATAACATCAAATATGTAGCATGAAGGCAAGATGACTTTATTAATTTTTTGTTATTTTGTCTAATGTTTTCATTTCTAGCAGATAAATAAATATCATTTTAACTACGGGTATTTTTCAGAGTATTTAAAATTATTCCCAAGGACAAAAATGTCAATACTTGGGAATGACTTACTGGTTAAAATGATTGTCAGAAATATCTCATGAAATAATGTGAGATAAAACACAATCATCATCTCCTGTATTAATCATTAAATTCTGATATATTGATATTTTTTAAGTAGGACAGTTATTAATTAATACAATTTTAGAGTGTGCTTATTAAAACAATTTCACAAGCTTTTGAAGCTTTACAGCACAATGAAGGTATTTTTTCTAATAAAAGTGCAATGCTCTGATAGTTTCATTCTAGTGGATGAAAATAGTACTGACATATAGAAAAACCCAGATAATGAATAAATAAGCTGGTAAGTACTAATATCTAATAAATAAAATATACTTGTCGGGTTTTTTTGCTCACGTGTTGGTTTTTAATTCAAAAATACTTAGTTTTTAGGATGTCCAAACGCCAGTGGCGGTTCCAGAATTTTGTCAAGGGAAACAACTAAAAAAGTAATGAAAATAATATCATTTTGCATATTTCAACGTGAAGATATAAAACGTACTGCTTCTTTTCTTGAAAATACCAACTGAAATTGTTTTATAAATTCCTGATAGCTTAAAATACACTGGTGTGCTGATTGAAGAATAAAACTGCAAACATGTTTCATATATTAGGACAAATGTCATTGACCAAAACGTCAGAAGTTGATAACAAGCTATCTGAAGAATACAGACCATGATGATTATGGAAATGAAAGCCTCAAACACAGAAAGTTTTGAATTTTAAACTTAGATGTGACAGTCAGATTGGCGACACGTGACTCTCAAAGGCAATATCCTAAATATTTTCATACACTGCCTCAATGGTTTATGTGAATGACAATGATTCTCTGGATGTATCTTATATATGACTATATGTTGACTAATGAAGATGCTACAAATAAATTTCATTTTTCAAAGAAGTTGCTTCAAAATAGTGGATAATGTATGTATGGAGGTACAAGCTACTAGTGACTTCTGATTTTTAGAAAGAACAGTATTAAAGGCAGAAGTTTACATAGATTCTTATCTTAACGGAATTACTTCATTATCGCTGAGAAGCAAAAGAGCCAGATGAAGAAATCTTCATTATGGTATTTCACATAGCAGTACTATGGAATTTCTGGTATACTTCTCCATGCTGGATATTCTTCAGTAAATTGAGTACTTATCTATTAATTTAGGTAAAAGAAAAATTGGATCAAGTAGAAGAAAAAATACATTACAATGTTTTTGTAAAATTAGATTACTAAAATGAATTACCGAAAGTATGAGTACAATATTTGGTTGGATGGCATTGAGTAAGCAGCTATTACGTTAACTTTTTATAATTCAGATAATTATTAATTTATAACAATTACACGCTCAGAAGTTGATATTACCGAATTATTATAACAAGAAGTAACCGAAGCTCCAGTTTCAATTGTTAAGGCTAGAGAATGTCCGAGAAGAATTCGCTTAGTGTTGAGGCTTTCTGAAAATGTGGCCGACGCTAAGGTCACTGTATTAGAATTGTAATGTAAACAAAACACGGTAATTGCAAACCGCCGTTGTATTTGTTACTATTACCTACACGTATTGCGCGTTAATGTTTAAGATAGCTAAGAGGTAAGTAAAGATGTTAATTTTCATTTAACATAAGCACTTTTTGTTTGAAATAAAGTAGAAAGGGAACCGATAGGTTTTAACTTCTGAAAAGTACTGTGTTCACCTCGTGCGAAATCCGCAAATGTAAACTCTAGCATAGCAGCACTCTGAGCACTCGCCTACGGCTATTGCTAATCATCAGGTGCTGTTTTCATTTGCCGGTTTTCTGCACTTATCTATCTGCTTAGCATTGAGGAGCGGACTTTTATAATATTCAGCGTACTATAAATGTGATGCTGTGAAAACTTACTATAAAAACATTGGTAGGTGATTGATGATCACTGAGTGTTCCACAGTCTATAGGTATGGGGGTTACCCGACTTTGCAGCATGTAATTTTTTATTTGTATTGTCTACAACAATTGGCTACGTTTCCAGGATGAACTGAATATTTGCTTTACTATTCTCTAAAGCAATGCATAAAAATGTGCAAAAAGTAAGAAAATACTACATTTGACACAGCTGTGTAGCAGTCAGTGAACCAGGTTTATTAGACAAACAATATAATTTAAATTGACAAATTATTTTTGTGTGGTCAGATGGTAATGTTACTCTCCGCTTTTCTAGGCTGTTCCAGTTTAATTTATTACTTAGTTATTTCATAACCTCCCGGTTCCTCTGTAAACACTTCACATCGCCAGCTATGATCTTGTCACTTGCCAGGCTCAGTGACTCAGTAAATGCTGCAAAATTCCATGTAAATTATGTCATTTTTACAGAACAACCAAACAACGAGCATAAAAGGAACGACGGTGAATCACCGGAGTGATGCATCCTCGAAATCTGACCGCGCAATTAGCATTCGCATGATTATCGCCAGTTTATTACGTGTTACGTGAACAGCGTTCGCCACCACTGCGAAGAGCAGAACGACCCCGGTGTCGCTTTGTGCCCCGTCTCAAAACCGGAATCCACAGAACGTTCTGGTAAAACGGCAATTAAAAATCGAAGAACAAGTGCGGGTCGCAGCCGTCGTCAGCCCATTCATGCAGTGACCGCCGGCGCAACACAACAACAAGGACGCAGGGGAGATTCCGAGAGTGAGAAGGAAGAAAATAACCTGTTATGTAAAACAAGGACAAGTGTGTGGCAAAACGAGAGGGATTCCACTCGGCTACGGCCGACCGTTGCGGCAAGGGGGGAGGCAGTAGGAAATTCCGTCGTGATAAAAAGAGATGCAAGCGGTTGGTTATTCGGAACCAATACC
The DNA here is from genome assembly GCA_025024175.1 of Rhyzopertha dominica. Taxonomy (NCBI): domain Eukaryota; kingdom Metazoa; phylum Arthropoda; class Insecta; order Coleoptera; family Bostrichidae; genus Rhyzopertha; species Rhyzopertha dominica. The sequence goes on along the minus strand of QCXZ01000064.1, from coordinate 21,999,978 downwards.
GTAACTCGCTTCTGCGAATAACCTGGCAGTGCAAGGCGCTGTTGTCAGATTTACAAGTAAAATTTCCTCAATTTGTTACGTCAGTGATTGTTACTGTATCGTAGTCAAAAACCACATTTATTTTATTAAGAAGATACTATTTTATTTAGATTTTAATTTCTTATTATCACTTACCCTCAAGTTTAAACACGGTCTTTTAAAACTGGTTCCCAACGTTACCAAAAATATGTTTATCTTCGTTTGCAGCAAAGCAAGACGATATCAACACCTAGAATGCTCAAGTAGGATTTTAAAAGTCTGTGAACATCTCGCACCTAAACAAAGCTGAGTGTGCGGGATACATACCTTTGATTAATGAAACAAAACACTGGAGAACATTTTGAAGTCCGGCATGAAAACTATCCTTATCTCACGAGAGATGACAACAAATGCAGAATACAAAAACATTACAGTAAATTATAAAAGACGGACTCAATCAAAAACTTTTTTTATAGTTTATACTATTTGTTCGTTTATGTACTCAGAGTGGCCTGTCTGTGTTGGTTGGCAGGTCTGAAAAAAACAGCGAAACTCATGAACCACGGGGTTCGACTTGCCAATCAAAACAGACGGCTCATTTTATTAGGCTTTATTTGCCATTTCGTTTCACACTCGAAGGTGGATGAGATAGATGACATTGTGCACCTTTATGCATTATTTATAGTAAAAACTTTTTGACTTGGATACTTCTTACGCCCACATACATCGTATCTATTATCTAGAATTTTCTGACGATCAGTATGTCGTCATGTTGCGTGTCTGTAGAACAGCGGGTCTGCGTAGTAAAACTCGCAGTGCGACCAAGTGAATGGCGGTTGGCGAGAAATGTGATAGGCCCTGTTAATTGTTATGACGTTACTAGGACGTCCCATATAATCTTTACCGCGCTTGCGTCTGGCCCTACATGTGCGATGACCATTTATTATAAAACCTTATCATTGCTTTAAACTATGTACAGTGTTTCTATAAATGATTTATGCATCCAGGTGGTTATGGAAATTATCGATTAAATCAATTTGCCGCCTCTCAGGAAAGTGAGGCATACTTGTTATCTGTCGATTTTTTAATTACTTGATATATTATAATATGAGAAATAAACGCCCTGGAGTGAGTATTTTCAACATATGTAGTGTTTTGTGGGATAATTAACTTTAAGGTTGCAGAAAGCTCACATTTCGGAAGTGTGATCTGCGACCTTCAGTATCGCCGTGCATATTGTAGCTTGGCAGCACTTACAAAAAGGCGGCACAAAGAATTCAGAAATCAACGCCGTCCGCGTTGCACGAATCATTTATAGAAACCCTGTATTTATGTGCTTACGCCGCACTTTGGGGATAATTTTATGCAATACCAGTGATGGTGCAACATGCCATGTAGGGGTGCCAATAGACAACACCATTTAACGGTAGAAGTACAGGGCTCTGTATAAACAGTTCCTTAAGTAGGAAAGTCGATATTTCGCTATTGCGAATGGAATGTACAAGTCTACAAGCATACCTATTTGACAAACGCATCGATACCTTTATAAAATTTCCATTACATTTTAATATTAACTAAATGCGGATAATCGTGCTGAAAAAGTGCAAATGTCCAAAATGTGCTAAGGACACACCATTTATACTGTTTTCAAGTACCAAAAGATATTTTGTGATGCACATCCTAACCTGGAATAAGGCAAACCTTTTACTGCTTGTAAATTTTTTGATTTAAAAAGAGACGCCGTAGGTTTTATTCAAATGCATGAAACATGTCCACGTTAAAATTACGGGCCTATCCGAAGATCCAGCCCGCCAACTTTTTTATATCTCAAACTAAACATCTCAGAATAACGAAACTAAAGAATGAGATCATAAAGTGATCAAATCGACTACGTCTATTCGGATAAAGAAGAAATGATGACTTGCAAACTGGGTGGCGGTTGATTCTGGGAATAAAACTCGGACCACCTGAAGATAAGCGACAGTGGTCTCAAATCAAGTCAAAAACTCAGATAAAACTGATATTAAAATCCAACCCAATTACCTACTTTAAAGCGTTGTTTTGCTTATCAGGTTCATTTTAACTTTAATGAAGAGAAGATGAATCGGATCAATAATAAACAGTTGATAGCGTGATATCCAAGCTTGGATGTTTTTTTACTCATCAAAACAGTACCTTGTTTAACGAGTAAAATGATTTTAAATTTATCATTCAAAATGTACACAATGCACATATAATTACTACAAGCTGGCAACATTGTAGGTGCCGAGTATTCACCATACATCGTGGGTTTACTATATTTAGATAGTGATAGCATCGTTTGCTGCTTGCCTGCCATTCTACAATTTAGTATCTCACTCACAAAAAAAACATGTTTGCACAAAACATCGAACGTCAACATCGTCCCTGATTAGGCTTATTTTGCTATACACACATCGCGTATTTAACAGTACTGGAACTGCGGTAGCCGTTTGCGGTTAGCCAAGGGTCATACAGCGCGTCTAAAATCTCACAGCCAAGGGCAGTTCTCACCCCCATTGATAACAATCCCGTGAGTAGGAATAGTTATCTGAAGTGATACAAATGGCAATTCATGTGATCAGACTTTGCACTCACCATCCGATCGCTCGTAATGACACGTCTAGAAAGAGAAAGCATGACGCATACAGTGGTAAGGTGAATCCAAGAACAGACAAGGACGGCTGGTAAACAGGTTTGAAAGTTTTGACGAAAGAGGCAGAACATAGGAAGTAAGTGGGCGTGGGAGTGAGAGGGATACAGGGTGACCCCATCCAACAAGAAAGAAACAAGACTAGCGACTTACGATTAGTGGACGTCCGTATGGCCAGTAAGTGAGACGATTTGTAATCGGTCGGTACGCGCAAGCGAGACGGATAGAGTAAACATGGCGCCGTGTGAGCCAGCATATCATATTTAGTCTGTATTGTACACGCAGTATCTCGGTTTATCTCGTTTAACTAAAAATCGTTTTCAAGATAAGTGCTGTAAGGTTAAATATAATATTACAATGAGTGATACGAAACATTTTTAAAAACCAAGTGCCAATGGATTTATCTCTCAAAGTATAGTTTTCTGTTGGATTTATGTGTTACATTTTCTATTATCAGTGTTTAGAGGCCTATCATGTGGTGATGTTGATTCTGACTCGCTGATGAGAGTGCCACACGGTTTTGCATAATGTAAACATTGCGATTTATCTGGAAACGGTGGGCGACATTCGCTTCCTGGACAATCTGTAAGTATTTATTCACATTCCCTCTCATTTATTTATCGTTTACATCGCGGTAAATATGTAAGGCGCGAGTTTTTTTGCACGGTATTGTACTTTGGCGCCGTGTTGACTATCACTTTGGCGTCATAGGATGTCTGTCTCGCAGTTACCGACCGTTGCCCCATACCCCGCGCATCTCTAAGCTCCCCACATGTTCATTCGACTACGAGATCCAGTGACGTTCCATCTCTTGCCGTTCGCTGACATTTTTTAATGAAACAATCCGCATGACGTATATAATTTTTGCGAAGAGATGGTCTAGCGTGCCAAGAATTTCTCGCCTGTTCTTCGAGTCGATGTTTAAAATCCGGGAATTTCTGTTATGTCAATGTCTATTTTTGTATTTTTGGACGGTGTGCGAATATATTTTAGTCTTCGCCAGCTCCAGAACAAAAAATAATAAGATCGCAATTCCCCAGTTCTTGTCGTTATTTGGTCTTCCGCATCTTAAGGCGGGATGTTTACCAATAACAAAAGACCGCTTGTTGCTCAGCTTTTAAGCGCAAATAAACGTGCGTTTCCAAGAACTCTCAGGTACGGCACGTTGGCTTTTCTGGGAAGTTCCACTCTGTGATTGTATCAGGGGTTTCGGGTTCCTACCTGACCGAGCCATGCACCTGACATTTTTTATACGCTCCCCATGTTCACATGTGACGTGTTGTTGGGATCGTCGCTTATTACGTAATTCGGTTTAAGAACGATTAACAGCAAACATTGCGCGTCCGGCTATAAATAAACATTTGTTTTTGTCACATTTTATTCATATGATTTCTCGGAATGCCCCTCACGACATTCCCAGAATGTCGGTCGCCAACAGTTCATGCCACAAACAATAGCCGTTTATTTATTAATCTATGCGAGCGACCAACCAGGATGATGGCAAAAAATTGCATCGGTCGTGCTTTTTTATGGACGATAACTGTAACAATAATTGTCATCCTTGGTATGGCATTATTAATTTGCCATTGTTTTTGTTTGTAATCTAATACCTAACTTATGTGTCAGTTAATCCAGTATGTAGGATTAGATTTCGTAATATACTCGGTGGTAATGTTTAGTTTATGCATCATCCAAAGTCGTTGTTGGACAATGGACACAGTATCTACATGGCTGGTGAACTCCATCATAAACTTGAGACCCCGCTTGATTTTGTTTTATATTTTCTTCTTGCTTTAATATCTTTATTGTCCAACAGTTATACTCGTAATAGGACAAAGAATTTTCAGTAATTATAGCTCTATAAACGTAGATATTAGCAGCCGTCATATTTGACAATCTTCTGTTTATCTGTGTACGGATTTCGTGTCTTCGGGCGAATTTTGTTTAAAAAAATGAAAAAGTGTAGATAGTGGTTTTTGTGTAGATGTGAATCAACTACCTACTTATACCTACACACACGATATTAGAGGTGCCAACATATTCTCTACAAAAAGTAGTTATAATGACTTCCTTGCTCAACTACAAATTGCACCAAAAGAACAGGAAATAGTAGAAGGTTTGATTTCCTTACAAATTCTGCAAGAAGAGCAACGTGTGTAGAAAATGTGTGACGTGACCAACAGGGACAAATGGAATCTAATAGTCTAATAGTCATTTATTATATATTTATTTATATATTTTAGTAGTCAGTGACAGTATGCATATATAGTGTCATCCCGACCATGGCTACCCAAAACCTCAGCATCAAACTGAATAACCGACAAGTATGATAAATACACAATTATATATAATAGGTTCAAATATTTTTGTCAAGTTACAATTAGTGGTTGTTTGGTCTGAAGTAACATAACTTCAGCCCTGAAAACAGGACAAACCCGTCTTGTTTTCAATTAAACAAAAAAAACAGAGGATCGGTGAAAGCTCTTATACAGTCCTCAACTATTTATAAAAAAACACCTGCTACTAACTTGCTCTGTAGCTTTTTTTTGTAGTTTCTGCAATGCCCGATGTTCTAATTAATCTCTTTCACGTTAACACCCTGCACCGTCACAATTACCAGTAAAAGACCACTGATAAACACCCGCGAAATAGTCAGCGACAGCGCGCATTATACAGAATCTTGTGTATTCTGATATTCTGACTCGGTCACTAAAAAAATACACTGCGATAGTCTCGTCGTCCGCTTCCTAGATATAAAAAACACCTAAATAAAGTTGGCTCATCAGATAAAGAATTATGAATTTGCTTAATTTGAGTTCTTCTTCTACTTTTACTACATCCATGCTATCAGACATACTATATAGTGTAAAACTGAAACAATCAATGGCGGAATCGACCTTTGAAATATTTGTACAACAGTGAAAAAAATGATTGTCTAAGGTTGTATTTGATACCTACTGTTAGAATCAAACGTAAAATTAAGTTATAAGGATTCATTGATACATGTGCTAATCAATAAAGCAGGGTGATAACTATCAATATCCACTAGAGGAGCAGGGTCAGACTACGTTAAAAAGAATATTGAAATAAGAAGATTAAAAATGGTACTGTTCATATCGATCGCGTTGTTGTATTTAGCATTGTCCGTCTCTGTTGTCTTAAACGAGGATTATTCCAGTTGAAAAGTTATAGCTCTGTAGAAGTATGTATTCCAAAAATATCGAAAATGTTATACATAGAAATAGCATTGCAGCCATATTAAGGAAGGTGAGACATAATAGCAAACCGGAAAACTACTTCGCGACGAAAACATTTGGCTGTGAAAAGCCTGAAAAAGTATCTACTTAATCATCAATTAAATTTTTCTAACGTCAAGTGTGAAATCAGAGCTGCAGTGCGTCTACTTATGCCTGTGCGAATTACAGGTTTAAAATTTTCAAGAAATAACCAAAAATATACGTTTCGTATAGTTGTTAACCAATTTCTCACACTGTCATTGTTATTGAATTAAGACGCTGTTTTATATCCTCTCAAAAATTCAGATACCTAATGTTCTCATATGCAATCACTTGAGAATTGAAGTCATTATAATGATCTACGACTATAATTCCTGATCGCTGCAAGTCGTGAATTATATATTTGGCAAAAAAACGGCGATTATAACCCATAGATTTATCCAAGAACACTCGAATATTTACTGTGCGATTCCTAAAACTAGATAAGGATGTGTTGAACATTCTCATACGTAACATAATGTAATCTTTGATAACATCGTTAAAAATCGCCAGTAAAATTCAGGTAATGTGCGCGCCAGGAAAGAAGTCGCACCAAGAAATGTAACATCGTCCACAATTTGAACGGAGCGAACCGCATTGGTGGGCCGAGTAATTAATTTATTCGTCGTGTTAGCCTGAAATTGCGACCATGAATAATGGCGGAAAAGCCAATGATTTTAAATGTCTGACCTGACCCCATGTGACTCATTTTATTTCCATTGCGTTGCCTACATTTGTGGATTGTGCTTTCAGAGTGGTAGCTAAATGTTAGCGATAATAAATGTGTGTGTGGCTGGACAGCAAAAAATCCGAGCAAAAATTTACTTTTTACGAGAGGAATTGCAAAGTGCGTTAAAGTTTATAGGGGCATGTGTTTATTTCTACGTTAAGGAAAATAATGCATTAACTATCTTCGTATATGTATGTACCGTACAGTCGCCTTCAATATAAATGAAAACTGTCAGCAGTAATTATAGCATTATTTATGAGAAATTACAGAAATGATCCTGTAGTTAAGTACTGTCTAGTAGATATACAAAACCAACAATATTTGTTGAGTCTATAATAACGTTTTAGCTACCCCGGTGTTCATATACACACACGTTGCATTTACTTTGCAACCGACTGTACCTTCTATCATATTCAGCTGTATTAATGAAATTTGTTTCAAAATGTGTAAATGGAGAGGGGCCACATACAATAATTGAAAATTCGAAATCCCTGCAGGTGTGTCCATAAAAAAGGAATTTTCAACCCATGTTGTTAAAGTATCAAATAACACCAGCAGGGATACTTCTTTATGATACTAAATCCTGTACAATTGTTTGGAATAATTTTTTGATCTCATATTTGAAATTATTTTTTCCAGTGCATTTGACTGTGATTCTTGTTTTATGATTCAGTTAAAAACGTGATCGCCGCATGCAATGCAAGTTATGTAAGCATCGACACAATTCATTCGGCTGTAATTTTCTAATGAACGCAGCACTCAACACAGCATAATTTTACATTGACAAAGCACGTTTTGCTTCCGGTATGCGTCCGACTGAATCATACACGATAAGTTTGATAAATACAGTAAAGCGTGTTATAATAGTTTAGATGCCTCGTGTATATTGATAGTCTTTAAATGGATAACAAAATAGGATAGCGTGGTTCTACCGAGCTGACAATTTGAAGGGTCTATTGATGAAAATGATAGTACACTTACATTTCATTTTTTCTTTTCCTTACGTTGTTACTTTATATAATGCATATTACCATGACCATGGATATTGTTGAATTGTTCGAGTATTTGGTTGAGGAGTACATTCGGAAGTACGTCAATGGGAAACTTTACATGCCAGATCAATCATCAATTCTGTTGGCTGAAATATGTGATGCGCCTAGATATGATCGACTTGGACCATGTGGTTTTATTCCAAAAAATAAATCACAATTAAATTAAGTTAGAATTTCGTGTCAAGCAAATGATTTATTTTCTTCCATTAAATTTGAAATTATATTGAATCTCAAGGTGTTTTATTAACATTTCGGTTCGATTGCAGTGAACGAAATGGTAATATCACAGTTCAACTGAAAACGGACAGTCGATTTCCTTTGTTGTTGCTGTATAACTATTTGGCACTTAAGAACTTACTTTATGAAAAGATTGCGATGAACTTAACGACAGTGTCATAATTCTACTGAAATGGAGAACTGAGTGAATTTTTTGTCACTATGTATGTAACCAACTGGCACTCACCATATTTCGTTCGTTCGAATATAAGACAGTGATGAATTTTTGTGATAATAGACTAAACTTGATTCACAATTTGAAATTAATTTTAGATCAGTTAAAATTTATTGTCTTAAGCAAATACGTACGTGAAAAGAAAGATCGCCCATGTCGCTCCATTTATTGTAATCAAAATGAAATAACGACATTTGTTGTACACGATCGCGATTCAACACAAAAGTAAAAACGAATATAATTTTATTAGGCTAGAGTGCGTTTTTTTTAATATACCTAGGGTGCACTACGAGGAAATGAACTATCTTTATACCCCAAATGAGGAACAATATGACATGAGATAAAACGATAAATTTAATTAAATTGGCCAGAGAATAAGAATCATTGACAGGGACAAAATGATTTTAGATGCAAAAGGCTATAAAACGTCTTGAAAACAGACTTTTTACAAATTTAGTACTTCTAACATTTTGACGTCTTACAACGCACTTTGGGGGTTATTTTGTGAAAATCGGTAATAAGTCGTCTAGCGGTGGCTTTGAGAACTACGTCGTAGTTTGGTACTGTCTGTTAGTACAGAGAGCTGCATTGCCGATTGCTCGGTCATTTGGCAAACATCGGTAATGCGTCATCTAGCGGTGGCTTACTAACTACGACGTGATTTGGTTACGGTCGCTAAGTACAGAGACCAGCATTACTATGGCCCAATGATACATCCAGCAGGGATTTTTTCTTTTCATCATGTAGACACATGGAACACAATTGTTATGTGCTGCAATTTACTAGCGTGCCGTTCGGTTTAATGATATTGGTCGGTAATAATGAGGACCAATTTTAAGTTGTGATTGGCGAACAATTAACAGGATAATTAGATAATCAAAAAGCAAGAGTAAATTGGCAGTATGGGTWGAAAATATCCTGCAGCAGTAAATCAGTTTCTTATCGTTAGAGTTATGACGACAATTAGTCACTACCTACACCAAGATTCAACAAACATGTGTAATTGTTTATATTTATGTGATGCGAGGCATGCATTAGCGCAAACTTTAAGCAAAAATATTGTTTGTATTAAAGTAAATACAAAAATTCTTACATGTAAGATCCACGGTTGGTTAGCGCAGGTGTCATTTGCCATGAGCGGCGTATCAGCGTAGGGGGCACTAAATCTAGGAAACTAAATAAGTGAATTTTATTTTTACGCATAGATAAGAAAAAGTATTAATTTGTTATTTGTTTTTTTTTTAAATTTTGTGAGCTCAGTCTGAAAATATGATCTAGAGAGCAAATATATTTATTTTTAGCCATAGGCGCCAAGTCATTTTGAATGCGGGTTGTATCTACAGTCAGTAAAAAATCACCTTCACCTTGATTAATAATTAATACACCTTAACGATTGCAAAAAAAAACTTTTTGCAAACTCTGTTTACCCCTACTTACTAAATGTCTCCAAATATTTTTTAATAAATTAACTTTACCAATTTTTATACATTTAGTTTTAAAGAGAAGCCTTACTACCAAATATGTAATACAAATTTATAAACAAATCAGGCGTGGGAAAATGTATGTATCACCAAACAATAGACGCATACCGTCATCTTTAATAGTGATTCACACTATCGACATCAAGATTCGTGATTTCATCGGATGAGAGACAAGAATTTTTTCGGCCACCGCGCCTCTTGCGGTTAAAAATAGCCTGAGACATGAACTATAGTAGTCGGTCTGGGATGCCTAAAAACCATTCMGGTATGCCGGTACGGCGATCCCGATCAACTGTGAGTGCAAACGCGTAAATTTGGTCATTGACATCGGAGGTGCTTTGTCGGTGAAGATATTGTGGCGGTACACAGTGGTGTGCGATGTATTTTGACTGACTATTTATAATCGAAATAAGCGTTTACCAAGATACTTATTTTAATTAATCTATAAAGAAAATACTTCTTCAACTTTCACTGTTAACTCTTAAACAATGTAAATGGAAAAAAGGTTAATACTATTCACGAAAAAGTAAAGACGTGTTTCAGCACCAAACTGTTATAGTAAAAATATTGCGTACCTATTGTACTTGCTACTTTTTTTCTCGATAAACGTTAATTCTCCGTAGTCCATGATGAAATAGGGTTAGATCCGGACACGTAGCTAGCACTTCATAGAGTGACGATGGTTGATTGAGCGGAAGCTGACTTACAGGAATACCCTCTAACAAAACTGAAATTTATAATGCTAGGCCTAAACATGTTTTAATCGATCATTACGCATATTTGTTGGAAACTTCATGCGGCCGTAGTATGTTATATGATTATACTGCAGGCGAAGATTGTCTATTGTTATATCATTACTAGTCAAAGATGTTGCAGCGAAAATAAGAGTTATATGAYGTTTCGCCCCCGCCGTTTCGCTCCTGTACCGATCCGCCCCGATCCTTTCGCCCCCCCCCCCATAAAWAAAACATACATCTATATAACCTTTAAAAAKATATTTATTTAAAATTCAAAATTATGTGCAGTGCCTAACAAATAATMCATATTGTCTATTCTACCATAGCTTTCTACGATATTTTTTTATCCGTGTTGAGATCGCACGATTATTATTAGTTTTAGGTTTACCACCTAATAATCACTGTGAAACCTCATATCTACGCAGAGACGTTTTTTTTTAATGATTGTAAAAGATAAACACGTATAACATTTCATTTCCTTACATCGACTTTTTTTATCCTTTAACAATTAATTTTTGTCAGTATATGTGTCGTTGATTTTAGGTACTTATATAATGTTTTTGTATTTGCTATTTTTTGAAATAATAATAATGTGATTAAAAAATATCCCAACTTTATCAAAAAGTGGGCAAAAAACGGCCATGTTTTTCTGCAACAATAGGATTGATATTACGAGTAATGTAGAGATATTTTTCAAGATTAAATTAAATAAATTGAAATTTGAAGAAAAAACACGTGAGAAATTTTACTCAAGGGCGAAGCATCCGTATCCCGAAAATAAGAAGCAATCGACGAATAGCATTTTGTATTGAATTCATAATCTAGAAACAACATCGAAGTAATGAATCAGCGACAATTTTATTCGGCAACGACATTATATGACTGAATATTCTTAACCATCTAATCTTGAGTTTATAACGGTGTCAGTTGGCGAATCACTCGTCCATAATTCAGATTATTCTTCGAGAGATTTCCATTTCCTCTGTGAATCATTAAATTACTTTTAACATCCTGATAAAGACTGTAAATTAATTTTTTTTGCAAAATATTTATTTAACGATCTACACAAAGAACACATACATTTTCGCTGTTGATATGCTTTCATAAAGTTCAAAATACATGATTACTATAATCACAAAATGACATCAAATGTATCGGTATTTCGATTTGTCACCTCCATGTATTTCTTGAGTGTTTTTTCTTTCATCCAGATGGAATATTTGAACGATAATAAACATCTTTTCACAAAAATAAGGTTGCTTATGCTTCATTTTCATTATTTCATTGACAAAACTTACTTAAACAATGTTATCAGTAGTATCATTCTGTTTGCGGAAACTTTGTGCATTTGTTCTATTTTTTAATTAAACGTTGTCTTTCCATACTGAGCTTTAAAACTGCTGACATAATGTTTGCATATCAAACACACCCTTCGAAAGCAATGTAAATAAGAACTATAAAAAAGCACTGCCATAACAAACAAGTTTCTTAAATTTTTGTACACGGTTCCTTCAAACATCGTAAATAGAGTCTGTATCATTTTGCAGTTTTCAAAAATTCCTTCCGTCCCTTTCCACAGCGAATGCCAGTGACTCAGACATTTCCAGTTCGTTGCTATGACTTGTCATTACGCAAGCTTCAACTTTGTAAGACGACAAAAACGTACAAACATTCCGCATTCTAAGCTATGCAGACTGTTGGTTATTGTGTAATTACTTGTCTTAATTTGTACGTTTCGACGTTAATAAATTAAAGAGGCAATATAATGCAGCGTAACACATAATGATTTAGAGTAAGTTTTAAACAGTACAGTGTATTATTGCCTCATCTTGTTTTGATGACGTTCAAACGATCGTTATTATTATTATAAGTAATAATTGTATTAATTTTATTTGTTTGACTCGTACATTGTTAACCAAGGCAAGCGGACCCCGAAAAAACCTGCTTTTACACATTAACGTAAATAGTAAATTTTATGCGATTTTTGCAAACTTTAATAATAAATAGTGTTTCATTGTTTTTCAAAGTATGCACCTTTTAACCATCTACTCTTATTCATTCACACACAAACCAGCAACAAGAATTTCACTGTTTTTTGGTCACCCCAGATACAAGGTTTTCGGATGCAGCAACAGCATCATCTGCAGTTAAAAACGCTGACCATGTATCTTAACTTTTCAATAACTTGACATGTGATTTCTCCAAAACTTCATCGTTGGCTGAGGATTGGAGGATTCACCGTCATAATGCAAAAAAATTTCGCCTCGTGGACGCTGTGAATGAAATTTTTTGAAAACTTTAGGCAAACTATAGTGTACCATTGTGCACTAACTGTGCATTAATTTTCTAAGGCAACAGTTTCAATTAAACCCGTTTTTTTAATTTTTTGCCATTGTTTCTGGACTGGGTTTTGTTGGAAACATTCATTGATTCGGGTTCAAAGGCATATACCAATGTTTCGTCACCATTTATCATGTAATACACTGCTTTGGATGTGCCATTCTGTTATTTCTTTAAAATTTCCTGGCAGCATCATTCCACCCAACGCTATTTTTAACCTGACGGTGATGATGCAAAATTTTTTCTATTGCCCTCATTCCAGTTCCGAACGAACAATTCTGTATGTAATTCGATTGTCCTCAATCATTCATTGAAGAGAAGCTCTTCAGTGACTAAAGAAATTGGCCGTTCCTCTCTAAGCTCGTCAATAAATAAACTCTGTTAATTTAAATTAATTGTACCAAACGTACAGTCCTCAAACTTCTGCACCAAAAGTAGCACAAAGTCTCCCAATTTACTTCTTTGGTGACAGACCGCTTTTAAAGCGAAAGTTTACTGGTGTTAAATGTATTTCTTTAGTTAACCGTAAAATGTAAAAAAATCCCAAAAATATTAACAATGGTAATTGTCAACTTGAAATTACTGTGACTACGGATAACTATTTAAAAGGATAACGATCTTTGCTATCTGTCATGCAACAAAAATAGCCCTCTTATAATATAGAGGTTCCAAATTTCACCGGTAGATGGCGGCTATTTACAACTGTAAAATTTTTGTATGTTTTAATTATCTTATTGGGAGTGTTTCTCATAATATTAATCATGCAATAGAAGGACGTGACATAGGAGTATGTAATATAAACCTTCAATGTGCTCTGAACAGTTGCAACACGGATAAGGTTAGGTGCTCAATTTTTTAAATTAAGTACTGTTTTACAAGTTTCATTTACCTATTAAGTATATTTGAGCTTGTCGTAGTTTGTTTTGATAAATTCATTATTTAACATTCGATTTAGCGAAATTTAAGGTCGCTTAAAGCAGACAAATAAATAAATAAATGTGCGGTAGTACATCGCTTCTTAATTGCTATATTACGATAAGCATTGTTATTATACGGTAATTGTATACTTAAGGCGATAAACCGAATGGTTGGTATTTGTAGTTTTATAACTTGAAATGAAAATAAAACCTAACGTTTAACCATGTAATGTCACATTGTGCTTAACTTATTCATAAAATGTACACTTAACAGGGGGCGCCGAATGTCGGCAATCCGTTAAAGCTTGATTTCGCCGGCAAAAACGTGGACGCTTTCGAATTGTTTGTTCGGCATCCTTAGTTGTGGTATTCATAACTGTGGCATAATACACATAAACCGAGCTTTTGTTTCCAGCTCTTTCGATGTTCATAGCCACCTTGATAAGGGTAGTTTGCATAAATTTTGGGTGCGCCTTACGTATTAGGTACCTTGAAAAGTATCTACGACGCCACCAGTAAGGCAGTTAGAATGGGTAGCAGTCTACATAAAGTCTGTTGAAGAAACTAATTATCGAAAAAAAATGTGAGGGTGATTTCAGATGTTGAGATAATGTTCAGTCTTCGGTACGTGCGCTCCTCTAGTAATTGATGCTTAATCAAATCTGACCCGTATGCTCACTAGACATGAAGGTTGGTCAGGCCTGAGCTATAAGCTGACTAGACTTGAGGGTTGGTCAGACCTGAGCTATAAACTGACTAGACTTGAGTGATGGCCAGAGTTAACCTATAAACTGACTGGACTTGAGCGATGGCCAGACTGTACCAGTGTTGGAATCTGTCACACGTACCGAAGATTCAGCATTACCCCAACATCCTAAACCGTACCAGAATGTAATCTAGCGGAGCCACTGCAAAATAAAGGCATGACCTAATAGCGACTTCGACCTACTGCAGACGTTCTGTAATTGCTAAACAGAGGAAATCTTCCAGAAGCAAATCACAAAAGACATATGTCTTGATTACCAAGCCGCGTGACTGGTCAGTTTCGCTGTTTTTTTCAGCTCTCAAAGTACGAAATCGTACAAACCATGAAAATAACAGTAAAAGCACAACAGTGCAGGGTGCATCTAGCGGATCCACCGCAAAATAAAACCATAAATACTCATATTCAGAGAAGAAGAAAATCGGAATAGTTTGGTTTACTTTTAATCACCTCTTAATTAATATTATCGGCAGCGATGTAAAAGTATACAATTGTTTAAAGAACGAGCTTTAATTATTTCTACATTTTTATGTAGCCTAGCCAAAATCGTGCGTTTTGCCAATGTTCCCCATTCTAAATTTTGCACAATCATTGTGCTAACCCGTATGATAAACAATGTAGCTGGTTGATACTTCAAGTGCTAAAAGCTGAGTGTACATACCTCTCGAAGTAAAATTAGAGTTTGTACAAACCGGTAATTTATAATGTTCACGTTCATCAACGTTGATAGAGATGTATGCAGCTGGAAGTGAGTGGAGCATCATAGTTATTTATACAAAAGCAGCGTCGGGTTGACTGCTACTGTGTGCTTCTAGGAATCATACGTAATTTGTGGGTATCCGCCAGACTGTTACCTGGAAACCAACAGATGGAGATATTTCTGAACCTCCATTTACAAGCTTTGATGGTGGTAGCTTCCAAGAACCTTAATGTGGTTATTACGTATTTGCTTATATCATGCGCTTAAAATGGTTTTTATTAATGACTTTAAATCAAGGCCATGATACGTAAGCGTTGAATTGTCAACGTTGAGGCGTTACACTTTCTCTTTAATGTTGTATAGCTCCATTTCCAAGAAGTATACTAAAACATCTCATCTCCCGTACTTGACTGATAAGTTGATAAAAAAGTCCGTATGACGGTTTGATAAGACATTTATCAAAAGTCAATACTGCAATCCGTATACATCCAACTAGGAACGAAAATATGTTTTCTTTTTATATTAAAAGAATATACCTTCTGAACATTTACACATGAATATCTTGTTGGACCGGCGTTGTCTTTTTTGTTATTAATACCTCACCGTTGTAAAAAGGGCACAAAAATGGGAACAACACAATCTTCCAGCAAGAGCTAGTATGCCCAAGTTTGATCTATTACTATGTAATCCTGTAGAAACATATTTTACATTCTGTATAATAACGCTGCCTGCTTTGATAAGCCGGTCTACTAAAGCACTACCGACGCAGGAAAAATAAGTAAACGTGTATGATGACGTTGACATCCTTTTAGTTTTATCTTTAATGATTAACTATATAGTTCATTTTTGCCAACTCTTATCATTATCACTAAACTTTGCTCTACTTCGAACATAGGAACGATGATGTAGTAATGGGTAATTATAGGCTAACATAAATTACTCAAAACCGTAATTCTGAAATATTTTTGCTACGTCACTTACTGGCAAAAGTTCAATGTTGATATTGACCGAAATAGGTCCTCCCACCCATATTTTTGTGGTATACCTAAACAGATATTTTTGATTTATTGTCCGTGTAATTTTACACCTATTGTATGTAATTGTTTTGAAAATCGCCGAAAGCAGTTTTTTGTCTATTCTGACGTACACTAAATAATGATGGCGTTAATTACCCCAAAAAAATGGTAAAAATCGAATAATATCGGTGGAAATATTCGTTATAGTCTAAATTATACTCTAAAACAGATAGCAGATTCGTATGGACGTGTTACAACGATTATCAGTTATTAGAGTAAACCCTGAATTTAGTTCCCAAAAATATCGAACACTTTTCTGAGAAAAGATAGACGGAAGTATCTACCTAAATCAGTTAGATAAGAGTGGATTCATGAGATCAACGGCTAAATATAAACACACCCTAAAAAAATTTTCGTTTCCAAGGCATCTTCGAGTCACGAAATCGACCATAACAATTATATTTGAAACCGTGATTAGTGCTCCAAACTCAATCGTAACTGAGCTCTTAACATTTAAAATAAAATAAAAGTAGTATAATGTACGTTGACTCTGAACAAGATTATTGTTTGCTTGTGACGTAAAGGTCACTTAATTTAATTTTTATTAATACATTCCTACTGAATGAACCAATGAGATCTGCCATTTCAACCAATTAGAAGCGGTACTACTGAAGTTTTGGAAGTTGATAAAATGCGTGCTGCTACATAAATCTAGTAGATGCCCGGTAGGTACTGTCATAGTTTTAATTTGTAAAAAAAATCGACAAACGTTTCAGGGATTATTTCTAAAGCAAAATAGCAGATACCGTTAGTGTACCTCGAAGCACCATAAACATGAAGGCTTCGATCTAACCTTTTCACATTGTGAAAAGACATCCCAGCCAAATTAAGCAAGCCCCCTAATGTATCGCAAACTCCACCAATATATTTTTTATTAGGTTGGGAAGCTGCAAATAAAGACCAGTAACGACCTTGCATTAAAAAAGTCGACTCTGTTCAGATGATGATGAAATAAGTCAGAAGAAAATTTTATGATTAATTTAAATATTAATTATTTATTGTTAATTTTTTGTTTAAAAAGGTGTTTTAACATTTGTGTTCCGAAAACTTTGAGACCAAAAGTTAGTCATGATTGACATTATACAACATCTGTGGCTTGGTGTTGTTAAATTGTAGAACATTGTGTAACTATTTACACAATTTCATGGGTATTCAAATTGGGACATTAGCATTCTTATTCATAGATGGTCATCTAGTATTAATCATTTTCTGTGTAACGCATACGAAAGTCTCTGCAAGCAATTAGTATAAACAGAAATCGGAAGATGGATCGCAGAAACACGCTATAGTTTAAGGAGCGCTTTTTTTATAGATATACATTTAGAAGAAAGAGAACCCCAGAGCATTATACAAATTTAAACCTCCCGCTCAAATGTCACTTGTTTTCTTGCTAAAACAAATGATCTGAAATGAAAGTGCGACCGTACGCTTAGGCGTGTTGAATACCAGCGACAACGTGTCTTTTCTGGGAATCAGGAAGAAAAACTCCAATGCAAAACAGGTTTGGAACCGCTGTCCTTGACAAGTACGACTTCATACCCGTTCCTTCTACACCTTCGTATAAAGAAACCTGCGATTAGAGTCCACACAAACAGCGATTGCAAAACAAACCGCGTATCGCGCGTATTCGGTTCACAAACGGTTAAATATAGATGACCCCCGACCTTCCCCACACCAAGCGAGTTTCCTAGGGAATTTTTCCTTTCGCAGAACTTCCCTAATGAACTGCAAATAAGCGATTGCGTCAACGGGCAAAATTCATCTGGGCTAAATGATTTTATCTGACCTTCAGGTCTTTTAAGCCTGTTTTGTTAATTTTGACTTGCTTAATGTGGAAATCATTAAACAGACTGTTAATAACAATGAAAATTTGCTGATCCAAAGATTTGTTAGTGTTAAGTGCTAAATGCTTATTCTGACGTAGCGTTGTAGATGTACAGGGTTAGTCAAAATGTCCCCAACAAAGTCTTTTTCGCTAATTATTTTTCATATCTTAATCCACTTTATTTTTGTATTTGTATGCCAACGCAATTCCATGGTGTGATCTCTTTTCTTTTCCTTTTTTCATGTCAATTTGAAGTACCTTTCAATCAGCTAAAAATTAATTTGGTAGCAGCAACTTCATTTGAATTTGCGAACATGGCGAAACTCAGTAAAATGGAGCTGCATAACGCTCACTCCAGATGTCAAGATTGTCCACGTTAATATTAAAAAAGAACAAGTACAAAACCTACAAAGTACATCTTGATTGATATGACCACTGATAATCCAAGTTTTGGATGATGGAACATCTCACGCAATATCGTCAAAAATTAAATGTTTGGGTTGGTATTATTGGGCAATACATTATATGTTCATAAATGGAAATGAAACAGTAGATATCTACCTGAATCTACATTTATTTCCCGAGGAAGATTGACGAGAAATGCCAAACAGCAATATTTTGAAGTTAGTGTTTGCCCGTATCGGAGTAACACCTTCCCCAGGTCGGTAGATAGGACGTGTCGGGCAACTATTGAATGCCTTGCTAGGGCGCCTGATTTAACTCCAATGGAAAGGCAACCTGCAAAATTTGCAACAGCTGGAAGTCGGAATCAAATCTGAAATTAGAGAAATACTGTCTATCTGACTGCAAAATTCGTTGCTCTATTTCTGTGATAGATTAGGTTATTGTCAAGCTGCGGGAGGTCTTCAGATTAAACTTTTAACATAGAATTATCATTGAATGAATAAAAACCAGTATGGATACCTGCTGAATCTGCTTTGCTTTAATTTCTCTGTTCCTTATATTAAATGCTTAATCCTTTTCTGAAACCACTTTGCGGATTATGCATTCCGTGCTCCTACATTTTCATCCGCATTCGCACACTTTGAATTCTTTACTGTCTCATTTCTTGTATGCTGAATACTGACACAATTATACCAGTTTCCAAATTTATGGCACATCTCCCAATTTAAAGTTATATTGCCAATGTCTAGAATATTTTATGTACAGCTCGATCTACACTATGCCCTGCTTTAGTAGAACGTTGAACTAAGTATTTATTAAGAATCCAAAATATTTTATATTAATGTAGCAGTGATACCTTGCAATTATACCATATGAAATAAATGGGAACTATAGCAAGCATGAAGCTAACCCGATTGGGATAAAGTTATGTGTTCAATAACTTAATGTACATGTCACAATTTGAAGTTAACGAAAAGCAGT
This sequence comes from Rhyzopertha dominica, assembly GCA_025024175.1. Taxonomy (NCBI): domain Eukaryota; kingdom Metazoa; phylum Arthropoda; class Insecta; order Coleoptera; family Bostrichidae; genus Rhyzopertha; species Rhyzopertha dominica. The sequence goes on along the minus strand of QCXZ01000064.1, from coordinate 21,980,556 downwards.
GGGGTGAGGCAATTGAGGGCGACACCGAAATACTTCTACCCGTCCAGTTAAGCTCAGAAATTAAGCCTAGCCTTACGAGGCCAGCAGCCAATAGGAATTCACGCGAATATGGTGCGAAGACAGATGTTAACAGGTTAAGAAATAATAAAACACTTGTTTAATCCTACTTCCAAACTTTTATTTTTGGCAAAGCCAAATGCCAGCATTTCAACCGCCAAGCGGCCTTCTTCGGTGGCTTAACAAGTATAACTAAATTAAAACAGTAAAGACATTTAAACATATTGTAAACATAGATAGGTACAGAGTAGTGTGGTGCGGGAAAAGAATTTGTTTATATTATATTTTCGACTTGACTATTGCGATAAGTGGGTTATTTAAGGGCGTGAGATCCGTATTTAGCAGATGGCTTGAGTTACGTTTCATGTAAACAGCGTCTAAGGGGTTCAAGTTGACGCGTGTTGACGGTTTTATGTTCTTGATGTTGGCAATATTAAATTTGTGACCTGTTTCAATATTATGTAAAGCTAGTGCAGATTTTTCTCCATTTCTATTGTTTACGTGGTACATATGTTCTTTGAATCTAATATTTGCATTACGTTTTGTTTGGCCAATGTACTTTTTTGGGCAGTTACAGCATTTAATTTCATAAATTCCAGATTTGTTTAACATATCTTCTTTATCCAGGGTGTTACCTAATAAGTTCTTTAATGTGCAGTTGTTTCCAAAAGCAAGATTTATATTAAATTTAGAAAATAAATTTTGAAATTTATGCTCTATTGAAGGATGGTATGTAAATTTTCTATGGAATATGATTTCTTTTTCGGGACTAAGATGCGTGCAAGATTGTAAATTTAATTTATATTTTTTTTAGTTTGTTCAATAACTTACTGATCATTTCTTTATAGAATCCATTTGAATTGGCTAAATTATATATGTATGATAGTTCGTTTTTATAATTTTCTGTGGATAATGGCACATTTAGCAATCTATGTATTAAGCTATTAAAGGCGGACATTTTGTATTTGAAAGGTGTACAAGAACTGTTTTTTATGTAATTATCTGTATGTGTCGCTTTCTGTAAATATTGAACGTGATTGTTTCATCTTTTCTTGATATTAATAAATCTAGAAATGGCAATTGAGAATCCTTTTCTAGTTCAAAAGTGAAATCTATCGACTGATATAATGAATTTAATTTTTGTGTAAAGTTATTAATATCAAAGTTATTATCTATTATAACAAAAACATCGTCTACATATCTATACCACAGTATCGGAAATTCATTTGTATTTTTTACATTATTTTCCAGGTAGCTTAAGAAAAGGTTAGCTAAGAAAGGTGAAAGAGGGTTGCCCATTGCCAATCCAAATTTTTGTTTATAAAATCTTTTATTAAATATAAATGTGTTTTGTTCAATGCACACTTTTGTTAACTTTAAGTATTCGTCAATTCATTATTAACAGGTTAAGGGTTAAGGGATGACCACTGATGCTCTAGTCTGAGAGCTTAGTAGGTAGGACACAACTCCGTCGACTCGAATCGGTAATTATCGGTTTCTTTCATGAACTACATGTCGTGTCACGTTTGTGACAATATATTTTCTATCTTAACATAGAATCTACTGGTATCTTTCACCATCCCGTTAATTTAAGTTTTAAGCAGGGTTGCATTGTTATTACTAATGTAATAGTAGTGCCTTCTCAGTACTTCTCACTATTGGTATTAAACTGTTATAATTATTCGCGCCTGAAAACGCTTGTATTTTGCTGTGGTATTCGAAGCTAGCAACGATTTAAAAAATCGTACTTATAATAATAAAAATTGTTGCATTTGATGAGTTCTACATCGGATTAAAATTTATGAAATTTTTGTTACTCTCTCTTTCTCTGTCTCAAACCTTTACATACAATACGGACAGAACGTATACACAAACATAAACAGAGTTCTTGAAGATAATATCAAGAAGAGATTGAGTGGCACAGTCTAAAACTTGAACAGCAGTGTATAAATAACMGCACCTACGTTAAAATAAAAACTTTCGTAAAAATCACTTAGCACTTTTCCATTGATAGCCTGCGGGAGCTTTTTCTATAACAGTCATTATTTTCTGTCCACACACCATGACGAGATAGTGACTCAACGATTATTTAATTTGCATAACTGCCTTAATCGGAAGCTCAATTCGTTGTTTTTGCACTAGTACTATTCGAAAGACCAGTAAAATTAACCAGAAATCCTAATTAAATAAAACTGAAATGACCGTTTAAATGCCTTGATTTCAAAGACCACTCGAGGACAAATCAGTCAAACAACAATCTCATTTATACGAGTACGAATGATCAACTAACTAGTAATCATGCCAGCTGATATCTTTCAGAGTATACTATCGCGTTGTAACGCGTAAACAGCGTTTCACAGTAATGGCGATGAAGGATTACTCATATATTATTGGGAAGATCCAGTATTAAAAACAGAGATAAACACAACGCAAACATCCAAGTGAGATATAACCGAGCAAATACGCAGTACTTGAACCCATGAATTCCTTTCCTTGAGAAGTTCTCTGGGCTTGCGATAAGAACAAAAATGATGATAAGTATTAGAGGTTGGTGTTTGAGTACTTAGGTAATGTGAAGCAAGTTTCGATTCAGATCTTCTTAACGATACAACTTGTCCCTGCAAAACCAATTTGTTCTTAATGATAAAGCCCAGCGCTCATTAAGTAAAGGAAGCTTTGCTTGTTTTCTTTTTTAACTAGTTATAGGATTTAGTGCTATGCCTATAAAATGAGCACGAATAGTAACGAAACCTCTTGTAGCAATACAAATTCTACCACACATATTGTTTGAAACTTCTTGTAAATATTAGCGAACTTATATATCGAACGTGGCTGTGTTTTAACATGCCAAAACCACGCAGTATCTACGTTTAAGTGATTTTGATTAGTGTCGCCAATATGTGAATAAGTACAGCCGCTCGCATTATCTAACACTTAAAGGTTGCATGAATATTACTAAAACATCGCTATAATGTTTTTACAAAATTTTCGTAAATAGACTCTAGGGGAAATAAATTTTAAGTATTTAATGTGAGCAAGTGCAAAAGAAGACTTCGCAATTCTAAATCACCATGAAAATATCCATGAACGAAGAAGGTCAAAAAACTTTTTAATTAGCTCCTCTAGTGTATCACACATGGTATGCAATAGTTCACTTTTAAGTAAATAAGTATTCGGGTGCCTTGCAAAGTAGTTCTTGTAGTTTTTGAACAAAACTCGGTCATCTTCAAAGTAATCTTACAGTTCAAACTCAAAAGGCACTTTCTTTTACTTTTTTAATAAACTTATGCGAGCATTAGTAAGAAAAGACTACTGGAAAATGGTTTATGTTTATAAGTAACATTTCTTTATATTTCGCTATAAAACACTAAAATAAAGTGACATTTAATTCAAACTATGTAAAATCGCTTTCTATTTCACTGGAGCATCCAGCCTGTTTATATCTGCTAGTGTAAAATTTCAAAACTACTCATCCATATGCATTTACTTTTAACGTCGGTAACAGAAGCAGAAAACTATGGTTTTATCTGTATTTCGTCATCAAATTAAGAAAACTTGAACATATTTTAAGCGTTTGAGATACTATTTACCATTTCTAACCAAAGTTATTTCTCAATAAATGTTATCTAAAGCATTAGCATCTAATTGCCAATAACCTTTGCATCGTAATTGAAACATAATCCCGTCAAGAATCTTTTATGTATGAAATTACGTTTACTACGGAAACATTACATTACCATTTAGAAGTAATCGCATATGCCAATAAATGAAACAATAACACGTTAAACAGCAGTTAAATAACCGCATTACACCAAGGCGTAACGTGTACTAACAGTATAATACTTGAATATACGTGCAAATTATTTTCACTTTTGATGGAGTTGAATTACGTTAAAAGCATTTAATCTTGCATGTCTTATAGCTCTGTTTGCAGGTACCTAGTGGTTTGCCATTTACGTCACATGTTTCTGAGGTGTTAATTAGTGATAATAAGCTTCAACAAATGCTTGGATTACGTGACAGTCACAGACGCACAGTTGCCGAATACTGTAATGTTCTCTTTTTTCAGTCAACCGTCAAATCACTATCAAGTAGAATTTTTTATATTTAATGTTTGCAGCTCTGAATAATTTCAAAAGAGAGTTTTTTTGTTCCATATATTAACTGGAAAAAAAAACTATATAAAATTATATAGTCTGAGGACATTGAAGAGGTTATACACCTCATAATGGTTATACCGTATAGAAAAGGATTCATCTAGATAATTATTTGGTAATGAAAATACATAAATACCCCATAGCTTTGTAGGTGTGTTTTAACTTAAAGAAAATTATATTAATATTAACAATCGCTGCACGCCATACACGTGTTTATTTTCTGACGAATGAAATATATAGATGCCTTATACTGATGTACATAAATTGAGTAAACCAAAAGCAATTAGTCATATTTATTGAAATAAATTCTAAAACACTTTTATATAATTTTCTTTTGGCCCATTATAACTTTTACTACGCACGATACTGATATGTACATTACATGTAAAAGCGACAACAATCAAATTTTGATCTTTGTCGCTTCACAAATACAAAATGTATTATAATATTAATCAAATATTGTCAGACAGTTATTTTTTAAGATAAACTGCTGACTCCTAAGCTTGCAAAACAAGACTTCTCTCTTCCTAAGTTTAGCAACTTTTTTTTATAACTTGATGTAGAAGAGGGTAGCCCATCTAATTTAGTTTGCAGTATTACATTGTTTGAAATGCTGAGAGCTTTTAAAGATATTTTGATAGAATATTCATGAACATCATATCAGATTCAGATATAAAATTTTACAAAGATAATTTTCATTTTTAGTATGTTAATATTATAAATAGGACTGGAAGATACTGTAAAATATTGCTTTAATAAAGAAATGTTTTATAGAGTAGAGTAAAATAAAAATATGGTAAGTAGGTACTTTAGAACACATTCACGTTGGTGCAACCGTCGCAACGGTAGGTACTGCAACTCGTTAGCGCGCAGCGATGTTCCAAAATTATACAAGGAACTGCAGGACTTCAATAAGCGTGTATTTGTTAAGCTTCTGCCTCGGAATTTTGCTGACTTCCTACTTATATCTCAGAAATTTCTCAAATTCTGACTTCTACTTCGGAATTTTGTAAATTTCGACTTCTATCTTGAAATTTTGCTAAATTCTGACTTTAATCTCGGAATTTTATAAATTCTTTTGCCGATTTAAATTAAGAGCACTTAACCCCACACACTCACTTATGTAAATGCCGTCATTTACATAAAGGCAGGTGAGAATTTCTAATTGTTGCAATCCGAAAGCAAAATAGAATTGTATATCATATCAGCCATCTTTACCGTTACTGCTGCAAACTCGGCTTCTTTAACAAAATTCCGAAACAGAACTCTGAAATTAACAAAATTCCGCGCGACTGAAATCGGAATTTAATAAGATTCCGAAATAAAAGTAGGATTTGAAGAAAAAATTGTATACGGCCCTTCTACGCTTTAATATTAGTTCCACAACCAACGGATGGTAAGTAGGCATTGTATCACGAAAAAATTTTTCAAAAATTTTGCTTTGCTCAATCGCTTTAAAATAATCGAAAACGTMTAAAAACAAAATTTGAGCAAAACATTTCTTGCTTGTGTGTCTGTCGGTCTGTGTGGAACCGATAACTTTCGAAAGACTTAACATATCAGCTTGAAATTTGGCAAACATATAAATCTCAACTACCCGAAGGGACCTATTGGGGTAAGTAGGGTGTGGGGAAGAGGTGAAACTTATTATATTTTTCCTTTTAGTATGTGATTAGTAGTATAATTGCAAGTATTATTCGACCCTATAAAGCGTCACTTAAAAAAAAGGTTTTTTTTTCTAGATATCTCCGAAAATACTTAATATATTCAAAGAGGAAATAAAATTTCCCACAAAAAATATTTAAATTTTTTTTCCAAAAAATTGACCTTTCCGAAATATTTCCAAAAAATGGATTTGGACCCTATCCACACTATTTTTTAAAATTTTGCTGTTATATAGAAAATCAGATTTCTGATTAAGTTAATAATTTTCGAGTTATTTACAAAAAAAAAGTTTTAAAAATTTATGGATATTACGAGAACCGTTTGTCGTTCCAAAAATGTGTAGAGGCAAAAAATGCTCAAAACCTCATTTTGATCGTATAATAAAAGAAATAAAAGCTAAAATAAAAGTCATTTTGACAATTTGATGTGGAAGTATTGATTCAATTTTTAGTGGCTTTTTGTTGCTAATTGTCAATTCTCTCATTACATTCACAGAGGCACAGTGATGTTACATATATTAATGATAATTATAGTTCCGGCATTGTCACCCTTTTTTCGACATCGAACGTATTTCCTTTTCCATGGGAAAACTGTGGCCAACAATGCCAACTATTTGGGAGCCAAGCTGGCAGCAATGAAGTTCTATTCCTGTTATAAACAAGATGTTCAAGGCGACTCCTCGGTTCGCGTCAAACATGACCGGCGTGAGCTCCATTCATTTGTTTGCGCAAATTTCGGTTCGCGCGGTATTAATAGCGTCAAAGTTGGCGATAGTCTAGTAAACCCGGTGGGTATTTCAGTGTACTGATGGTTGTTTTCGCTTGTTTCAGATCACAGTCAGCGATGGAAAACAGCTCCGATAAGTACCTGCATAAGAAGTTTAAGAAACAGTTGACTATTGAACCCAAAAATCAAAATGACAAAGAAACAAAAGCGGCGTTGCCAGGTGTACAGGATAAAGACGCGCCGCAAGAGCCAGCAGAAGACGGCGGACAGTCGAGCGAAAAGTGCGTGAAAGCAGTTGAAGACACTGCGACGGATAATAAAGAAAGTGTGCCAAATCAAAGTACAAATCAAAACAGTTCTTCTGTACTAAATTCAGCGTACGCTTCTAGTTTAAATAGGTCTTCCATATCAAGATTAGAAGAACCAAGTGATAGAGTTACGGAACTGACAAATTCACAATCGTCAAACAATTGCATATCATATGTAATTTCAACAAACAGTAGAGTTTTATCGAATCTTATACAGCAAGCAGAACCACAAACGAAACCAGTTAATTTTGATATTAAATGTAATGTAACCGAACCAATTAGCAACGCAGAGACGTCTTCCATTTTAGAAAATGTCGAACACAAGCAGAATTACRTTACTTCAAAGTTAGTTAATTTAGAAAAAGAGGACATATCCTCGAACCATTTAAGAGACCAACTAGAAGAAGAGCGAGCTGTGTATTTAGATAAATTCATAGATAAGAAATCCGATGTCTCGGATGGTAKAGCCCTACCTGACARATCGACTGGGGGGAAACACGTATGTCCGTACTGCAACTTGGCCTGTTCCAAGCCTAGTGTTTTACAGAAACACATCAGAGCTCATACGAACGAACGCCCGTATCCTTGTGTCAGCTGTGGCTTCAGCTTCAAGACGCGTTCCAATCTATACAAGCATTGCAGATCGAGGACACACGCGAACAGAGTGATGGGCAATAAAGCTCAAGAGATGAACAGCGAAATGGAACTGGACAGCGATCAGAGAAGTCCCTTGAATTCTCTCAACGAAGACTCTTTCGGACCGCCAGAAAACTTGACAAGCGACAACGAGAAGTCCTCGCTGGAGCATAAATCAAAACCCTACAAACCACGCTTCCATACTGCTAAGGCCTTCTTCGATTCAGTTTCTAAAGAAAATTTATCTGGCGATGTCGAAAGAAACATGCCCGACAACAACCAAGCTGTTAAGGCTAATTCAGAACTGCTGTCCCATCACATCAACGAGCTGATTAGCAAAAATAACTCTATCGTTAACTCTAGCGATCCGTTCTTGTTTAAGAGAAAATCAGTTGATAACACAGTCGTGGAAAACAATCACGAAACTCACAGAATACGAGACAGCGCCTACGCCAGTTGTTTAGAACCTAGAGGCAACGAGGAACCTTTGAATCTTACCAATAAAAATAGAAAACGGTGCCTGAGTGAGGTAATGGAACCTGCTGCACAAAAGAGCCTTATCAAAGAGTTGCTGCTAAAAAACTTGTATGCTGATAGTAACATGCAATGCCCATACTGTAAGATGATTTTCCAAACGGTAACAGAGCTAGAGCTCCATAAACTTAGGAATTGCAAAGGTTTCACGAAATCAGGACCAAGGTATAGTAGAAGCAGTTCGGTAAATGTCGCATCTATTCTAACCCAAAATAAGAATGCATTTGACAACATACCATATTTACAGAATACGGTATTTCCACAAAAATCGCCTGGGCCTTTCTTAGGAAAGACACGTTTAGTAGAAAGCGATAAATCTAAATCATTTTCCTTCGATGATGCTTTACGTACACCACTAACATCTCTGCACAGTCCAGGCGATTTAATAAAAGCGTCCAACAGGTACGCGCTTTCACCTTTAACGGTGCAATTTGACAAAGAAAAGAAATCGCATGTTAAACTTTTCGGGGGAGAAGTCAAAATTACCCACACTAGCGGAGAAACAAAAAGCTTCAAGATAGATTCCAAAGAAGATCTGTATGACTCAAATTACTTGGAATATGGCGGGAAACTAAGCGAAAACAGGGTAGTAAAATCAACTCTGCAATCGGGAGCAACGGTTTTGACAAACAAATCTCCCTTCGTCAAACAGGAATCCATAGTTAATTGTTCCGATGTAATCAGAGTGTACGAACACAGCTTGATATCGCCGAGTATAGATCTAACTAACACGGATAAAGTCAAGTTTAACTTTGAGAATAAAGATTTGAATGCTGATCAAAACAAGGCTTTGCATGGTGGACCAATTAGAACAGATGATACTAATACGTCTAGTCCGAACAACGTCCGATCTCCTTATAATAAGTACACGAATATAACCGATTTCAGTCAGAATGCCGTCAAACTTTTGGCGCCAAACTTGAAACAGTTGAATTTAAGTGTACCCGGTGTTCCTGTTCCTGTCAGATCTCTTTTACCGACATCTCTGTTGTTAATGGAAGCTAAACAAGAGGGATCACCCCGTTTAGCAGATGTTTCCATTAGTAAAGAGGTGGACATTGAGAGAAAAAATTCAGATAACTATAAGGTTACGCAAAAACCGCTCTTACCGCAGCAGAAAGCTTCTCTAGATCTCCCCATTCAACAGATGCCGTGTAACCCCCTAAATCTTTTTGTTAACGGAAAAATAGTGCGATACGTTCCGGGAATGCCTGGACCAGTAACGGCTGACCCTCTCGAGATGGCATATCCTTCAAATCTAACTACCGCCAACCGCAGTGTGGCACGAACAACAAATTCTTCGGAAGCATATCCTAAGTCGCCCGTGAAGAAGCCTATAGAAGACATACCCCTATCTGCGCCGCATAATAGCATGCTGCCTGATAGCAAATCACCTAAAGCTGACGAGGCTGTGAAATTTTGTGACATGTGGGTCGCCCCCAAAACGAGCGGAGAAACCTCCATGTCCGAAAAGAAATCCCCAAATTCCTCCGAGCCGAGAAAATTCACTCGTCCCAACAGTCTACCGCTGAAACCTAGCCTGACTGCTTTCAAACAGCACCACGGGTTAACCCCCACCGTGTTGAATCAGGTTCTGATCAGCCCCGACACCCCCAGGGTGGCAAAAAAGTACAACCAACAGATGTTGCACGGAAATTACTTCACGTATCTGGGATTGAAGAGCTCGACCAAGTCTGTTTATTGTACCCTGAACAAGACCCAGCCCGTTTACGTGCCGCACTTCAAGAAGCTGAGCATGTATTCTGAATGGAGGCAGCAGGATACTAAAACTGATAAGCTGTACGGAAGTGGTTATGACTCGAGGCAGAAACAACAGAAGTACACGACGGCTGGTAAAACTTCCGCCGATTTAATCGTACATTCTAGTTACAAGGTACGCAACGTTCATTCATGATTTTGAATTATATAATTGTGTTTGCACGTATGGTTACTCATTCTAAATATGCTTATCGGTTTGAGTGTGGCTTGCAATGTTAGTTTCTTTCTCAGAAAATTAGTTTTTAATAAGTCATTGAAATTCCAGCATCAAGTTCATTCATCATTTCGATAACTAGAGATTCGGTGGGGTTTCCACCCAGGCAGCTTATTGAAATATAATTATTAAAATAAAAATTAATTACTTCCACATCCAACGGATGTTTTTTTTGTTTTAGTATGATTAGTATTATAATTGCGAATATTATTCGCCCCTATAAATTTTCGGTGCAGCAAACTGTTTAGAAGATATTAGCAAAAAAGTGTAACTTAAAAAAACGGTTTTTCCTAAATATCTCCGAAAACACTCGATTTATTCAAAAAGTCAAAATACCATTAAATATGAAATAAAATTTTTCACCAAAGGTGTTTTTTTCTAAAATTTAGACATTTCTGAAATATTTCCAAAAAGCGTATTTTGGACCCCGTCCATAAAATTTTTTCTTAATTTTAGTATTATATGTCTTAGAAAAAAATGCTCAAAACCTGATTACTGATCGTATAGTACAAGAAATTAAAGCGTAAATATCATTTTGACAATTGGACGTGGAAGTATTGATTCAGTTTGCAGCGATTTTTTTTACTTAGGTTCCACGTTTTTAAATGCACTAAAGGTATAAAATAATTCTCCTAGCCATAGCCCCATAAGCTCTTGCGGATTCCTAACCTCATACAGATTGTCCAGAAAATTTGTGATTATAATTTTTAATAACTATGAAAATACTTTGAGGTTTAAAACAAAAAACGTGGGCGCATGCAATAGATAACCGATGCGCCACACGTTTTTGGTTTTAAATCTTACAAGTATTTTCATCGCTTTTAAAAAATGTATAGTCACAAATTTTGTGGACAATCTGTATGGGGTTAGGAATTTGCATGGGCTTAAGAGAAATTTTACACTTTTTAGTGCAATTTTAAAACGTGGTAAATTGAAAATTACTTTTATTTGAATAATTATTTTCTGCTTTCTAGTTTTCTAGTCTTATTTGCGTAAAATGTTGCAATCGATTGTAATAAATCTATGAAATTTCGGACGCTATGCAAAAATTTTGGGTTATTCCAGTTTCTTTTCATCTTATCATATCTGAAATCAAAATCGGTTACACCTACTTATATGAATAAGAGAGGTTTGCTGAAAAAAAGGTATTWTAACTATTAAGACTATAACAAGTAGGTACCAGACATAAAAAAGAAAGTTAACATTGTATTACATCCAGTTCCAAACTATGTTTAAAGTTTCAAGTCGCTAGCTGATCAGGAAGTTAGTTTAAATCGATTGCAAAATTTGTACCGAACCGAGCGGGCAAACAGACTCGAAAGCGAGTTAATTAACACATGTTAATAAAAGATTTAACAAATCACTGCACCAACAACGTAAAAATCTTAAAGTGCGATAGAGAAAAAGTAAAAATTTAATGTTAAAAAGGCTAAGCATCAGAAAATAAATATTTCCCAATTGCACAAACAAAAAATACTGTCTACTCCTAGTCTGAAAAAGATTACAACTAGAATTTACATTCAGTTTTGTTTTGAACCATCATAGACTTTGAAAATGATACGAACTAGATCGATTTCTTCGGGTTCATAACAAAACGTTTCTGGTTCCGGGGTAAAACTTATAAAATTAAGTAATGTTCTTCATCACATGATAACAATGTTACGAGGCAGCAATATTTGTTGAGGAGTGTTATGCTATCAAAAAAATAAAAGATATCGCACATATCTCTTCTAGATCAGGCAACTTGGGATTTAAAACGAGATTTATTTTGAGATGATCGAAACATCAGAGCAATATGTTACCATGACGAAGATACGACGTCATCCAATGTTTTTTCTTTCAATAGAACCGTAAGAATGTTCAGTAGCATTCAAGCTCTTATTTTCTAACGAATTCAATCATTATTCAACATGTGTATAAATATGAAGTTCACAAATAAAAAAAAATACGTCATCAAATGACTTTGATATTTTGAGGTTAGCAAAAAATACATTTTACATACCCAAGTGTTCAAATTGCAGTCCATTTACTACTCGACATTGGCTATGTCAACAATTCCAAAAAATGGCGAAAGTGTCATATGGATCGATTAGGTGTCAAATTGTAAATTAATTAATCAAACTAAACATTTCTCTAGGTTATTTTTAACGTCATTTTCCAGTTGTGCCTATTTTGATTACTTTTATGCCTAATGGGTAATGGTTAAACTCCTTAGGTAATAAGGATTCGAAAGACATAAAAATGCGTACGGTTCTCTTAATAAAAAACATTTAATGACGTCTCTTTTTAAATCTAAGTTACCTGCTTCACTTCATACAGTWGAAACCGTGAAACAAAGTACGATGAAAACAAACTTGTTTTCAGGCTATTTGATTAAGTGATAAAAGTATTACCATTGTTTCCACGTTTTCTCATACAGGAGGACTGATTTAATCTGAATGCCTACACATCTTAATTCATYTTCAATATATTCACCACTTCTAGAAAAAAATATTTCCGTCACACTGCAAAAAAAGTACCAAACGATCGATATGAAACAATTAATAAAGTACGACATGCATGTTAAGAAAGTTTAAAGTAATTGATGCATATTATTTAAATATCGACAAAATACGTTAGATGGAGACAAATTTGCTAAATTAGTTGATCAGCAATAATATATTTTCAAATCAGTATTGCTTTTAGAATTCCGAAAAAACACTCTTAGAGCTCTTTTTAACTAGTTTTTAATTCAGATAAATTTTTTTTTCTACAACTTTCTGGAAGCTTATTACCATTAATTTAAGTTTTCTTATGGAGCGTTATTTGCATTTGACACTTTTTGAAGAAGAATCAGCGCTATATTAACGAATTACACTTAAAATCCACAAAAACCGTTTTTATTGACA